>JAWNME010000429.1:825000-1077500 GCA_035044385.1 Drosophila neutralis | reverse complement strand
TTTGTTACCAATGGCTAAGAACAATAGAGTTTCACTGTTATTCAAAACGAGTTAAGTAGAATTTTGTCGTGGATCAGTCGAACGTCGAAAGATGAGTTTTTGCATGAACAACTTTTTTGGCTAACAGTTTATCGTAACCAAACTGAACAATATGTATGATAAGATATATATAAGATCAGATGTCAAAGTCATATAAGAAAAATCATTCAGTTTCTTAAGTTTATAGTAAAATTTGTCGGAAGTTCGACTTGGGTCTACAAAGGGTATTCAATGTTTGTCGGAAGTTCGACTTGGGTCCACAAAGGGTATTCAATGTTTGTCGGAAGTTCGCCTTGGGTCTACAAAGGGTATACAGTGTTCGGCTTGACGGAGCTGGGCGCTGCTTTTAGTTTGTTTACATTCTTATCAATAAAAAACATTATCATTAATCATGCGGGCGCAGATGTTTGATTAATGTTTGCAATTGAGACACACACATTTAGTCGCAATGCAGCAGATAGTTGCCTGCCACTCACTCACCTGTTGCCACTGATCCTCGATCGATGGCTGTGATGAGAAATAGCCCGTTGTGCAGATGCGCTCCAGTTCGTTGAATATATTCCCGCTCGGTAGTATATCCATCTCGAGATCGTCGTCCTCCGTCGAAAAAAAGTCTAAGGACTCCGTGATGAAGCCGTCTCGCTGTTGCCTTGAGTGTAATAAATACGATATTGGAATCGCTGCTAACGCGTTGCCTTATGGCTTATTGATTATTTATTTGTGTATTTTAGTTTTTTTCTGTTTTATTTTGTTTTATTTTATTGGTCGTCAATTTGGAAGGACAACCAAATTGTATGCAATAATTTGATTTACACTCAATGCTACATATACAAATATAATTGAATTTAAATATTTGATTTGATTAGAGAGACTGCTGCTGCATGCCACTTGAACCACACTGGACAGCATCGTAACACGCACAGATAAAGATATACTATATATATATATATATATATATATATATTCTAGATGCAGCTAATACATACTTTGCACTTGTTATTTATGTACATTATGTTTGCTTTGCGGTTTTTTATTATTATTTTGTTATGCTTATTTCATTATTTGTTAGCACTTATTTATGCGTTTTGATTTTGCGTCGACTTCTTTCATTTAGACCTATTTAGACCTATTTATCAAATAAATATTTTTAATTGCACATCTTTTTTTTGGGGTGTGTTGCGCAGTTCCTTCCAGCTGAAATACAAGAATGTAGAAATCATTAGACATAAAAGTAATAATAATAATAATAATAATAAATATATATAGTTGTAGCTTAAGCAATGACTTCTGTCTGAATGTCTTATATGTTGCAACAGCCTTTCTTCAAGGACTTGGCTAAAAATCATCACGATTCGACAGATTTTTGTTGAAATATTGGAAAAAGTTCAAATACAAGAAACCCTTTTTGAAAACCGTTAATTGGGGTATTCATTTGTCAATTTGGTGCTATACGAACTTTCCACACAACCAATATAACCTCTTCTATGATTGTGAACAGAGTATGAGCCTAGCTAGGGCTGCCAACGATCAAATTCATTGCATTTTGAGGGCCCTCTCATGGACAATGTATGTAAAACAAGTATATATATATATACTATATATATATATGTATATATATATTAATAAGTGTGTGAGTGCCCAACCTATGAATAAAGTTATGAAGCAGTTGTGCATTTTACTGCATGCCTTTCATATATATATATATATATTATATTCAGCTTTTGAAGCCGTGCTCAAACCGTTTTCACTATCAAACAAAGTTTTGGGTCACTAACCCCATTGAGTGTCGTACTCACACACACACACACTCAGTCAGATAGTCAGTTTTGTTAGGGCTCAAATTATTACTGCTGTCCGACGACAGCGGGACGGAGCTGGCACCGGGCTCAAACCCTATTAGCTAGCTGCTTGGTATATTAGCCTGGATTGAAAAAAAGGCGAGGCGAGGCGAGTCGAGTCGAGTCGACTCGTGTTCGGCTTCGAGTTCGGCTTTGGTTTCGGATTCGAGTTCGAGTTCGAGTTCGACTGCTTCGAATATGTTGTATTTTAGTTGAATTTCTAAGCGCTTTATTCCCTTTGTCCCTCCCCTGTCAAGCAACAAAATACGGCAACAAAATGCGGCAACAACAACAACAACAACAGCAGCACTCGGGCCTCGTTACGTTGTTTATTTTTTACTACCTGTTTCGGTTTGGCTCTTTTACAACGTGTTTCTCTTCTTCTACATTTTTTTTTTTTGTTCCCTCGTGTTAACTGAAAAAGAACCAACCCGCTTTTCAAGCAGCCAACAACCGTGCACTTTCCAGTTGGGTTTAGTACAGTCTTGTGTTTTTTTTGTTCCATATATTTTGTTGTTGTTTGTTTTGTTGCAACACCACTTGGTAGGTGTGTGTGTGTGTAGAAGCTTAGATATTCAATTTATGATTTTTAAATCTGTTTCGAAAGATGCAACAAATTTTGGGGATATATGAATATTTCGTACAATTGCACAGATCTGCTTTATCTTTATCAGCATAAAAAAAAGCAGGCTGAATACAGTTAAATTATCATACGCTGCCCACGCTTTAGCACCAAAGTTTTGCCCACTCGTACACACACACACACATACAGCTTGCACGCAGCTCTTTCAGTATGCTTTCCAACATAGTACAACGTATGTGTGTGTGTGTGCGTACTCAAACCAAATACCCTTCAATCAACAACTTAACACAAAAAAAAAAATTCGCTCGACGTCGCTTTGATGGTCGTTGGGTTACGGGGCGAGGGCGGGGGTCGACGCTCACGTCCGCTTGCAGCCTACGTGCGTTTTAATTTATTTTTCTCCTCTCTCTGCTTCTCTGCTTCTGCTTTCTGCTGCCGGCTTCGGCGTCAGCTTCTGCTGCGACTGCAATGCGTGAGCATCGCTTCGACAACAAAGCTCGGCTTACACTGTATTGTCACTGTGTTGTTGTTGTTGTTGTTGCTGCTTTCATTTTATTTTTTTGTTTTTGATACCCAGTCGAGTCACTCTTCATGAGCAGTCTTGTCAGAATGCTTACTTTCGCAAAGATTGCACTTACTTTTTTAATTAGTAAGCATTTCAGAGCTGTTCTTGTATCTGTGGGTGTTTTCTTTTTATGTATTTATGTGTGTACATATGAGAACAAAAAGCTCAACTTTTCATTGCATTTCTTCGCCCAAGACAAAAAATAAACAAAAAACAACCACATGAAATTTGTGCCCTGAACTTGATTTGTTTCGTATGCAATTTCTTTTGCTTCTTTCGATTCGCCGCTATTCTCTATGCATCTGCCTGCTGTTCTTCCTATTCCCCTTCTTCGTCTTTTCCTTTATCTTCTCCTACATAACTCATTCACATTGTTTCCACCGTTGCGTTGAAATTCCTTTCCTTTTCCCCCTCTCTTCAACCGCCTCCCCCACCCACACACACACAACCCACATATCAACACTTTATTCATTTCACACGTGAATTGCTTTAACATAAAAACGAATAGAAAGAAATTTTCATTTTCATTGCTGCCTATTTTTATGCAGACCTTTTGCTTGCTGCTTGTTGCTGGCTGACTGCTGACTGCCGACTGCCGACCTCCGACTGCCGACTGCCTGTTTGTTTGATTGTTTGTATTTCATTAAGAGCGGAATTTTTCCACACATAAACCATATCCAGCCTATGAGCTGCAAGCGTCTTAACGTCAAGCCTTAATCGTCTTTAAAATTCGACTTGGAAGATATTTCAGGCCAATTGGAGCAAAATTCTACGTTCGTCAAACTTTAATCGTCTTTAAGATCAACTTGGATTGGATGAAAATTCCACTTTCGTCCAGCTATCATCTTCTGTAATATCAATTAGAAGGTATTCCAGGCAATTTGGCTTGAAAGGTTTTCCAGACCATTTTTTATGAAAATTCTACTTTCGTCCAGCTTTAATCGTCTTTAAACTGGTAAATTCCAGGCGAATTCCATTCTACTTTCGTCCAGCTTTAATCGTCTTTAATATCAATTTTGAAGTTTACCGTTCCGTTCTTCAATGAGTTTTCATATACATTCCCTGAGATAAATCGGAAGCTGATCAGAGAAAATAACTAAAAGAAAATCAAATCACATGCTTCTGGTAATTTTCCGATGTTGCTCGAGTCATTTTGAAAGTTTGTTTAGCATACCCAACACTTTCCATTTTCATGGAATCGAACTGCTAATGTTTATAAACAAAAACTTTATTTATGTGCACGATTCTTATTTTTGGGTGCAGTCAAATAAATATTAATAAAAAAGACAAACGCTCGTTAATGTTGGGCGACAGTCTTCAAGTCTTCAAGTCACTTCTTATTTTTGGAATGTGCTCAAGAATCCGGCAGAGCAGAGGAGTGCCACATGTGGCATGCTGTGTCTGTCTCAATTGGACTTGCAACAAGCGAGAATTGAGTTGAATTGTTGCTGTTGTTGTTTTTGAAGATATTTTTGTGGGTTTTTTCTTCCCCCCCCCCAAGTCAATTGGCAACTGTAAATTCTATAAGCAAGTTCAAATTACAAATAAGGGGGGAGGGGGGAAACATCTGCGAGAGTGTGGCAGATACGTGTCCATAATCCATATCAGTTGTTGAACTACTATTTGCAGTGCCAGGAACCAGTTTATTTATTTATATTTACTTTTGATTGAATTGCAAAAAACCAAAACACAAAAGCCGACTGCAAACTGAGCCCACAATCGTTGTAATCATAGAAAAACAAACGCGGCACTTGTTTTGCCAGATATTGTACAAAGTTATATATATATATATAGCTTATATATATGTGTATATTGGGATACATTTAATTTACTTCGCTTCGACAACCGCAGCAAATTGAAAACCGCTGGATGCATGAATCAACGGCATTTCTAGTGCATTTTGCCATGGGCTACGTGACTCAATTGGAATTAGAGAACAACTCAGTTACTCATGCAAATTACATCGCATTTTTTCTTATTTGTTTTCCATTTTATTTTTTGTTAAACAAATAGCGAAAATACGGCAACAAAACGATCAACTTGAGATGTTGGCTAAAAAATGACAGCGAATGATTAAGCGGTTGGGGTCTGGGGTGTGGGTTCTTGGTTGGAGTATCGGCTGCTACATATTGTTACAATACATATTTTTAACGTGCGTTGTGCGTTTAATGCGGCTGAGTCATTCTGCTGCTGCGTCTGCGGCTGAGGGGGAGTGAGCGAGAGAGAGACAGATGCACGGCATGCTTTAGTCTCTTAGTTCTTTGAGCTGTAAATGAGCTTGAAGTTTTCTTCCTTCACTTTGACGTACCTCTTCAGCTTGTTGTTGTTGTTGTTTTTATTGTTGTTGTTGTTGCTGCTGCTGCTGTTGCAGCAACACTTGTTACTTTGACGCACTTTTGCGCAGCAAAACTTGTTTGCCCACAAGCACAAACACGCACACATACACACATGTATGTGGTAGTTGTAGACGAAGACTTGACATACAGACACACACGCACACAGAGACACTGAGAATGCCGCCGACAAAGCAACAACAAAACGCAGCAAAACTTTGAATGAGAGATTTTTAATTGCATTTACTTTTGCTATTTAATATTTAAAATTTATGCACTTAATAATTTTGGTGTCGGTGTCGTTATTTTTTTTACTTTTTAGTTGCTTTGTTTTGTTTTTGGCAAATGTTTTTATTTATTTGTTGTCAAAGCTGGTTAAATTGCGGTTTCTGCTGCTGTTGTTGTTGCTGCTGCTGTTACTGTTGTTGTTGCTGTTGTCTGTTTTATCAGAGCATGTTGTTATCAACACTTTGTTTACAGCACGGACACACACACACACATGCACACGCGCAGCCTGCACAGATGAGGAGCAGCATTCCAAGTAGTTGTATTTATATTTGTTGTATATATGGCACACACACTGTTAAATTCCTCACTTTCTACTCAAAGTGCATTTCTTTAAGGGGGAGGGGTAAGGAAAAAACGAACGATGCTGTTAATGTTGCGACGAAAGCGAGTGCGGTTTGTGTGCTGTTGCTTCTAATAACTGCGACTGCGACTGCGACTGTGACTGCGACTGCGACTCGGACGCACGGGTGAACCGTTAACGTAACCGGTAAAAACAAGACTGTTGCTGCTGTTACTCTCACTGAGACACAAGTGCACATTGAGCGACGCTTAACAGACGAATGTTAAACTCAGAGAGCCAAAATTGTTAGTTAACAGTGCCCAAATTCTCGCTCAGAGAGTAAATTTGTGCTCTGCTTCCCTTTACTGCGGCGTATTGAGCGTATCGCATAAACTCACCACAGCAGCGAATTCAAACGAGAGGTGAAATTGATAACAGTCAGTTAATATTAACATTACATGGTCAAATTACAACTCAACAAATATATAATAACAATAAAATATGTATATAAATATAGGTATTAGCAGCATTTTTTGTGATATTGTTTGCATATGTCGACCACAACTGATTAACATTAATATTAAAAATGATGACAAACATAATCTTAAAGCAATAACTGTTGTTGTTGGCATTATTGCAAATAAACTACTAACTAAGCAGCAAACGCCCGCACATGCATAAAGATTAGGGCAAACTGAGCAGCGCTGACAAATTGACATCTTGTTGTTATACACAAACACACACACATATACATATATGCATATAGTAACGCACTCACGCACACACGCACATAATTAGCTGTCACAACGGAAGTCGCAGAATACCGTAAATGGTATAATATATGACATGCCCAGTTGGGCGCTAGACCAGACCTAGGTGCAAACAAAGGCATGCAGCCTTGCCTGCCAATTGTGTGATTAAGTCAAATGCTTAGCAATTTTCAGACTGTGAACTTATTAATGCTCATAATATGGCAGTTAAAGTAAAGAATTTGAAATACAATAATAATAATAATTAAATTACATCCAACTAAATGATATGTATAATATAAATATGAACAATTTATTATTTTTGCTAGTTATTAGGCGTTAATTACACGTTGTTAAACTGCAATTTATTTACCTTTTGGTAAGCATTTACCCTTAGCCATGTTTATGACTGCTGGCCTATTAAAAATCGGGCCGTTAAGGAAATCATAAAGTGCATAAGCTAATAAAGCAAATTAAGCAAATACATATAGAAGCTCGTTACTGGAATCGTCAAGCACATACTTCTCCCCCTCTTAACTTATGATTTTCATGGGACATGTTGGGTCTTTGGAAAATTGTCGGAATGAACTGCGGCAGTTTGGCACTGTGAGACTTCTAACAGGCTTTGAAAAAATCAAACTAAAATGATATAAGAAATAAATAATTAAAATAAACTTTACAAGATTATAAAAAGGTTTATTCAAATCAACATATTACAAAGAAAACACTTTAAATAATTTCCTTGATTACTCCCCACACAAATCAAAGCAATTGGTTATTACAGGGTATCTGATTAGCCATGAGATTTTCCCAGTTAATGCTCAGTGTGTATGGGCTAGGCGGAGACATTCATGGGAACCGCTTATGCATGTTAAGTGAGAGGCAAATCGACAAGAGCGGTTGCTGGGTGGAGGGGGGGGGGGGGGAATGGACGGAGAGTACGTTACGGCCATATCATTCAATTTATTAAAAATTTACGTGGTAATATTTTTGGGATCGAAAAACAAAGGAAAGCCCAAAACGGAATAGATGAAAACATACTGCATGCATCGCCATGGCAGGTGGCTGGCGGGTGGAGGAGGGAGGGGCAGGGGATTGGTGTTAAGGCGGCGAAGAAGGAGAAAAGCAGAGAGAAAACCAACAGCAACAATGCATATGAATTGGAAACTAATCGGGCAATATGGAATATGGAATAAGCTTGATTATTATGCACATCACAATAATCGTTATCTCTATGGGTGGGCGGGGCAGGGGCGAAGAACTACAGAAGGAGATGGCAAGCTAGGTTTGGCTGGCATCTCTTGCTCACCTACACATACACACACACACATATATATATATAGATATATATTTATTTGAGTGTATTTTTTGAATATGCACAGTAAAAATCGAGAAAAACAAAAATCGCTGAATTTGGTAAATTAAAGTAAAATGTTTCAACACTTATTGCAAGTTTTGGGGCAACTCGGATAAAAAAAAACTAATCAGATATTCGCAGAAGTTTGTGTATGCGTATTCTGCAAAAAAAACACACACACACAAACACATATGCCAAAAATTCCGAGGTTTTTTTCAAAGTTGTGTATGGGAACAGGCGATGCGTTAGAATTTTTTTGGTGACTCTGCAAAAGCCATAAAAAACTAAAGCGTTTGCTCAGATTTTACTAAAGTGAGCAGAAATTGGCAACAAACAAATACTCAACTGTGTCTTAGTCGATTTAATATATATATATATATATATATATATATATATGAGATATATAGATAAGCAATATGTGTTAAGGGAAAGTGTAAGAAATGAAGTCAAGATATGATATGATATGATATGATATGTAGTAGTAGTAGTGGTAGTACATATAGAAACTCCTAAGTAGCAGGATATGCTATAAGGACATTCCGCTAATGTGCTTTGCTTCCGGTACGGTCTTTTTGGGGCATGCGATTCATATTCCGGGTTCGATTTGACACCTTGGCAGGGTATCTCATACTTTTATTTGTTCGACTTTGCTAATATATATACCTTTTCCAGATTGAAGGGACTATGCATAAAGTGAACTTCTCGCAGAGGAACTTAGATATATTTTTGCATTCCAAGTTTACTTTGTTCTTACCGTGAAACCAAGTTAGTTATGCCACAAAATATGTGCTGTTTGCGCTGAGAGCAATCTTTGAGCAAAAGCAAATCACATAAGTTCATAATTGAGTTTTTGCTTGTGGCATTTATTAACAATAATCACTTGCAACAAGTAAAAACCATTTGAGAGCAAGAAGTTTTTTTGGTCGTACAAGTTTTCCATTTGCATGCATGTTTGTGCATGTCTGTGCATGTTTGCATGCACGTTTGAATATGCAAAAGGCTCCATTATCCAATTACAACAACGCTCTATTAATATTTACGTCAAATTTAAAACCTTTTGCCCTGCTGGCAAATGGACCTTAATTTATTGCATTAGCAACGCCAACGCTCAAAGTGCACTTTCAACGTTGCACGTTGCCCGTTGCCCGTTGCACGTTGTTGCTGATGCTGCAGTTGCAGATGGCAATAGCAAGGTTGATAACTATATTACTAGCATACCCGTTAACCATGGACAGCATCTAATAGGGTATGCTTCACCTGAGGCAGAATAATAAATAAATGTTGCATCCACTTCCATATTCAGTTTTATATTTAGATTGCGTTCATTCAAATTTCATATTTATTCAGATCTAAATTACAGCTGGCAGTAAAATAAACATGGGCGTAGTCAGGGAATTGCTGGAGGGGGAGTAGCAAATTACCCCCTCTTCTCATATTTGTATTATTCCTATTCCCCTTAGCATCTATTTACTATTGCTGTGGCAAGCCTTGAGGAAGGTTCTTGGTTCTTGGTTCTTGCTTTCAGCTGACATCTTTTTACAAGTGTCGCGTAATGATGATGATCGCAATTTCATTGATTTGACTGTCTGCAACACAAGTCGGAATCACATTTGAGCAAAGCTGAGGCAGTTGGCAGCAGCTGACGCCATTTTAGCAGCCCTGGCTGAAATAACCCTGTTGTTACCAAGCAGCTGCTCATTATTTCCCACTTTAGTTAGGCGAACAACAAAAACAACAAAAAATGTCATTAAAAACAAAATACTTGAGAATAAAAGTGATATGTGCAAAGTTTTGCTCTCGCGCATAATGCGCAGTTGGAGAGCAAAGCGTCAAATGTTGTTCTAATGTTGAGGAAAACAGCGTGCCAGATTTGTACTAAGCCGGTAGTAGAACTTTCATACAAACCCTTCGTAGTACAACCGGCACTTGAACTTTGCTACTTGCTTCTTTCGTTTTTTGCACTCTTTTTGCACACTTACAGCGCAGGCGAAGTGCGAAGAGAGCGCGAGTGTTGCGGAGAAGAGAGCGCACAGTAAAGCCGGCAAAAATCTTAAGAGAATTGTTGACAAGTACACAAAACAAAATTTTGCAAGCTTTACAAATGAAATGCGCTCAAAAATTGTACTTATTTAATTGGAAGCCCATTGCGTAGTTTCCAGCACTTGTATTTATGTAAATGCATTTATAAAAACACCGGTAAATGCACTAATCCACACACACACACACGCACTCACTCACAATTGCTTTGTTTGATTGCGGCGCCTGTTTGTATGCAATACTCCGCTCACTCATACACACACACTCGCTCCCGTTTAATGCGTGTTTGTGTGTTTGTTTATTGGCCGAGTAAATGCAAAGCAGAGCGCAATGACCCGACCCGATGTATTCAAACGTCGACTCGTTTCTGTGCAGTGCACAACTTTGGTCGATACCTGCCTGATGACGACAGTAAAACGAGACGAGAGCTAATCGACGAACATCTTTACAGTTTACAGTTTGCCTACCGACGGCGATGACGTTTAGCAGCGCTCGCAATACTCGTTAGTATTTTAAGCTCGTGTTGCACAATTCGTGCAGTTTCCTTAGCTCTCTTTCGCTCGCGGAAATTGAACTCACCGCAAAAGCGCTCGAAATGAGCAGCGAAATTATGAGTTCCTTCCTTAATTGCGAGCCTCTGGTGGCTCTTGTTCGAATTAGGAGCTTTTATGTTTTCAAGTGCTCTTTCGAAAGCATCCTGTATAACAGTTGACAGCTCTCTCGTTCTATGTGTCTCTCTTGTGCGCCTCTCTGCAATTCTCTTATATTACTCACACACTGAGTATGACGTCACCTGCCTGCTGCTTTACGCTCAGTGTAAACAAAACATAAAAAATATGAATGGCTTCTACGAGTACACAACGAAAACGCCGAAGATGTGTGAATGAAAAATATTCACCACAGAACAATTATTGTCATAGGTTGATTAGAGAAGATCGGACGATGCCTGATTGAATCACCTTTTTGAGTTCAACAAATGAGCATGCCTTGAAAGCTGTGCCTTCTTTTATGTTTTGTATAACAGCGAGTGATCGACTCGAAGGTACCCTGTAACCAATACAAATGACAGTGAAAAACAAAATGGAAACATTTAAAATTATTTTCATTTCGAATCATTATAAAAATTGAGACATAGCTGACCTATATGAGATGCTAAAACTAATCAGGTTATCTAGAAATGACTCAAAAGTTATTCAAAGTTCTTTCTATAAAGCTTCTCAAAAAGGGCAAATTGAATGGCAAACTTGATGAAACTTTATGTGCAATATGCTGGTGGAATACACTAATCAACATAATTAGAATTTGATTAAAAAAGTGTAAGGTAAAAGAGAATTTTTTGCAGTTGAAGTAAAGCTAGTGTCTGCATACTTGGTATATGTACAGTGGCTCACAGTTCAAGTGGATCACTGCTCTAAATAAGCAGTACGCCAAAAATAGGGTATTTTTTTTACATAAGCCTACCTAGCAGGTGGGGAAACCTCAGTGTATTAGGGCCATATATCAATTTCGGTGGTTAATATATGTACCTACCATCGGTCATTGGAATTTTTGAAAAAATTGATCCACTTGAACTGGGAGCCACTGTATGTGTTCAAGTCTGAGCCAGGGAAAGTCTTCCTCTATAAGCCAAAACTGAATTTGACAGTAGATCAAAGATAAATAAGGACGAAAATCGATTAGAATGTTAGGGCTGGTCGGGAATATACCCGTTAGTTCAATTCAGCTTGATGCACTTCATAAGACACCATCAGTTGCAGAGTGAATAAACAGGGTATCGCAAACTATTGACAGAAATTGACAGGGCAGTCAAGAAACGTCCGTCGGCCTCGCATTTAATTTGAATTCTTTATATTTGAGGCAGTTGGACTGGCCAATACGAATTGAAGTTTTTTAGCCAAGAATCTGGTCGAAGAATTTCTGTTTTCGAATTTGTCATGTTTTCGCCTAACAGCAGCAGTCTATAACAAAATTTACTCAGAAAGAGACAGAGAGAGAGAGAGAGAGACAGAGAGAGAGAGAGAGAGAGGGATGTGCAAATATGCGAAAGCTAAACGTCATAGCAACCCTTTTTGGGTGGGGGGAAGGGGGGCAGATGGAAAGTTTTCAGCGCTTATCTTAAGTCGCGTTGACAGGCAGCAGTCAAGGCAAGGAAATACATAGCAAAGTACAAGTTGAAGATGAGATTAAAGCTGGTGCCGAAGCTGGACAAGCGACAAAGGACACGGGACACAGGACACGGGACACAGGACACAGGACACAGGAGTCAGGCAAAACGTCAAGCTATAGAAATTGCTGCGGGTATGAAAAATTGTAAAAAAAAAAAGAAAATAGAAAAAAAAATTAAAGAACATGCTCGACTCTTTCCTTGGGACACTGGATGACAGTGAGTGATTTGACCGTACCCTCATTTGCGTGCAGCCAGCAGACAACAGGCGGCAGGCAGCAGGCGGCAGGCGGCAGGCTGTAGCTGGATGAAGCAGCACCCAAATGGATTAATGTGCAAGGATGCTGCGCTGACGGAAGGACATCCGAGAAAATTACGTCAACTACGCACTTGGCAGGCATGAAAATCTATCCTGGCAATAGTTGGAGCAAGCAGCAGGAGAAGCGGAAAGCAGCAGCAGCAGCAGCAGCAGCAGCAGCGGAAAGCAGCAGCAAGCGTAGCTCATTTACGCGTTGCACTCGAGTTACACATAGACCCAAAGAAACAAAGCAAAACTTTGTCGAGCTATTTTCTGGGCCCAAATGACAGCGCAATGTAATAATGAAAAACTTTTTCTTTGTCAATTTGATGAGCATTAAAATTTTTCAACATCACACAACTGAGGCAAAGAAGATAACAAAAAAAACAACAGGAAAAAAAAGGCCGCACCACTTTTCCGTTGGTTGAGCTTTAAAAATGAATGCCACAAATGTTGGCGGCTGTGATCCCAGCCAAAGACCCAACCTGGCTGCACATTAGCTATGCCAACCGAATTCCTAAACAAAGGGGCACAGCTAATGCTTGCCACAACTTATTTGCAATACCTTGCCATGCACAGCATAGTGTTGGGCGCCAAGGGTAGCTCAGCCTCGTATTCAGTTCATTTCGAAAACGGAAATCTATTTGGAATTGATTTCCAACTTGAGAGATAACTGAGTTAAAAAACATTTGCCAAGATTTCAGAGTCTTTATATAGAGAAGTTGCTCGACTTCCTTCGACTCTGATGAAATGGTGTCCGGCGAGAACAGCTTGTAGAATGAGCTCCATTTTTCAGGGTGCCATGTTCCGAGATTCGACATTGAGTTTTCCAAAATTACAGTATTTATTCTATATCTATATATATATGTATATATTATAAACGGTATGCGATGCGTCTCTTGGTCCTTTAGGTGCTCATAACTCAATTATGTTTGGTCCTGCTCGTAATTTTAAAGGGCCATTCAACAATTGTGTCGTCTGCTGTTGGCTTTCTCGGCTGCCCGGCACCAGCACCACCACCACCACCATCACCACCACTACCTCCACCAGCACCACCAATCACATGTTCCACATTTTAGCTTTGTGCCTTATGTGGGTGCCTTGGTGGAGCGTCGTCCTGGCAGACCCCGGCAACGATGATGTGTTCTGTGAAGCCAGCGAGAATTGTGGAATTCAAAAGCTATGTGCGTTACGCCGCCGCCACCGTACAAGACTCTTTGTGTAAAAAGCATTTTTTGGGGTATCCGGACTCCAAAGCTGTACCCAAACCAGAACCCGTTGCCGCCTACCATCTTGCCACAAAGTGGCACAGGCTGGCATGCCGTTAGCCCGCTCGCAAAAAGTGCAAAATCGCTCAAATTATTGTTAGAAGCTGCCAGAAACAACCACCACTGAGAAACTGGCAAATTACAAATACAACAACAACAGCAACAACAACAAATACAGCAGCAGCAACAACAACAACAATAACATTGTCCAGCCGCTTGAGCTTTGCCACGCTTTGCTTTGAGCACTGGTTAGCATAACTCAAGCAGCCGCAAGCGAAAATTTCAGCGAGCATGCTCTGTGTGTGTGTACTGTGTGTGTGTGTGTACTGTGTGTACTGTGTGTGTACTGTGTGTGTACTCTGTGTGTGTGTTTGTGTAAAGATAAACGCGTGTGTTGCCAGCGTTGTGAAATGTTTACAGCTCTCCGGTGGAATGACTCAACTGGCATGCACGCAAAAAGAAATGAAAAGTGTCCTTGCCGGATACGGCTGTGTTAGCCAGGCCAACATTGCGATTCTCATACTCCCCGAAAATCAAATCGACATGTTCAAAAATTCATTAAAACAAATATTGTTAATCAGTCAACACAGAAAAGTTCAATAATTGATTCAATTGAATTCCACTAATTGAAAACTGTTTTTGACATAAATAAATAAATTAAATATTAGTTAACCAAATTTAACATTTAAATTATTTAATTTTTAATTTAATTTGAATTTAAAATAAAATATAATTTATCTAAATTTCTGGAACCAACAATAATTTATTCTATTATTATTATAATTGGGGATAGTTAGCACTGCGACCTATAAGGTCTATTGTGCCCCTTACTGAGCCTACAGCTCCTCCATCAACCCCTGCTCCTGCACGAATGCCAGGATCTTTGTTTGGTTGAGGGTTTCTATGTCCTTGGGTCTCATGATATGCTGCCCTAGGATGCTGCATCTTTTCCTGGTTTCCTGGCGAAGCATACTGATAGGATGTGCGTCGAGGAATTCCTCCTCATTTCCACAAATCCTGCATACATCGCTGCTATAAGTACCTAATCTAGTTAGCCGTATTCTCAGTCTACAGTGTCCTGTCAAATTAGAATTTTAACTTGTCTTCCGACCTGAAATCTCGTTTTTAACTTTAAATGCACGATTGATTTAGAGATCGAACTATGATTAGAAAGCCCTCGCTTTCCAAGGCAAGTCGATTTTTGACGAAGTTATGGCATTTTGAAGTTTCGACCTATGCCCATATACCGATTTTCGGGCTAGAATTTTAACTTGTCTTCCGACCTGAAATCTCGTTTTTAACTTTAAATGCACGATTGATTTAGAGATCGAACTATGATTAAAAAGCCCTCGCTTTCCAAGGTAAGTCGATTTTTGACGAAGTTATGGCATTTTGAAGTTTCGACCTATGCCCATATACCGATTTTCGGGCTAGAATTTTAACTTGTCTTCCGACCTGAAATCTCGTTTTTAACTTTAAATGCACGATTGATCTAGAGATCGAACTATGATTAAAAAGCCCTTGCTTTCCAAGGTAAGTCGATTTTTGACGAAGTTATGGCATTTTGAAGTTTCGACCTATGCCCATATACCGATTTTCGGGCTGGAATGTTAACTTGTCTTCCGACCTGAAATCTCGTTTTCAACTTTAAATGCACGATTGATTTAGAGATCGAACTATGATTAAAAAGCCCTCGCTTTCCAAGGTAAGTAGATTTTTGACGAAGTTATGGCATTTTGAAGTTTCGACCTATACCCATATACCGATTATCGGGCTAGAATTTTAACTTGTCTTCCGACCTGAAATCTCGTTTTTAACTTTAAATGCACGATTGATTTAGAGATCGAACTATGATTAAAAAGCCCTCGCTTTCCAAGGTAAGTCGATTTTTGACGAAGTTATGGCATTTTGAAGTTTCGACCTATGCCCATATACCGATTTTCGGGCTAGAATTTTAACATGTCTTCCGACCTGAAATCTCGTTTTTAACTTTAAATGCACGATTGATTTAGAGATCGAACTATGATTAAAAAGCGCTCGCTTTCCAAGGTAAGTCGATTTTGATTCTGAGTCTATTCTTCCCCATGGATATTACTTGCTTAAATCGCTTTTGATTATAGCCACCTAGGAGGCTTCTGGCTTGTTGGAGTCCTGGTGCCACTGCCCAGCTTCGTTCTCCCCTCTGCCTTTCTTCGTCTCTTATTTTTATTTTGTTTCTTAACTTCTTTATACTGCTTCTTCTTCTTCTTTATGCTGCTTTTTCTTCTTTATGCTGCTTATTCTTCTTTATGCTGCTTCTTCTTCTTTATGCTGCTCTCTCTTCACATAATCAGCTAACGTATTTTATGTTATCTTTAGCCGACCAACCAGGCCGGTCCATATCCGGTGGAATGCTCTTCATCTTGTTTTGCAGTTGACATAGATGCTATTCGTGTGGCTCCCAGCAGTCTACCTGTTACACACACACACACACATGTGTGTGCGAGTGTTTAAGTTGCTCACTTTTCCTATCTGGCTCTGACATTTCTCGACACCGCACACACGCAGCTGGCATCTTGTAAAGCATCGTTGGGGTCCCGCTGTTGTCCTGAAAGGATTTTAAATTTAGACTCAAGCACGCTTCAAGTTACCTTTGGCAAGTGCCACTGCCCCGCTCCGCTCTGCTCCCCTCTGCCCCGCTCTGCTCTGCTCTGCCCAGCTCTACTCTGCTCCCCTCTGCCCCGCTCTGCTCTGCCCCGCTCTGCTCCGCCCCGCTCTGTTCTGCTCTGCTCTGCCCCGCTCTGCTCTGTCCCGCTCTGCTCTGCTCTGCTGTGCTATACCCCGCTCTGCCCCGCTCCGCTCTGCCCCGCTCTGCTCTGCTCTGCTTTGTTTTGCCCGACTCTGCTCATGTTGCAGCTGCCGCAAGCTGAGAGCATCAGGCGACGACGAGTCGACTTTAAGTGTTTCTATTTCATGGCAGCCACACTTCATGCCACACACCGCAAACAGAGCTGCGAAAAAAACAGCGCAACTCCCTCCCCTCGTGCCTCTGCTAATTACTAAACAGCTCTTTCAGCTTTGTAATACATTTAATTGTTGCCACACAATGCAAAAAATGACTAAAAGTAGACCAAAATATATATACATATATGCAACTTGTTCCTTAATTATTCCTTAGTCCTTAACTAATCCTTAGTCCTTCACTAATCCTTAGTCCTTAACTAATCCTTAGTCCTTCTTCATATGTTAATATTCTTACATAAAGTTCGGGAAAAAAAAAAAACCAGATTGAATAAAAAAGTTTGAAGACCCCATTCCGAAAAGTGCTATAATACTTGTGCAACTGTACAAATCGTTATAGACCAGATGAAATCGATAAATATATATATATATATATATATATATACAGATCACTCAAAGGTGCCCGAGAACAACTGCTTGATACAGACTGAAAATCGTGTAAACAAATGTGAAGCTTGCATTATTCTGAATCGTATTTGTTTCTATCTATATATATATACATATATATATATATATAGTTATAGATATATATGTCTATATATTGAGCGCACAGCATAGTTATTGTAATGGACGTAACAGAGTTATTCAGCCAGTGCAAATACATATATAATATTGGCCATCAAATCGCATGATTTGCGCACACACAGGAAAAGCTTTGACCTGTCAGCAGCAATCCACCCACCAACTCCCCCCCTCCACAATTCGCCGTACCACCCGTAAGACCAGTGAGGACATGTGTGGTTAACGCTCTTTTTCCTTGTCATGTTAGCTGTTTGGCCAACTAACGGACAACTCTCGCCTCGTGCTGCGGTTTCCAGCCATCAAATGCAAAGCTCGACTACAACAACAAGGCACATTGTCAAAATCTGTCACTTGTGCATACACACACACACACACACACACAGACACACAGGCGCACACACACACACATGCGCTCAGTTTCACACCTTAACCAATCCTTCCCCCAGCGACTCCTTAGACCTCTTAGCTGGCATCTCTCCCAGAGTGCTGTCAACAGCAACTGGCCCAAAGCAACCGCAAGATTATGTCGACATTTTAGCCACCCTCACGCAGGTGTTGAGCACATATTTTGAGCCTGTGTGTCTTGATGGCCATTAAACCAACAGGATGCAAGTCCAGTTAGTTAACAACCGCCGATAAGCAGCAGCAGCAGCAGCAGTTGCAACTGGGGCAACAATTCTCTCAATTGTGGTCACTGAACCATTTTGACATACATAAATTGGCATTGCAACTGGGCTCAAATTAACACGACTGATCTGTTTTGGACTGCCACAACTGCCACAATTGCTTGCAGCACTTCTGACCTTAGCACACAACTGTTCTGAATTATTCAAAAGAAAAAGTAAAATAGTCAACAATTGAAGGCAGGGATTGGAACACAGAAATTCATTGCCATCATTAACGGTTCCTTCTCAAAAAGTATTCCAAAATATTTGTGGGGAAACCAGCACTGCGACCTATAAGGTCCATTGTGCCCCATTACTGAGCCTACAGCTCTTCCATCAACCCCAGCTCCTGCACGAACCCCAGCATCTTTGTTGGGTTGAGGGTTTCTATATCCTTGGGCCTCATGACATGCTGCCCTAGGATGCTGCATCTTTTCCTAATTAAGGCGACGCATTCTGCTAGGATGTGGGTCGAGGATTCTCCTCGTATCCACAAATCCTGCATACATCGCTGCTATAAGTACCTAATCTAGTTAGCTGTATTCTCAGTATACAGTGTCCTGTCAATAGACCTGTGAGTATTCTGAGTCTATTCTTCCCCATGGATATTACTTGCTTAAATCCCTTTTGATTATAGCCACCTAGGAGACTTCTGGCTTGTCTGAGTCCTGGTGCCACTGCCCAGCTCCGTTCTCGCCTCTGCCTTTCTGCGTCCCTAATTTGCAGCCGTATTGTGTGTCTTCCTATGCCACAATGCGGTTCAGGGCCTGTCATAGGTCTCTCTGCCCGCATTCTTACTTGCTCGTCAGCCGCTTCGTTCCCCGCTATATCACTGTTGCCCGGGACCCATCTTAGGGTGAGCCTATTGTGTGTCCCGAGTTGGTCAAGCTTGGATCTTACTTCGTGGACTTCTTTAGATGTTACTTTCGTTCCCCATCTTTAATAATATTCATTCATAGCTGAGCAATAAGTAATGTCTTTGCGTCTCGCAGATATATAAAAGAGTATTTTGGATGACTTCAATTATTAGTCTCGTCTTTAAGCTAAAATGCAATGTTGAATACATGTATTTAGTGGGTTGGCGCCCAACCCCCGAACCTGTGAACCCTTTCACATATCGTCCAATTAACCACACACAGATGTGTGTGCATAATTAATCGAGCAATAAAAGAAAGGCGACGAAGAAAGAAGAAGAAAGTGCCCGCACAATTGACATGTTAGTTGTCTGGCAATGCACAGCTCGGACTTTGATGTTAATTAAATTTTAATCAGCATTGCGCTGCCCTGCCCCGTACACGTCCCGTATAAGTCGGTATCCGTAAATACAATTATGCTTTGATGACCGAGTGACCAGAACTTATTAATTTTTAATTTGCTGGAATTATAATTGTCAAAGCCATTAAACCACTCACACAGACAGCATACACCATGCAGCATACACCATAGAGCATACAGCATGCAGCATGCAGCATACAGCATACACCATAGAGCATACAGCATACAGCATAGAGCATACAGCATACACCATGCAGCATACAGCATACCGCATGCAGCATACAGCATACACCATACAGCATACCGCATACAGCATACAGCATGCAGCATACAGCACACAGCATACCACATACAGTCACAGTCACAGTCACAGTCGCAGTCGCAGTACAATTGAAGCGGATACTTGCCGCCTCTGGCATTTGGAGCATTAACTTTAACACCCCCGAGACATGACTAAGCCCAGCCCCGCAACACACACAAATTTAACCCCTTCAATTGACCAGTCGATTGTGTGAAATGCATGTGTGTGTGTGTATTTTTTCACATGTTCCACATGTTTGTGTGCTGACCTTCATGACGTCAAATGTTTGATATGTCTGATGTGTTTGATATGGTTAAAGTATTATAACTGAACAATAGAGATTTGCCTTATTTATGTGGAATTAGCCAAAACACTTCACAAAGGTGCTCACATCAGCATCTGGCTATAATGTTCTAGCTTAAAGAATCGGAAATTTTGAGTGTATCTTTAAAGTGGCTCAAAACTAATCGGAAACTTTTTACTTGAGTACTTGACATAACTTAAGACTTGAATATATATACGTACAAGTGGAACTATTCATATTTTGTATATAGCTGCGGAAACTATTTGTTTTCCATCGGTTGGCCTCTTTTCAATTAAGGCAGGCTGACGCATTGGCGCTTAATTGAGTTACTCAACTGAATTCATGAATGAATGACATGAATCATTCATGAATGCGTAATACGAGTGCTGGACCAGTGCCCCCCATTCAAACGCCAAAGTTGATCTCATTTATTTTGGAAAAGAGTCTCGGAAAATGATCACATTGCCATTGGACTAGATGAGTGTAAATTAGGCTGAAGTCGACAAATGGAGCCGTGTACACTTTTCCAATCAACTGGGTAGCTGGCTACGACGCACCCAGTTCGAGTGTCAAGGGCCAAAAGGAGAGACAATTTAATTAATTTACGACACAAATTTCACTTTTCAACTGGCGAAAGGGTGAACTGAACCTAGACTCAAATGCGAACACATGTGCCCCATTGGCGTGCCCCATTGGCCCGTTTGGTTATTATTCATTAACAGAAAAGCCACAAACTTTACCAAGCTGCCGCTGCTGCCACTGCTGCTGCTGCTGTGCCTCTTCTTTGAGTGGTTCTTGATTGCTGGCTGGTTTCATCAATCAAGGTCTCACCCCAGCCCATTTGAACCCAGCCAAAGTCAGCCCTAGCCAACTTTCTGTGTTGCGTCGCCTAATTACATTACTTCTTTAATAAATGTCAACGTAATTGGCAACAATGGGTCGCTTAAGATCACTTTCTCTATATATACTATATATATATATATATATATATATATTTGGCTATTTGAAATGCCAGCAGTTGGTTAATATTTAATGTTTATTTTGACTTTGATGTTGGCCACTCATGTTTCTGGCTTAAAGCAATTTACATTTGTATTTATTAAATGCTTGGCCAACTGAGCTTCAAATTGAGTTATTACATTAAATTGTGGCTCTGCTCAAAATGAATTCCACTGACAACAAACCGTTGCATGCCTCAACTTGCACAACAATTTTAAATTCCGCATGGTCGCATCTTTTTCTCTCTATCTCTGCCTCTGCCTCTGCCTCTTGCCTCTGCCTCTTGTCTACTCTTTGTTTTTTTTTGCGGAATATTTTTCTAGTTTTTCAGCGTCTGGTTGACATACATATATACATATATTACAGTGAGCACCAAGGTTGACTCATATTTTGTGCCTGTATCAATGCCAGCAAACATGCAACAAATTCACATTCAGTCGCAACAAATACTTATTCCCCGATTTTATACCTGCAACGTGCAACACTATATGTGTCTGCTGTGCATTCTTATTGAGTTGCCCCAAAAGCTACTGACATTTGCCCAAATTCAATGGCTAATGCATTTGCTTTGTATCCCTAACAGCTGGCAGGGAAGCACATTTCCACATTGCCACATTTGCACAAAATGGACAGCAATGTGTTTCCCAGAGACAGCTTTCTTGATCCATTTCGAGTTCTATATACATATGTAGAGCAAAGAAGGCTTCTTTAATGTGTTGCATGTTGCATGACATCCCCCATCGAATGTCTACACAATTATTTGCCAATCATTGAAGCGTGTTCACTGCGTAATCCCAAAGACAGTGCAAACATGGCCAAAATCTGACAGCTTTCATTAAGTCGCCAACAACTTGCGAAAATAAGTCGTCATCCGTATCGCCAGCGGCATTAATTGGGCAAAGGTAAACGTGGCAACAACCAACAAAAAAAAACCCTTGAAATGGGCCTTATTTAGATGTTTGGCACTTGGCGAGGCCCAGGAGAATACTTATTTGGGTCAGTGTGGCGCAACACAAATGTGGCAACAGCTCAACTCAAGCCAAGTAAATGTGCAAATGTTAATATATTATATCAACTGCAACCTGTCGACGATATTTAATGGTTAGACAAGACGCTTAGCACAGAGTCTCCAGCTGTGTATGCTGAGTCTTAGCATGGCACTTTAGAGAGGGAATTTCAGATGGGATCTTATCAACTATATAGAAATATTTTGTGTCATCTTTAGGTTCTGTGTGCTCTAAATATTTAGAAATTATGATTAATCATTGCAAAAAGAAGAAAAGTTTTCTGGTATTCAAGAAGTTTTCATTGTAAGACGATTTTCCAATGCGATTTTCCATTTTGTTATTTGAGTGTTGGTTTGCACATACTCTGCTCTCTTAATTGTAACAAAGTATGCACAGCGTCAGGCATTCGAGTCTTCAGCATTCATAAATTTGATTGTCCAAGCAGATTTAACCCGATGCATATATTCAGATATTTCGTGTGTGTCTCTGTCTTCGCTCGGCTTCCATTTGCGTCATGTTTTTGCTTTCGTTGGTCTTTCGGGGCTGGCTGAGTGAATTACGCCAAAGTCCCTTTTGGCACAGCCGCCAGCTGATCTGGCATTGCCTCTCGGGTGAGTGGTCTTCTTTTATGACCTCTAGCCGACCAATTGTGCGTATGAATTGTTGGGGCATCGCTGCAAACGGCTGTAAGTGTCGACGAGAGACGCTGCCGAGTGTAAATCATATTTACAGTGGTACAATAATTGAATTAGGCGGCCCTTGCCACTACCAGCTATGTATGCCCCCCAACTATGCCACAGTTGCTCTTCCACTCTCACTCAATACAAATAAAATTTAATTAAGCACAAATGGCCCTTTGACCTTTGGTGCACAACGCATTGCTTGTCTTTGGCTTTGCGAGTCGCCTCTGACTCACAAGTTCTGAGGCCTTCGCTGTTTTCTCAATACTTTGCATCAGAGTTCGCCCGAGTTGGCCCCGAACCCATTCGGATAATCATACATATGCTGCTCAGAGCAGAGAGTTCAACTGGCTTTATCGTCGATGGATGATTACCCCTAGAAGATGTCATCAGAGTGAACAATCTACACTTTATCGAGATCGAAATTGGGCTTGAAACCATAGGTCAAAACTTCCAAGAACTATTACTTTCTCAAAAACCAGAGCTCCTTGAGATTCAAACTACATTTATAGTTGGCAAAGCGATTCTGACTCGATGAAAATGCTTAAGGGAAGGTTCTAAGCTTTCCAAAGCCATAACTTCGTCAAAAGTGACTAGATTTTCAAAGGCCAAGGCTTCAAATATATGGTTTGATCTCTTGTTGAAAACTACATTGAATACTACGCTCTAAACCCCAAAAGAAAGCATTTACGGACAGTGCAACGCACACACACAGTAAACGTCGAGGGAGCTTTTAGCGGTTAAAGCTCTTGTTTATGTGTAAAACACCGTAAACTCCGGCAAACCCTGATCTAAAACTATCGAAACGTTCGAATTTCAAAAGTAAACATTCAACCAAGTGGTTGTTGTCTAAGCTAAATCTAAATCATATAATATATCAACCAACAACTGTTGCGATGCATACTCACATTGGTAATTGGACAAGCTAAGTCATGTCATATCAGCCAGCTTCTGCTGCTTGTCCAAATTGCACTGATGTGTTTACCCAATACAATGTCCTTTTGGTAGTTGTACTCGCTGCAGCTCAGTGTCGCCATCTCTTGGCAAATTCAGCAATCAAATTAGGATGGAGAAACAAAAGGACAAAAATAAATGAGAGAAAAATCAAATTGAGATAATTAACTCAGTGAAGGATACGTCTCCGATGCCATAAATTACATATATTCTTCGTCAGAATCAGTAGCAGACTTCATATAGCCATATCGTGCTGTCATTAGAACTTTCTCAGTTGTGAAGATGTCTTCATAAATAATTGATCTGTATTTAAATATATCAAGCTCCTTGCCAAACTTCAGATGCTGGCATTTTATCTGCGCTCTACAAATATATACCTTAACCCTTATCTAATCTTACTTATATGTATACATACGCATACGCATGTGGTTTATAACTGCATAAATACATGTATGAGCAGTGAAAGGCTTGACAAGCTCTGAAAACCCTTAAACAAAGTATGTGTTATCGGAACATGGCCTTAAGAGCTAATTTCATTGTCAATTTAACTACAAACCATTAAGTAAACACACACATACTAACACAAACACACACACACACACACATACACTTACACACTCTCGCGGTGAAAGTCTTGACGTGGAACATGTATTTATATTAGGGTGGATCGACAAGGAAGGAATCGAAGGATCATCGATTTACAGGAAATCCAAAAAAAAACTATATATATATATATATATATATATATATATATGAACATTATATACACATATAGCTTTCGTTTATATTATATAAATAGTCTGCTTTACTGCAACATGAATAAATTGCTTGTGGCACAGCTTATATGCCTCATTTCGGGGGCTACAGAGTATTCATAAAAAAAAATGATGAGCACGTGCTTCCCTTGGCCAAACATCATGATAAGAAAGGCGCAAACAATTTGACAATTTAATGTGGCGACATCACAACCTGCAACCGCAAACTGTCCGCGCGAGAGTCGCTGACAACATTAGCCAAGAGCAGGGGGAGAGAGCCACAGCCACAGCCACAGCCAGAGCCAGTGCCACAGCCCGAGTCCGAGCCCGAGCAGGGAGTGATGTGGAGTGGAGAGTCTATAATTATAATTCCATTACCATTGGCAATTGCCAGGCAGGAGGCGAAGGAGGCGCGAGTGTAAGCCAGCATCGACGGCCAGGACTCATCAAATAAAACGGAAAAAAAAGAAACCGAAAAGGAAGAGGAAGAAGCAAGCGCGATTTTGAAAAGGTGCGCAGATCCTGTGCGCAGTCATGTCAAAGGCAATTGAAGTGGCGTAATTGCTGAAAAAGCGAACAACCTAATGATGGCCACTTGAGCACTTGCCACAGCCACAGTCAAGGATAATGCGGGCTGCACTGCCGATTACGCGCGCCCCAAAGGAGCAGGTGAATCAGTTGCCCCTCGCTCGCCGATCCTCGCTCGGATGCGGAAGTATGCATTATTTGTTTGATTTGACGAGTTCTGTTCGAGATCGCTCATTTAGTTACACTGTGTATATCTCTCACTCTCTCTCTCCCTCTCTCTCTCTTCCTCTCTCTCTCTCTCTCTCTGTTGCTGGCTCTATGTCGTGTGCCAATTAGAAGAGCGCACTGCAGCTGCCAATACATCAAAATCGATCAAGCCTAAAAGGACCTGCGCATGTCCTTATATTACCTTAGCGCAGCTACACAAAACTTGTTGTTGGCCATTTAACAGTTTTTGGTAACAGTTTCGACTTTCAATTAAGGCTGCTTCTAGCCTAGCCACGTTATTTATTTAAGTTATTTTAGTCATCGATGCCTGCACAGCGATTTTGATTTGATGTCCATGTCGGCGCAAGAGCAGCGTAATCAGTACCGTGTGGCGTTTGGTCCGCTGTAAAGTTGTTAACTCTATTTTTTATTACCACACAGTCATCGCCTACTGTCCCGAAATTCAAGTCAGGGTTCAGGTCAATGCGGCCAGTTAACGTCTCAGTTGAATTTATTGTCGATTGGCGAATTCACAGGCAAATGCTCACAGCGCTGCTCCAAATGGAGTTGCCACAAGAATGCTTTCGTGCTGCCTCTCTGTTGGCCCTCACGGCAGTCAGCGCCTAACAATAAAAGCTAATTATGTAAATGTCACAGTTTTTTGGCCACATTTGGACGATATATATTTGGGTTTTTGGGAGCGCTACTGTTTCCATTGAATGGTCTATGCGATCGATCCGCACACATTGACAATTTTAATGATGATGCATCGGCGGCGGAGCGGTGGCGCGGTGGCATGAGGAAAGCAGGAAAACATTTTAATTTTTATTGCCTCACATTTGATTTGAACCCGTTGTCGAGCGTTTTAAATGAGAACATAACTGCTTCTGTTGCCGGTGGCTGCCAATTAACCCTTTCCCATCATCGTTCTTGTTGTGTGCCGTATGTCTGCGTGTGTGCGGCTGTGTGTGTCTGTGTGTGTGTCGGTGTGTGTGTTTGCCGCATTTTACGGTTTAATTGCGCTCACACAGCGGCTGCAGCCGCTTTGGCCACAAGAAACAGAGAAATCAATCTCGAAATGTGTGTTGACAACTCAGGCTCATTGCGAAGGCCTCCAGATCTCGAGTTCAGCCTCGGTCGGGTGCATTTAAGTGAACCTTAAGGAAATTGCCCATAAAAAATTGCTTCATTTAGCCAAGCCAACAAGCGCAGCCCAAAAACCAACAAAAACAGATATGACCAACATGTTAAAGGTAACAAGAGAAAACCTTCAAATGTGTGTAGACTGTAACTGATGGCCCTTGGGTCATGGCTTAGAAAGCGGAAGTCGACAAGGCATTCAAAATGTTTTCATGTAAATACATATATAATACAATGGATAACTATATTTACTATATCATATATATAAATATTGGAGGCATACAAATTTAAGTTTCTTCTGCTGCAATACAAACGGGGAATCTGAAGGACACAACACAATTTCCACTCTAGACATTACCCACACTTTGCTGACTATGCTGACTTTGCTGTAATCAAGGAAAAGTTAACAAACAACAGTTAAGCTTGTAAATCATATTCGATTGAGCCAAATGAATAAAGAACATGGCCAACAATCTAATTGAATAAATGCCGCGCTGCCTTGAAGCCGGGGCATTTCTATGCATTGTCAAACATTCGGATCTGCTAATCGCGTAAAACATAACACCATTACCGCCATAAAATAAATATCTGTCGCATCGCTTGGCTTCTCATGTCGTCGTCGTCGTCGTCGTCGTCGACGGCTGCTCATCTTGTACGATTCGAGCGACAACATTTTGATTTATGCCGAAAACGTGTATTGGCCACAAAAACCAAAACACAAATCAAACGCTAACAGCGCGACGAAACATTGCGGCAATCCAAGTGAATCCTACAGCGAGCGCAGAGCGCTCCTTCGTGCAACAGAATCTGTGTTTCTCTTCATCGGATCGGTTTCTGTTCGTTTGTGCAGCTGAGCGGTACAAAAACCACAAAACGAGCGCGAAATCCAAATGCTCCGCAAAGTGAACGGCGCGCGCGTTTTTTGTCGCGTCCAACTGATCGAGGCGTTGCAAAAAACGCCTCGGATCGGAAATCGAGCGATCGAATTGTAGATCTGTACGGTCCTGATATTCCTGCCTGCCTGCTGGCTGTCTGGCTGCCTGCCAGCCTGCCTGCCAGCCTGCCTCATTTATATTTCGAACGCGAGCGTATAAAAATATTCTGTTGCCCCAATGTGGCATGGCCCAAAAGTGTCGCCCCCAAGCTTATGATCGAGGCAATCACCGACCCAAGATCGATATGTGCGTTCAACGCTGCAATGCTCTGCTCGTCCACAGACAAAACCATTTTTTTTGTTATTGTTTTCGTAAAGCCAAGCATCCAACCTGTCAGTCAGTCATAGTCATGCCTGATCATTCCAATGTGGGACGATCTGGCTCGGAGCAGTAGCTGGGGTGCTGGCTACTGGCTGCTGGCTGCTGACTGCTGGCTGCTGGCTGCTGACTGCTTAGGTTGCCTTAAGGAAGGCCTTCACACTGTGCTGCATTCCTGACCACCAGTTTTCTTGTGCGCATCCTCAACGCCTTTTAGCATTGTTTATGAAGTGCAATGCCCCTCCTGCTTCCAGCTCTGCACGTGATACAATTATGGCAGCTTTTTTTCCCCCTTTTTCCAGCTTCGCATTTCACCAGTATACGAATGTCGCGCTTTTTTCATCCCCCCAGATTCAAGCTGCACAAAACATACGTTTTTCGCATATTTAACTCAATTTCGCGAAGACCTAATGTTTTATCATCAGCTTGACATCTAGCGGCATGGTACAGCTAACATTATTGGTAAGTCATATCTGGCTCTATAACATTTTCCAAGCACTTTGCTTAGCCGAAATTTGTCTAACTGATTAACTGATACGAAAGCAAAGTGGAAAGATCAGGAGTCTATGCAACAGGCAATGTATGTGGCAGGCAGGTGGAAACATCCATATCTATCTATTCATACCCATAAACATATTACAAATATCTAAATTATCGATAACTTCACCCCCAAGTTGGAAATATATATATATACTTTTGTGTCTTCATCTACAGATGTGTCTCTCTGACATGTTCTCCCTAAAAAATAATCAATTCAAAACCAACTTCATTTAATTATTGTTCAGATTATTGCCTGATTAATATCGCTCAGCGTATTCAGAGTACATAAGAAGAAGAAGCAGAAGAAGAAGCAGTAGAAGAAGAAGAAGACTGCATGTGATCAGCCTGGTTAAGTTGACAACAGTCTCCACCTGTTGTTGTTTCACATAATTGAAGCACTTCACACCTCTGGCTTGGGCAGTCCTGTGTCTCCCAGTAGCCCAGTCTCCCAGTCTTCCAGTCTGTCTTCTCTGTTTATGAATTCCGCTCACAATGCTGCCACTGCAAAGCACATCAATGTCATTGTCGCCTCTCCAAGTTGGTCAGCTACGTACAGTGGGACCTATAACAAATTCCACACCCCAAAATAAACTTTTTGTATAAATACAATTTTTTATTGAAGTTATCTGAACTTTTCTCAATTTGATCGTCTTAAAGTAAAGTTATCGATCGACTCGTCGTCTCATAAAATGTTTTTCTATATCTTATCAAAAATATTTCACCTCAATAAAAACCAAAGCTAAGAAGTATCGCAAATGATTGTGGTGCTCAGAGTGGGCTGCCGTACCACAGTGTGGTGCAGCACCTCCAGTCATCGCTGGATGGGGTAAATGTGGTGCAGGGCGGGGGGCAGCTACCATCGCGGGCGATCCATAGTTATGGCGTGTCAGACATCTTGTAATTTTGTACTTTGCAATGAATTTTTGTTGTTGCTGTGTTTGCAACTTGTTGACACTTCATTCGCGCGCAAGTTAATTAAAGAGCCGCAAGCTGACAGGGCGATGCAGGGCGCAGCAGGGGCAGCCCTGCGACCACCAAGGAAGCTCATTGAAAACCAGATTGAATATTCATTTGCACTTAACTACACTCTTGCAGGAAGCATCACAGCTTTGCCGCTGACTGTGCAAGACATGAAAGAAGACATCTTTCAGCACCTAATTATTTCGCACCAAATTAAGTGCTTGTCCCCACAACTTTTGGCTTATCAGTAGCAGCGATAATAGAGTTGTATACCTCCAAGTACATACATCTATCATATAGCTGCCAGATATCATTTTCTGTTCACTTATCTTCCAATAGTCTTCCACGATATTGTGCAGAAAATCACTAATCACACTTCTTATACTGCTATCGATTATTGTCAATCGATTTATTATTGTCAAAATGCAAGGCTTAACAATAAAATCGATAGAAATATTTATCGATTCTAGATGTGAGAAGGTCTTTTAGATACAGTTATAGATTTGGATAACTATTTATTTATTATTTGTTATTGTAGAAAACATTAAACAAATACGCACATTGGACAATAAAACTGTTCCTTGGGACAGATAGCCTAGCCAGATCTAATCAAGAATATTTTAAATAGGTGTACTACTATAGTCAGCCCACCTTATAAGGACTTTCCAAAATGAATACAAAATAAGAAGCTTGCAGACTACCCAGACATGTAATCACCTTCATGACTAGTAACTTACTCTTATAAGGAGGAATCCTCAATGCACGTCCTAGCAGAATGCGTCGCCTTAATCAGGAAAAGATGCAACATCCTAGGGCAGCATATCATGAGGCCCAAGGACATAGAAACCCTCAACCCAACAAAGATCCTGGCATTCGTGCAGGAGTTGGGATTGATGGAAGAGCTGTAGGTTCAGTAAGGGGGCACAA
Source organism: Drosophila neutralis (assembly GCA_035044385.1). Lineage (NCBI taxonomy): Eukaryota > Metazoa > Arthropoda > Insecta > Diptera > Drosophilidae > Drosophila > Drosophila neutralis. Next base: position 1,047,684 of record JAWNME010000429.1, on the reverse strand, counting down.
TAGACCTCGTAGGTCGCAGTGCTAGCTTTTTCCCCCATTTACCTTATTATTCTGGAAACTATTCTCTGTCATATATATAATTCTGCCCAACAATAAACAAATCGAATTTGGAATAACTATATACATTTATATATATAATTTGCTTATATTTTATTTCGATTAATTAGTTATCACGATTATGGGATCTAGTGTAAACACAATTGTTTAAAACTGGGACTCTTGTTCAGCTGCAATCAACTTGGTTTAGTTGACCACCTCCACGCTGCAATCCTCCTCCATGTCGGCTACTTCTGGCTGTGGCCGGGGCAGAGTTGCCGCATCCTCGGAGCTGGCATTGCTGCTGTTGCTCTCACACGAACTGGAACTGGATGTGATGCACTCCAGATTATCATCCTTAGCCGTGCAGCCCTCCAGGCTCGCCTGTGACTCGGTGCTGAGACGCAAGCGCTTCTCCGGCTTCTTCAACAGCTCCTCAATGGAGTAGGGATTTCGCTTTCGACTATTATTGGCCAGCGGATCTGTTGTGCTGGCACTGGCTGAACTCATCGATAACGCCACCGGCGAGGATTTACCCGAATCGCAGTCACTCAACGGATCGCCCATTGCACCGGGTTTGGTCAGATCAATGGAGCTTTCCGATTTAGTGAAGCCTCCGCCAGCTGCAGCCACAGCCGCCATGCCGGATACACTATGCGGCATATAGGCGCCACTGTAAGGCAAGATCTGAGCGCCTGTCGTCGCTGCCACCTGGGCGGCCTGCATCTGTGCTTGGGTGTAATAGAAAAACGACGGATTCCACAGCCAGTGCTTGTGCAGCGCCGAATAGCTCAGATCTAAGCCACCCAACTGGCTGGAAACGCCACTGGCCAGCCCATGACTGTGACTGTGACTGTGGCTGTGACTGGGATTGTGACTGTGACTGCTCCTGTGACTGGGCGGCAGCTTGGGCGCGGGTTTGAGGGGTAGCCCATCGGCCAGTAGTGACGGCGACGTCGTCGGCGACGGTGGCATTGACAATTTGGTATAGCGTGCCACAGACGCACTTGATACGGTCGCAGTGGGCGGTACTCCCGGTGTGGGCGTAACCCGTGTTGCCGTCTGAGCTGCTGCATTGCTCGCGCCTGCGTATATTACGGGGGGCGTGGCATAGCCACTAGACGAAGCACCACTGCCAGACATTTGATGTGCAGCTGCCACAGCTGCCGCAGCCGCCGCCGCATTCTGTTGACTCGACGTCATCTCATCCGTCCAGAGTCCGCTGTTGCGCAGTATACGATTAATGGAACTGATCGACGGCACAGAGCTGGGATCACAGACACGCTGCTGCTGCAACTGCTCCCGTATTTCCCACGCGAACATGCCGCTGTTCTCCTCTTTAAGCCGAATTATTTTCTTAACCACTGTGGGCGTGGCCACTTGCTGTTGACGAGAGAGGAAAAAAACAAAGAGCGTAGAGTTAGTGTGGCTTAGAGACTACGATAAAATGATGTCTGATGTCATATTTGTTAACTGTGTTCGAGTCTTACTCTGCTTATGACCAAGTCTGACTTGGTTTTTGTTTCTCTTGGTTTCCCAAATCCTTGTTAACATTGTTGAAGCATTTTTCATTGATTTATTATATATATTTCAGCACTTTTTTATTCAGTTTTTTATCCAGTCAGCATTGACTTAAATGCCGTGAAATTCAATTGTGCAAATCTGCCACCTGTCCACCTGCCCCTAATAGTTTCTCATATCACTGAGATACACACACCTATGTGTGCATGTGTGTTGAGGCCTAACAACACCCGCGTTTGCTGTTATTTTTTATAGATTTCAATCAACTCGTTTTTTAAGCAATATGTTAATTTGCATAGCAATTTTGAGAGCAGTGCCACACCCCCCACTCGCGCCGCTAAAGGTTCACGTGTGACGCGGCAATTCATTAAAAATTCATAAATACTCGCATATAGCCAGAGTCGACCCTAAAGGTAAAGGTAGTCCACATTTACATCACAGATATTATCGAATCGTGTACACGAATGCGCTTTATACAGCCGGACAACTAACCCCTGCTTTGTGTCTGTGCTATTACTCCGTCTCCGTTCGCGACAATGCCCCGTTCTTCCCGTCCAAAAATCCCTCCCCCGGGGGTGACACTTCTTTATTGACCTGGTGTAGGTGTTAAATGCACGTTTTGTTTGAGCAAGTGTAAGCAGTTATTGAATCACCATATAAATCGCCGGGCATAGGGTGGACTGCAGCATTTACCTTGAGGTGCACTTGGCTGGGCGTTAATTACAAATACGGTTTCGAGCTCGAACTCGAGCCGACACCTCAACATTTGTTCGACATGAAAATGGTCCGTGATTGGCCCCCAACCAACAATTATTATCGGAGTCTTCACCAGCTCTGCACGGTAGCCGCAGGTAGCTGATTGAGCATGTGAATTCGGGCAGCTGACTCAAAGTGAGGCACTCAACTCCCTGGAGTGACAAAAGCGTGCTATCACCTTATCAATGGCAGCAAATGAGATTGATTTGTTGCGCTCTGCCCACGGCAGAGTCACCACAAACAGTCCATAAAAGCTATCATTTCAATAAAAAAAAACAACATGTAAACTAGCTACATTATCTGTGATACATTATGGATTTACTGCACTGCGTTTGATTTTTATACATATAATCGTTTGTTGATTTCACGGCGCGCACACTTGGCCATATCCCACGAAGCCCAACCCCAATCCCAATTCCAATTCGAATCCCACAGCTACTTACCTTCGTTTTGCTGCCACCAATGGATCCCGGCCGTATGGATCCTGTCTCATAAAATCGCGTCAAAATTTTGGAAACGCAGCCTACCAAGCAGAAAGCAAAGCAGAAAAGCCTTTTAGTACATTTTTGTTGTTGTTGTTGAAGTACTTCACTTGCCACACTGTCACACTGTCACACACACACACACACTTACCATGAGACACCAGCAGCTGTCTGGAAATGTCACAGGGCCTAACGCCGCACAACGCCAGATCCACGATGCGTCGACGCACACAGTCCGGCAATGGGCGTCCATTGACAAAGACCCCGCCCAACTGATTGACACCCGCCTGACCTGCGAATACAACAAAATCAATCACGATGATCATAAATTAGTGTCCAGTTAATATAGTAGTTAATTGTTGGCTCTGTTTAAATCATATGCCACTGCAACATTGAAACATGTGGAGCAAGTAAGAGCGACTACTTTAGACACGCCTCTTCTGATATCAAATATTTGTTTGTAGTTTGATTTATTTGAATCTGAACAATTTGAGACATTACCCGTTTTATAAAGCACATTTTCGATTTTAACTGAATAACCTGCATCGGTAGTGGCTATTATCTGGATACTCTACAACTGTGCAGCGAAATTTGATCAGAGGTGGCAAATTTTGTCTTGTATTCTACGACTATATTGAATCGACAACTTTGAACTCATTTTCGACCGATTGTTCCTATGACAGCTATATGCTATAGTGGTCCCGTTATATCTTTTTGCCAAATGTCGCGCATATTTGCGACTTTGGTGGCGATATCTGGGTCAAAAGTAACTTTCTTAACACAAACAAATATTTGTTCCTATGGCTACTATATCACATAGGGCTCAGATCGGAACAGAAGTCGGAGACTGAGTGAGCAACGCAATAAGATGAACACCTTAAAATAGCTTCAAAACTAAGTGGGTTCTGACTAAATGACAGACGGACGGATAGACGAACATATCTATTTCGACTCGGTTACTCAGTCTATTAGGGAGGCAGCGTTCTCCTTCCGAAACCTTCCATGTTAGTGGATGGTGGAGTGTCCACTTGAAGATGGACTAATGATTCTTAACAATTGGCAATTTGCTGTCCAAATGAGTTGCACCTACAATAAGCCAGGCCATCAAAATAAGCCGTTGCAAACGTGTTGTTCAGTAATAATTGTGGTGTAATCGCAATTCAGAATTGGCCATCGTTCCACTCTTTAGCGGCGGGGCATTGGCAACTGCTCGGGGCAGTACTTTCAAATTGAATGAAGTGCGAATTTTATGTCTGCTGTCTCTTTTATGGTTGGCCGGGGCCAGGGAGTTCCGCCTGAGGGGCAACGATTACTTTCGAGGTGTCGCGATTATCACGAGCCACAGAAGTATTTTCAAGTTTTCTTTCGGTTTTAGTTTGTTGCGATCGCATCGAACGCTTTCATTGAAGCCGTTTAAGCTCATTAGGTAACCAAAGCGATCAAGCAAATAAATAAACAAAAAAAAACTCACCTGTATGTGGCATGTTTGTAATCCGAATCCAAACTAATTTTTGACAACTTTTTAAAGTGAATAACGTCTCGGGCGTAAGCTTTGTGAATACCTTTCTGGGTTTGGCTTACAGTTTTTGCTTAATCGTCGAATTCTAATCAAACTTCAAGCCAGAACCTCATAAAACTACGCGTTGTCTGCTGCTGCTGCTGCAGTTGATGGATGATCGGATGGATGTGGATGCTGGATGTTGATGTTGATGTGGATGTTTCTGTTTCTGTTTGCTATTTGGGATGTTGGCGCTCGACGTTCTCCCGCCAGAGCCAGTAACTGGTAGCTGGGGAGTTTATTTTACGGCTTCCACGAAATCTGTGCACCCGGGATTCGGATCGGTGAAAAACTAGTAAGGAAAATACATAAAACTTAATTATTTCATAAAACTAGCAAGGTAGCCACAAAAGACAATGCGTATATATACATATATATATATATATATATATGGTTGTAGTACTAGTTTTAACATAGTCAACGATCAGGGGTTTTTAATGTGCATCGGTTAATGTGCCCAGTGCTTGTGAGTGTATGTTTATGTGTGTGTATGTGTATGTATGTATGTATCTCAAATTAGCTGCTTATCAGGCACATTCTTGGCACAGCGTGAACTGGCCTATTATCAGAGCTCTTTGACTACCTAATCCACATTGCATGTTCAGCTCGCTTGCGTTCGCGTTGTGGCAATATGCAAATGTTTGAGCATTGGTCAACAATTAAACAAAAATTTTGGCCAATTGCTCATTTCGTTAAAAACATACCAAAAAAAAACAAAAATAATATATGCAAATGTGAAGCTCGACGACAGGCTGGGGGGGGTCACCCCCCGCAGCGGTTTCCGCTTCCTGTCATTTGAATGAATGGTCCGCCAGTTTAACGGAGTACTCCCTGGATAACCTGTCGCCAGGCTGTCAGAGGCATGAAAACGCGCGCCGAAGAACCGTATAAATCAAAAACTGTAACTACCCCTTGGCTCCATAGTCTCTGTGTGTGTGTATGTGTGTGTGTGTGCACTTTGTCATGGCCATGTTATTATGGAATTCACATTAGATTTAATTGCCCAAAGTCCTTAGGATTTGACTTTGCGGCTATTTTTTAGCTCGTAAAAACAGAAACAACCGAAATGAGCGTGTGGACAACAGCGCTGCTCTTTAAAGGCACAAAATTAAGTTGTTTTTTTATTTTGTTTTGTTTTATTTCATTTTGTTTTGTTTTGGTTGGTTTTGGTTGGATTTGGTTTAGTTGAGTTTGGTTGGAGCAGCCCGTGGCAGCCGTTAAGGTCGTTAAGTGCCACTGACTTATGCCCACATTAAGCAGCGATAAGCATTTATTTGCAAGCTAAACTCTTTTAGTTTTGAAAAGAAAGGGTTTCTTTTACTCCAATTCTCCAGTTCTCTTGCGTGTCTTACACTTATCGAAACTACACCAAATAGCTCAGACTCGAACAGAAACTCGGAATTTGATTTACTCTGTACTTATTGCTTGAGCTACGGATATGCCAATATACATGCATATAAGATGAGGGCAAAAAGTGGTTGTTCGAAACAACTAATTAAGATAATGTATGTGACGACTATATTATATTCCAAAAAGGGTGCCCCAGTCGGGAGTGCTCAACTGGGCAACAAGCTGTATCCAATTGTTACATGCAAACTGAAACACAAACATCAAAATCTCTGCGAATTTGCTACTATGTCTAATATACATATATAGAATATATCAATATCATTCCCAATCTATATATTGAACACTCATTGTATGTGTAAACTTAGGTATATATAGTGAAATTCGCCTTTTGCTACAAGATGAACGTTTTCTCGAACAAACTTCTTTGTTTCTTAACTTAATTAAAGAAGTTAAAGTTATTGATAAACTTAAATTAAGTAGACTTAATGCTGCTCTTGAACTTAAAGAGATTGTGGATTTTGCCATTTGAATTATTTTTAATGAAGACACCCAAGAAACTCCTCACTTTAGCTCTAATTGATTACTAACAGATAAGGCTGGTGCGCAAAGCTCAAGCTTAGCCAATACGCTACTTAAATACACACATCTGCTTCTTCTTCTTCTTCATCTCGAGCGTAACACGCATAAAAATCAATAGAAATTAGTTAAACATATAATAATTTTAATGCGCCCGATTGTTGAAAGTGGAACCGACAGGTTCCTCGAGCTTCTGTTTCGGCACAGCAAACTAGCCGGGCTGCGTCTCTCAGGTCTTCACAGACTCGAAAGTCTCATTTGATAAAATAAACCAGAAACTGAGAGAAGCAAGCCGAAGATTGAATACCCTTGGAGTGCAATTTAATATTATTTTTACTTGCGACTGAGTAGTCAGTTTGAAACTACAATATATATTCAAGTAATGAAGTTATAAACTTTTTGGTTAGTTTTTGCGAGCAGGTTGCTTTATGTAGGACAACTTATTATTTGTTTTTATAGTATTTTTATAGATTGTATTTATATATATTGTATAGTATATCCCCAATATTTCACAGTATCGCATCTTATAAAGAGAGACTCCAAGTGTAGGCAGCTAGAGCGTATCAGAGCATATCTTAATAAGGCGGTGATGTCTCTTTTTCAAAGGTATAATTATTGTTAAGCATTTGAATTTAATTATAGGCTTGTGGTTTTTGTGGGGCAGCAAACTTCAGACTGATAACGTATTAAATTAGAATACCCCTTGCCACATTGCCACTTGGCAGTTAGTTTTTTGGCCCATTGGCCACGCTTACCCAAAAAAAGAGACAGAAGAAGTTAAATAAGTTGTTTGTGGGCTTGTTTGGTAGAAAGCTCTAAAAATCAATGGGCTATAATGGCAGACGGCATGTAAAAGAATTAATTAGCATACGATTTTTGAATTTTGTCGTTGGTTTCGTGGGAAAAAGTGCGGCAGCCTCATTTATGAGTTATCAGACTCCGGCGGAAACTCAATTTACATGCGACTTTTCGCGAGCTTTGCAATGCAAATTTTGGTTGGGAGCTCATCAAATTAAATCAATATCCGTTGTGTGTGTTGTTTTGTTGTGCGTTGTGTGTTGTGTTGTGTGTTCATTCATTTATTTGTTTTAATGAGTTTGAATAAATTGATTTAAGTGCCGTTACTTTGACGTTCATTAAGTAAAATTAGCCCATACTAAAAGCATTGATTGATGTGTTCGGCAAGATAAGAAATTAATATCAAAAATACTTAAAATAATGCCGCAACTCGATCAAACAATTTAATGGAGCGGTTTTATTCAGTGATGACTTATATTGATTGATATGCAAGAATCAGAATTTTAACTATGTTTATTGGATGGAATATTGTGTGTGCCATAGCTAGAAGACTTGAAGAACGCCCCATTTGGACTCTTAATACACAAATTTCGAAGGATCTCCGAGAACTATGAGAGACTGACAGTAAGTCCATCTTACCAAATCTAGCTTTTTAATTAAGAACAGAGCCGTTATCCATTGTGTTTTTTGTGTGGTTGTTGTGGGTGTTATTATCTCTTCTGTTAATTAATCTTTTGTCACATCTCACCTTGGCAACTCTTCGTATTGATATCACCAATGTATATTTATAATCAATTATTCACTTCGTGCACCAACTTTGAACTATTTTGAGGTACAACACACAGTTTGTGGCAACAGCAACATCCCTTTTGCAGTGAGTTAGTAACATTCCATTTGAGTAACGACGGTTTTCGCTTGCCGAACGCGACGATGCTCACCCTGTCACTCGACCGTCAAAATTTCAACTAATGCATGCGATTCGCGCTGGCAACGCACAAAGCATCAATAATCTGCTCTGCTCTGCTCTGCTCTTCTGCTCTGCTCTGCTCTATCCGTGTCCGGTACCCTGCCGTGTGCCATCCAGCCAGCTCTGGGCTACTGCCGCAACCGCAACCCGAAAGAAAAAAAAGAATATAAACACACACACACACACACACTGGCAAATGTTCACGGCCTCTCAACGGCTACAAGGCGGACGAAACGTTTTTCTGGTGTAACCGGTTTCACGGCAACAGCAAACAGCAAACAGCAACCAACAACAGTCAGCAGCAAGAGCAGCAGCAGCAGCAACAGCAGCACCAGAAACAACAACAACACCAGCAGCAGCAACAGCGACAGCCCCAGTTGAGCGACCCTTCAGCCAATCAACAGCAGCCTGATAATGCGCATGTGTTGCGCTGGCAGCAGCTCGCCTCTGATTGGTCACCAGCACACTCGACGATGATGCCCTGAAAGGTCTCATACAAACGCACTGTGGAACTGCACACATCCGACAGGTACAATGGAGTTCAAACATCAATTTCCACTTAATTATCGATTATTAATTTATGAAATTAGATGTATATAAGATAGTATATAAGATAGTATATAAGCTAGTATATAAGATAGTATATAAAGTGTATACTGTACTTAAGATACTTCACTTTTTTGCGCATTAATCATCACTTTCTAAATCTAGAAACATACGCATTAACATACATGAAATCCAGTTAGTTCAACTTGTGCTTATCATCAACTTGGCTGCACATCAACTTGGCCAAATTCAGTTGCAAAGACAGGTTTCTTTTAATTTGCACCTATTATACATAGATGTAATATTTTGTGGGTTAAATATATATTCGATTGCCATTGTAACCCGATCTTGAAGCGTTGCGGTAGCCGTATCCGTAGCCGTTGCCGTTGCAGTCGCGCTGCGGCCAATCGGCAGCGTCAACGCAGCACGCGCACACTTCTCCATGCCCACCACAATGTGGCATAGCTCTTAAGTGTATGTGCGTGTGTGTGTGTGTGTGTTTGTATGTGTGTGTGGTAGTGGTTGTATTTGGCGTAGCCGTTACCCTGAGCGAAACAACAACGGCTACGGGCGTGCGCCGGTCCTTGCCACATCGCGTCGTGACGTGACTGCCCCTCGGTTACCAGGAGCTTCGTTCAGGAGTGAGTAAATTGCGTTTTGGGTGGCGTCGACATTAAGAAACGCTTTGGTGGCATAAGCGTTAATTGAATATCACAATTGTCGCCAGCCATTTCAATTGAAATTGAATTGTAAATGGGCAAAGGCTGCAAGCGAAAGATAAAACTGTCATTTTGTCATACAAAAAAGCGAATGTTCTCTACTGATGGAGAAAAAACATAACCAAAAATACCGTTTTATATTTGGTATATATAATTGAGCGAGCATGACTATAAAATCGATAAAGCCCAAAGCGGCTGCTACTAACAACAAGTCATTCAAATACAAATGTTACCAGTTTTAGGTGGCTTTTGTTGTGAATCATTAACTGGCATAGGTCACAGCATTGGCCATGTTCAGTGGTGTGGGGTTTCTGCTCACTGCTGCCAGAATGGCCGTCACCGAAACTTCTGCAAGGCAGAGATAAAACTGTCAAAAGAGCATAGGGCCCGAGTCGAGTGGCTCACACAATGGTCTTTGCCACTGGCTGCGAGTGGCTCATCCTTGTGTTTTCATCGCTACCAACTGCCAACCAGCAGCTGCCTTGTCTTTTCCCATTCAACGAAGCGCGCCGTAATAAGATCAAGCCAACCAGCCATGCGTGTGGCAGCGACGCCCAACACACGAGTCCGTGGCCAACGACCCACCCAGCAACAGCGCCCACTTATTGCCTGCCTCCGTCTGTCTGATGTCTGACAGGGCGATTATGTAACCATGAGCTTTTCAAGTGGCTGCAAAATTACCTACCAAAAACTCAGGCCAGAACACGCCCCAATTAAGGTCGTCACACAAATCTGTGTGGGAAGCTCAACTTATAATCCATGCAAGGCACAAAAAAATGAGCAACCGGAAGTGGAAGTCAGTTGAGGGCAGCACATCCTGCAATAGAAGGGCGTCAAATCGGCTTAACTTCTTCCAATTGACTGGCCTCTATGTTATCACATTTGCTTGTCCCGATGCTAATCTTCGATATTACATTCGCTTATTTTGTAATTGAAATTAAATCCACTTGTAGGCATAAAGGATACCAAATTCGTGCCAACAGGACTTAAACAGTTTGTGAACGATGTTGTGATAAAATTGTGCACACGTTCACACCAAAGGGGCAGACAGATACCCAAAACTCAAGTATGTTTTTTATCAGCAACAAAAGGCAAAATTATTATTATTATGAATGGGAAAAAGTTAGCACTGCGACCTATAAGGTCTATTGTGCGCCCTTTCTGAGCCTACAGCTCTTCCATCAATACCAACTCCTGCACGAATGCCAGGATCTTTGTTGGGTTGAGGGCTTCTATGTCCTTGGGCCTCATGATATGCTGCCCTAGGATGCTGCATCTTTCCTGGTTAAGGCGACGCATTCTGTTAGGATGTGCATTGAGGATTCCTCCACGTATCCGCAAAACCTGCATACATCGCTGCTATAGATACCTAACTTGGTTAGGTGACTTCTCAGTCTACAGTGTCCTTTCAATAGACCGGTGAGTATTCTGAGTCTATTCTTCCCCATGGATATCATTTGCTTAAATCGCTTTTGATTATAGCCACCTAGGAGACTTCTGGCTTGTCGGAGTCCTGGTGCCACTGCCCAGCTCCGTTCTCGCCTCTGCCTTTCTGTGTCCCTGATTTGTAGCCGTATTGTGTGTCTTCCAATGCCACAATACGGTTCAGGGCCTATCAGAAGAATGGAAAGTGACTTCATTAAAATGTAAGTACACAATCCTTATCCATAATATCGGAACAATAGGGATTTATATAAACATTAATATGTTCATTAATTTTGATGTGTGGATCTTTTCGTCTCTGTGTATGCCTAATGAAAGTGTCTTGCATACTGGGCAGCTATCAGGTGAACCCTGTCGAGGACACATCCTTAAGATCGGAGCAACTGCAGGCGTATTCCTGCCTGCGTGCTTGTAGCCCATTATATATCAACCACAAAAACTTGGTAAGAAATCAATTTAGTTCATATCGAAACCTGAATACCTTGCACATGCTGGTATCAAATTCAAATATATAGTAATATTATATATAAACGATGACTAAACAAATTTATTTACATGAAAAAGTCTAACATATAAACAAAATAATATGATACATATAAGTATATATAAACCTGTAGAATATGATATATAATGATATTAATACTGACGCAAAACCTGAATCATAAGAGATATGATCAAAGACTGCCTTTCCCAATCATTAAAATGGTTTAGTGTTTGAAATTAGCTGAAGCTCGTGCCCGAGGACAGGTTGTCTACCGAAATGACTGCAAGGCAGATTTCATGGTCATTAATGAATAACTCAGGCCGTCGCTTTCGCTACTGTCTACAAGGTACACCTACTCCTCCAAGAATTTCCAAATTGCCCACTCGGCAAAAAGTTCGGCATTCATTGCGTGGGTGCCTCGAAGCGGTCGATCAAATTAGAAAAAGCCATTTTTTGGCGTTGTTTTTTTTTGTTTAATCTTTATTATTTTTTTGCGACTGTTAGACAGACAAACATGTATGTGTAAGAACTTTCAGAGAATATACAGTATAGTTTATAATTGCAGGGGCGGTCTAATTGAGGGTTCGGTTTCGAGTTTGCGCTCTGTGCTGGACATTGCAATCAGCAGATGCATCGCACAGCATTTTGGTAGAAACAGAGCCAAAGCCAAAGAAGACGACGACGACGACGACGATTTTTGTGCGGGCCAAATTGGCGTAGGTTACGCATGTGCCTGAAATCATGAACATGAGGAACATCAGCCTCGCCCTTTGTCGATGTAGTTTCTTGATGGATGCAGCCCGGGCTGACAAGACAAGTTGCAGCAGGCTCTCGCATCGCAACTGCACCTTGCGCCAGGGACCAAGACACGCGCCCAAAACAAAAAACAAAAGAAAAGAAAACCAGCAGCAACACTTTGCCGGGGCAGGCAGCGCAGTCGGACAAACGCTGGGACAATTAGGCAATCCTGGCTACACAGTTGTTGCCGACAAACGATAAGATAAAGTTGCTGGAACTACAACGACAACTACAACTAGCAACAACCTCTGTTATATTGTTTAGGAGTTGCGCGTGCAACAAAAATGCCAGTTTTTAGTGTTTTTGTCCGCCTACACGCGATTTTCAACTGTCATAAAAATTGAAAAGCCGTCGAGGATGCGTAGGTCTGTAGGTCTACTCCAATTTGGATCACTACCAAATGGCCAATTAATAAAAACGTAATTTTCACAGAGTCTTTTGCAGGCGACACCTGCACGAGTGGGACGGGGACGTGGACGGAGTTGGGTCAGCAAATCTTGATAAGAAAATGAACAATTACGAAAGACTATGACAGCTCGCCGGCAATATTCGAACATTCTCTCACATTAAAGGACGACGCACAACGCTCCAATAAGCACACAAAATGGCCGACTTAGGGACGAAGAACCACGTCGTCGAAGGGCGCAGGGCGAAGGGCGAAGGGTGAGTGGCTGCCTGCTTAGACAAACTTTGCGTGTGTTAAGGGCCTGTCGCCATAAATTCAACTCTGACATAATTATGTCTTAATTGAAAAGTAAAGAGCGAAGGGGCTCAACATGAATGCCACAACTTCAGGAGATGCAATAACGGTAATCTATATCATTCAATCAATATCAAATGCGGACTCAGCTCTACTATAAAACCAAAATTAAAGACCTGAAGAAATGATAAATAAGCTAACTAATATAAGTAGGTGAAAAAAAGTATTACTTCCTTCCAAAATAATATTTCATATACACATATGTACATCTATATATATGATGTATATGTATATAGGTATGTATGTGTATATGCATAGGTATGTAATATACATGGTAATTGCATTTTAAAGGCGCAAACCCATTTTAGAGTCGTTCAGCCCATCATAGAGACGAAATCAATTTTACGCTCGTCTATGACCAGACAGTCAGCGAGAGCTTCCTGATGCCACTGGTGCTGCAGTTGCAGTGGCATTTGCCGATTCCACCAAAGTGTTAAACTAATCGTAAAACTTTGGCCTTCGGAACAGCATCGTAAAAGCAGCGTTCACCTTCCGTATCTTTTGGCCAAATGCAATATTTTACGAGTTGCAGCCGCGCCTCTTCGCAATGCGCATCTCAATGGGCCAATCTCCGCTTGTGGCTGTGGCTGTGGCTGTGGCATCCGTTCGTTAGCCCCTTTGGCGGCCGCAAGTAACAGCGTCAAATACAGTAGCTGGACTAATTGAAAAATTAAAGTTGAACGACGACTTAGACTGCGGCACTCACTCACTGAGCCTGATTTGAAGCTTGTGGCAAAAGCGGGCCCTCCTCACGTCCAACTAGTCGCAGTTGAACCTCAATACAATAAAAGACAGCTAGTCTGACAATTAATCGCTGTGCCGGGCCTGAAATTATTACTTTTTCTTCTTTATAAAAATAAAAATACAAATTCGGAATATTAGAAAGACTTTTTCTATTGCTCAGAAACAGATTTTTGAAAACCGCAATAATTAAATTGTGCTCTCTTGACTGCCCTACCTGCTGCCTGACCTAAAGCCGTGTAGCTCTCTAGAAAGTTACTCAAATTGGTTTTTAAGTTTTGAATTCCTAAAATACTAATCCTTAATTATAATATCAGAGATATGAGAAAGCTACAGTTAGAGTTCCGAGTGCTCCTTGAAAAATCACACTTTTTTTAGACATATTCTTTTCAACATTTGTTAAAAATATGTATCCTGGAAGAAAAAGCTGATTTTGATTTTGAATTCAGTGAGATGATTTTTCTGAGTGTAGCATGTAGAAATGTACACACCCACCGCTTCCTTGCAACTGAAATTTGAGCTAATGTGGCAGTCTGCACACCTTGTCAGACGCGTTAAGGATGCGCCGCAGCATTCTCGACCAGAATCATAAATAATTGCATCGAGCTTAAAGGGAAAACCCAAAAAACAAGCTTTAATTCGCTGCTGCTGAAAATCGTTGCTGGTTTTTTGTCGAGATCAGTGGATACACTTATCGACGGATCACTTGTTGTTTACAATCTTGGGGCACACGCGTTCGTCGTGCGCAGCTGCGGTTCCCCTCCACACACGTAATTTGCAGTCATGTTGCATGTGCAGCCATTTGTGAGGTGTGCAATCGTCCCAAACGATCTGTTCAAATTTTTGCAAATTTGTTTTGGGGTTCGAGTGCCCTGAGGGTGCATGCCCCTCAGTCCAGTACACCCTTTAAATGCATAAGTGCATTAAGAGTGCTTGCAACAAGCGCTACACTTAAGTCCTTATAAGGATGTCATTTTAGTGTCTGTATGTCTGTCGGATCGTGGTCAAGTCACAGCTATATATTACCCGTTATGACGAGCTCTCAGCGCACAGCTCATTGCCATTGTCATGCACACAAACATTTTGAAATTTAAAATTAATTTATTGCCACACACAAACATAATCAAAATCGCATCAAAACAAAAGCCAGAGCAAACACATGCTGCGATGATGATGACAGCCGAATGGCTGCAACACAAAAGACAGATCGAGTGGACCGGCAACCGTTGAGGGCCGTGGTGCCACCCTGGAATACACACTCTATCCATTTACGCTTGGCTGCATCCCGAAGGTGCCCAGGATGGGCACAGATTGGCATTATCTGAATGCGCATATGTTGTGCTGGCATCCCTAAAAATGCGTTGCGGTTATCCGTTGCTCGTTCAACATGATTGCAGTTATTGCTTGCCACAAAAGTTACGTCTCATTAAATTCGAGGAGCATTGTTGACACCAAGCGTTGACATTTCAATAAACAGCCATAATTGATGTGGCGAATTGAACAATTTTGCGACAGGTGTCAGCTATGGCTGTGGCAACCATATTCCGACGATGAGCCAATCTCGACCAGAAGCCAACAACGGAAATTGTAATGTTCACACATTTGCAGCTCATCAATTTCCTTTTATCCTGTCAGTGTATCCAGTTCATTCAACTTTGATGTTCATGTTTAGCGCCGTTTCTGACTTAATCGCGATCAATTTGTTTTGCTGGCCAAGCTTTAACGCTTGTCGCCCCAAACAAAACAACAGAGAGAGTGCAGCTTCCGCTGTGCCACAGCCCGCTGACCGCCACATTATTAAGCCATAAAATTGAAAACTTAATATAATTACATAAACGATGGCAGCCTCAACGCCCAAAGCGCACTGTTCTGTAAACGATCCCACAAAATTTACCAACCGATTTTCGGGGCACACGCTGCAGCACATGCAGCAGCACATGCAGCAGCACATGCAGCAGCACATGCAGCAGCACATGCAGCACAAGCAGCACATGCATAATACATTGTGGCATCTGTGTACCATGCTTATTACATTTAATGACCAGAGCAAAATTTAGCAGAACATTTTTGAGCAGCCGGACAGCCAAACAGCCAGACAGCCAAACAGCCAGACAGCCGGACAGCCAGACAGAGTCTGGATACTGCCCATGGCGCAATCTGTACATAATAAGAGGCTCCCATAGAGGTCCCGGCTGTGGACATGCTGCAGCAGCCGCCTATTACCTTCAGCATCATCAACATTAGCACCAACATAACCATTACACAAAATGCGATTTAATTGTTGTTACCAACTTGTCTGCAAATTGCCATATATTGTTCACAGTGTATGTTGAGTGCCACTGCAAAGCTGCGACATTTTTTATTGATTTATTTGGCTTACGATAATAAGGAAATCATTTAGCTATGACATACATATATACATACGCATATTTATATGCATGTACACTCAGAAAAATTAGGAGCTATTTACAGAGAAGAATGAGGCCCAAGGGCATAGAAACCCTCAACCCAACAAAGAACCTGGCATTCGTGCTGGAGTTGGGATTGATGGAAGAGCTGTAGGCTCAGTTAGGGGGCACAATAGACCTCATAGGTCGCAGTGCTAACACTTTCCCAATCATAACAATAATACAGAGAAGAAAATCTTTCTAATTTCAGAGCGGTTTCAATTTTGAGGTTGCTTTCTAAACTTCAAGGAGATTCGTGTTCCTCGAGTGTACTAGACTTTATCACAGCACTAATTATATAATTTATATTTGTAATCTTTCAATTTGCTGTTAATTTTTTTGCCTCGCCTCCTCGTTGAATGGCATAAAAACCTCTTGCATCTCAACATCGGCGGCTGGCCTCTTGCGTGCCCCACTGCGGAATTGCTCCTCGATCTCAAGCAGGGTGCGTCGTCGCGTCTCCGGCAGGAACCAGTAAATAAATACTGTGGCAAGGAACGACATCGTGCCATAGAGCACAAAGCAGTTGCTCATGCCAATTGCCACTCTCATTTCGGGAAAGATTTTGATGCAGAGAAAGGCAAAAAACATGCCGATAGCGACAGTTAGACCCGCTGCCGGACCACGCACCTTCTGGGGGAACAGCTCCGAGATCATGAAGAAGGGCAGCGTATACAAGCCCAACGTGCTGAGCACAATGAAGCTAACAATGGCCACGACTGGTAAGTAAGGCACACCTTTCAGTATCTCAAACAAGCCAGAGCAAGCCAAGAGCATCATGGTCACGGTCATGCCCAGCGTTGAGATGATGCCAGCTCGTCGACGGCCCCACTTCTCCAGGACATAGCCCATGGGACAGGTGGTGAGCACTCGTGCTAGGCCAATGAGCACGGCACAGGTGAACGGATCAATGGTGACGCCAGCATTCGTGGAGATTTGCACGGCATACACAATAACCACGAAAATGCCCGAAAGCTGCTGGAACGCAAACAGACCCATCAATATAAACAGTGGCTTGTACACCTCCGGCAACTTTAGGCAGCTCAAGAACGAAGGCTTCCGCTCACCGACCCGCAGCTGCAGCGATTTCTGCAGCACATTGAACTCCTCCAATACCTCGGGATGACTGACGTGTGCTATAAACATATGTAATTATTAAGGGATGATAATGCTATTGGTTTACGGTTGTATAGCGCCACTCACATGACTTATCGAGTCCACGAAAGTAGTTTAGTGACTTCTTGGCCTCCTCCACACGTTTCTTGGCCAACAACCAGCTGGGCGACTCGGGCAGGGGCAGCACACAGAGCAGAGCCGTTATCTGATAGCCACAGCAGATGAGGGCAATGAGGCGAAAATCATTGCGTATGAAGTAGCCAATGATATAGAGAATTGTGATGCCCAGTGCGACCGATATCGAGGTGCCCAGGATGAGGCTGCCACGTGAACGGGGCACACTAACCTCTGCCGCATAAACACCCGAAGGTGCCGTTGCCAGACCCATTGTAACACCTGCAAATCAATTCAACTTTAATCCTGAGCACCACTCCTCGAATCCAAGAAACTTACCAATCAGAAAACGTGATACAATCAACTGGATGTAGAACGACTCGGAATTTGTTGTACTCGCTGTGGCAAGCAGTGCCCAGGCAGTGATGGCCATCATATTGATTACATACAACGTACGTTTCCGTCCAATCCTGTCCAGTATTAGACCCGACAATATGCCACCCAATGGGCAGGATAAAGTGTTTATCGATGCAAACCAGGAAGCCTGTGGGACATCCAGGTAAACCGGCTCCTCTTTGCTTGTCAGCTGGCTGTACACGACTGTGGGCAGAGCCAGGCTGAATCCAGTTGATAATAGACCCAGATTGGCCAATATAACCATTAATGCCTGGCGCCTCAGTGCTAGTGATTGCTCACCCACCGGCTTTGCGTTCTGTGGCCGATCCAAGCCGGCTACAATTTTGGGTTTATGTCCATTAAACAGCCGCTGATCCCCTCCAGCTGAATCGCCCATTTTGTTTGTCTACTGAAAAAGTGTGAAATGTGTTTCAATCAAGTAAATCTTGTCGGTTGTGTTGACAAAGCTTCAAAGTCAATGAAACCGCCACGATTATAAATGATAATTTAAACAGTAAACAAGAGCAAAACATTTGCCTTATAGATAATTAAAAGTTTGATTAGTATATATCAGATATATCATATGCATACTCAAGACTCATCATTCGAGCGAGTTGTCAGAACTAGATATGACTTGATTTATGCCTGGTAATCTAAGAGACTCGATTGCACCATATACTTTTTAGGGCTGAAGGTGTCTATCTCATTTTATTGATAGCCAATAAAACTGTAAGCAAAAGTACACTCGGCGAAAATCAAGCGCACATGTTTTTTAATAGTTAATAGTTTTATAAGCCTTCAGGTTCATTTGTTATTAAACAAATATTAAATTTTGCATTGGACTCAGTCACTTTTTGACCCCACTCTCTTGGCTATCTTCCGAACCGACAACAACTTTTTGGTGGCGCAATATATTATTTTCGGCAGGGAAAATAGAGAGATGTTTTATGCAAGTCGTAGATTATAGATAGCAGACTGAACCTGAACCTGTTTACATCTCAATTCAAGTACTAAAATATATTGTTGGAAAACAAAAAAGTTGCTGTTATATAAACACTAATCTTCCGAACGAGAGTTCCCATGCCAGCCATTTGTTAAAGTCTTCCGTTCCGGCACTACGACTATGACATACTGCGACATATGTTGTACTGCTGGCCAGAAATAGAGACATTTATTCCAAATATCATCAAGAGAGACGAGTTTGCATAGAGAACTGACGAAAATAGCTATATCCACTCAGTGCTGATCAAGATTATATATACACTCTTTGAATGCGTTAAAAAGCACGCTAAAATTATAATACCACCCGCAAGTGTATAATTTTAAGCAATAAAATCGTGTTTAAGCATAAATTTGGTGATATGTAGAATCTTATAGAACCTGTTCCAAAGTTGACTAATAAATTACAGGGCAATTCCTAGTCGAAACTGTTCGACTCGTCTCCAACTTGTTTTTGTCTGGACGACGTAGTCTTGTCGCTGCAGCTAGAAAATCGCGCAAGGTTAGAATTACTGATTAGACACTGATAATAAATAAAATATTACTAATAGTAGTTAATGCTATGGTAAAATCAGCTGTTGGCCAGTCTACGCATTGAGTGCTTACTGTAAGTGGCTTGTGCAACGTGCCACTCAAAAAAATGGGAAATTAACAAACTTGCTTCCGCCATCTGTTGCGATCTCAATTAATAGAAGTCAGCAACACTTGCTGTTGATAATAATTAACGATCGACTCAATGAGTTGAGAAAAAAGAAAGCCTGAACTTAAAGGGTAGCCACGTGCCCAGAACTTCACAGTAACTACCAAAACAAAAATCGGTGAAAACAGGTTCTAAATAATTAAACTAAAAGTAAGAGAGACTGCGTCACGATTTCACGATACACTCAAACGGCTTAAAGCCTTGCCTGATTTGCTTTTTTTTGGTTTGTTTACTTTTTTGTTGGTTTACTTTTTTGGCCCAAAGCTTGTCTTCGGTAAGATATTTGGCTTTAACGGCGGCCGAACTTTTCAATCCGACAACAACGAGACGCTCCAAACAACTAAAAATCGTTTGTCGTTTTAAACGCCTCGCAAACTGGAGCCATAAAATAGCCCTAATCGAGAGTACCAGACTAGCAGATACCCCCAGTTTCTAAAGTAAACAACTGTATTTTTCTTATGGCTGATTCACAAAGTACATAAATTATTAAATATGTATTATAACCATGTAAACATGCAGACAAACAATTGTTCGTTCTTATCTTTAGTTTTGCATTCCAACATTTTTATTTACTTTATTGTTTATATCACTTCACGCTTTGTTTTTATGAACAGGGTATGGAACTGATCGGATTTTTATACGTATCTCTCAATATCTATCTCTCTCGCTCTCCAACTGTCCGTCTCACTCACTCTGTTGGCGTATGGCGATAAGCCATCGTAAACGTCATCAATCAATAGATTTCTTTTTTATATATGTCATGATCGTTTTAATCGTCGACAAAGGCATATATCAATAGATAGTTGCTGTGCTGCAGCACGCAATTGACAACTCATTTGTAAAATCATTCATGATTGTGTTAATTTGCATATATGTATATAAGTTCTTGCTGCTTATCAAGTAGTAGAAGGCCCTCGCTGGCAATTTAAATAATATGCGCTTGTAAATATAACATAGACACGCAAAAAGAGTTATATATTTGTTGACATTACATATACGCTCGTTATCTATTTAAAATTAGCTCAATATTTGTTCTCTGGCGTTATTATCTGCAGTCGCATTTGTGCATGACAGACTTGCTCGTCACTCAGACAGACCTCATTCGTCCCACCCCTTTTATCCGCTGAAACATTGCACATTTACAAACACTTACCTGAACGTAGACAATTTAACTAATAGCTATTGTCCCATTAGCAATAAGACCCAGTCCGATCAAGTTAGTAATTGCTATATGAGAGATTAGATAGCAATAAGTGTTTAAACTGTTACTCTTTGTTACCCTTTGAAAAGCCGTTAGCAGTGCAAGTGTCACAGCAGCGAGCAACAGTCAGTGACTGTTGCCGGCACTAAGTTACCCATGGCAAGGTTGCAAATGATACTTTCCGACATTTGCCAA
Organism: Drosophila neutralis; assembly: GCA_035044385.1. NCBI lineage: Eukaryota > Metazoa > Arthropoda > Insecta > Diptera > Drosophilidae > Drosophila > Drosophila neutralis. The sequence continues at coordinate 1,026,981 of JAWNME010000429.1, read as the reverse complement.
CACTGAAGCAAATGAATTTCCTTGTGCAGTCGAGAGAATTGTTTTCCTCCAAAGTCTGTGGAGAACCGGGAACGCGTGCAGAACACATAAAAGCAGCGAGCGCTCGCGTGTGAAATACACACAAATACACAGACACACAAATATAAAGCATGTCAATCGCTTTTGGCAATACTTATCTGTGAAAGTAAACATCAAGACAACAGAGAGATAGAGTCAAACGATGCTAATTAATAGCGCAATCAAAACGCAAATGAGCTGTTAATGTGCAATGTGAATATTTCTCTTGAATGCAGCGAGAGCATTAACCAAATTTTGATTCAAAGCGACAATAAAAATACGCTTCCGTCTTCTGAGCGTGCGCCTGCTATGTATTTGTAAATACTTGCGTGTGTGCGTATGCTTGCGTGTGTGTGTGTGTCCCGCTTTCGACGACTCTCTGTTTTTATCAGTCAGCATCCTGCAAGCGGACGCAAAAAGCAAAACCCCAAAAACCAGTAAAATCATATCGCTGTTAACTAAATAAAAGTGTAAACAATTCAGTGTCATTTGCCAAAATGGAATGCCTCCGAATTCGCAACGACGACGTTTAATGTCAGACTCAGGCAGCTCTGGCATTCGACATCATCATATGTATGTAGCCGATAGAAATAGTCCACACCAGCATCAACACCCGGAGCACCCTGTGAAAAGCGCGTTATTATGCAGTGATAATCCCCTCTTGTTGTTTTTTATGCGTGTGCGTGCGTGTGTGTGTGAGACGACTGACCAAACGTAATAACCCCCAAAAGTTGTGAAAATTTCCAACAATTGACAATTGAGTTGAAGTTGGCAAAGCGGCAACCCCCTCAATCCCCTCATCAGTCCCAGCACCCCTGCAACAATTTAAACTCAACTCAAACGCATCATCGCATCAAGATGTCCACCGATTTTCTGTTCCCCAAAATAGCGGACTGCTCCTATGTCTCCTGTTACTGGTGAGTTGAAGCATAAAAAGGGAATACATTTGCTGTTTAGTTTTACAAATTGAAAAATGTTGCACATGTATTAGCTATATTAAATAAGCGTTGAATTCGAAACAGGATCACATTTGAAAAAGAAAACAGTTTAATTGTTAGGACTACAGTTGGCTTGTTCAACACAGTTTTCATATTGTTTAGTGATTTTTTTTATTAGTTGTGGCGGAAACATTAGCCGCCTACTCCTGGCAAGCAGCAAGCAGCTTTTGCAACCAATCATCCTCTCATGTTGTGTGTGATTTCATTTATTATGTGCTCATGTCGTGGTTCAGACTCGTTGCCATTGCTTGATTCGCATTTTAACTCAGTCCTTCAGTTACCTCTCTCTTTCTTATAGCCGCGCTCTCTCTCTCTCTCTCTCTCTCTGTGCTGTTGAGGTGCCGCCACGCAGCTCTTAAATTGGGTCAAACGGTCATGTCTGCTAACAAGAACAGCGCGCGTGTTTGGGGCAGGGGAAGGGTGTGGGGGTGGGTGAGTAGGGGATTGGCCTGCTGCTGATTAGCACGGAGGGATTTCATTTGTTTTTCGTTTTTTATGAGCGCATGCAAAAGGCGCGTTTTGACTATTAAACATGTACCATGTACCAAGATATATATGTACATATGCATATGCATATGTATATATATATATATGTATATGAGTAAGTACATAAAAACAATATATGACTGCTTGCGTGTTAATGTAAAATTAAAAATCCCTTTGGCTTAATTTGGCCTCATATCGTGCATCGCTAAAATAATGGCGACTTACTCAAGGTGCACAACAGGTAAAATACACAGTAAAATATATGTATGTACATTTTACATGCTTATGCACATTTAATACGTCTGAACGCAAAACATAAATAATATACACACACACACATGCATGTGTAGTGTTTTTCAGGACATTCCATTGATTTTGTTGTAGTTGAAAATTAAATGCACATTTTTATTCATATTCATGTCAGTCATCACATAAGTGTGTATGTGTGTGTGTGTACATTGACTTGCTGCTCATACATAAACGCTCTGTCGTTCTCTCTCTCGCACTCCGCTCCTTTGCTCTCTTACGCTGCGTCGCTTGCTGCCCCTTACTCCACTGTCTCTCTTCTTTCACTCTTTCTCTCTCTCTCGCTTGACTATCTCTCACCCCATGGTGTGCACATTGCTTGTACGGCGTGTGTTGGAAAGATACCGCAACTGACAACCGCAAGCTGAATGAAGTAAGCCGAACATCTAAGACTGTAAACCATTACCTAAAAAAAAGTCCAGCATCAATTTGTTTGGCCAAGGCAAGATAGCTATGCTTACACACTTGAAAACTAAGCGATGACTTTTGAATGTCTCTATAAAATCAGGGTTCTGAGAAACTGGTGTGTCTCTTAAAGTGCTCAATCAACAATTCACGTCTTCAAGCAAATAATATATTTATGAAGGATGGCAACTTTCACAAATCTTTTTCTTTTATTTCCAGCGAGGAGAACGTTTGGAAGTTGTGTGAACAGGTGAAAAGAACACGCCCCGAGGAGTTGGGAAAATGCTATGCGGTCTTTGTATCAAATGAGGGACGGACTGTGCCGCTGTGGCGTCAAAAAGCCGGACGCGGTGATGATCAAGTTGTCATCTGGGTGAGTTGCCTTGCAAATACGCTGGGAACTTCGAAATGAATATGCTTACTTTTACATATTGTCAGGACTATCATGTGTTCTTCATGCACAATCCCCTGCCGAACCGCTGTTTAGTATTCGATTTGGATACTACGTTACCGTTTCCCACATATTTTCATAAATACGTTACAGAAACTTTTCGATCCGATCTGGCACTACGTCCGGAGCATCATAGGTACGTAAATCGTTAATCGGCATTCCCACTATACTAAAGTTCGGATTTTTTTTGTAGATTCTTCAGAGTAATACCCGCCGATACATATCTAATTGAGTTCTCATCGGATCGTCGACACATGCGCCGACCAGATGGCAGCTGGATTAAGCCACCACCTTCATATCCACCCATTTTATCAAACAGTAACTAACTAACTCTAATCTCCCAAAATTCCAACTGCCAACTCTTTCATCGTCTGTCTTTTTGCAGCCAACACGCACTGTTTGGGTGACTTTATATGTATGAGTGCTGGTAAGGGACCAGGCTCCGTCTACAGCCTCTCCGAGTTTGTGCAAAACTTTTACAAGTCAGCCCATGTGATGGCCCAACAGAACAATTAGATCATCATTAACCACAACAATACAACCAATACTATAATTACATATATCAGCGAAAACTGAAAAACAAAAACCAAACAAATTAAGCTAATCTAAATTAAACACGAATGATGAGCATTAAATTACAAGACAGTAAATTACAAATTTCATACATATTCTCTAAACTTATATACATAACATATAAAATACATGCATATATATATATATATTAATATATATATATATATGTGTACAATATTGTATTTTTGTATTCAGGTTAATATTAAAACAACAAAAAAAAGTCTGTATCTAGCGGCTCCTTAAATATTTTATGTACTCAATTTCGACTCTCTATGAATTAACATATAATTATAAACTTTATGTATTCAAAATAAGCGAAACCAAAAAACGAATATTTTTATTGGTTACATTTCTTGAAGAATTTTTGTGACTTTCGACCAACAAAACATAAAAATTAAATAAAAACGCACCAATTACGATTAAAATATAATCATAAACATACATATTAAATCATATAGTCAAACTCATATATATACATATATATATATATGTATATATGTATGTATATACCTTAAACTATTTGCATCTTACGCTTTGTAATTCAATTAACGAATCATAGATAAATCCAATTCTTACACGCTAATTTAATCTGGGATTTTGCCTGTTTGGTTTTAATTGATTTCCACATCGAAAATGTTAATACCATTTGAACTATGATAACATCTCGACACATCTTAGCTAGTTTTTATACTGTTTGTAAGCCATGGAAACTGTAGTTCACACAACGCCTAAGCGAATGATTTTTTATGTGGTTTATACTTATATACTATATTGTAATTACGTATCGTATACTTGTTTAATATTTGTGACACGCAAAGACTGATTCATTGTACGTTCTGTACTGTACTAGCAAAAGGCAGCCGACAAATGAGCCATCCCAAAACCTACCTAGATACTTTCCAAAAACGATAACATATAGCCATGGCATTCTGCATATAAATAATGTTATCCTATGTTGATTTGTTATGTTTATCTATAAATTGAGAGCTTAGCAAAAGGCTCTGCATGTTATAAACAAGTTTTTCGCTCGATTTGTTAACGATATTCGTATTTATTTATTAATAAGTTTTTACTCCATTTTGTAAGACATTGAATATTAATAATAACATAAATATAATGTATACATATATATATAAATGTTAATATATATAAATATAAATATAATAGTTACATTGAATGCTGTGCAAAGTCTCAAAGTTAAACCTACACTTTTTATTATATAACTTTAAACCGAAGAAAATAATCAGAAAACATTTTAAGCATTTATATAAGCAAATCCAATTCAAGTTAAAGACGTCATTTGACGCTAAATAAACTATACAGATGTTACGCATAAGTGACATGGTAAATATTTCCGACTTTAGTTCACATTTTTTTTATATATATATATCTATATCTCTCTTCTCTGCTAACAGTAAGAGCATTTTATATCAACAACTGGTTCACAATTTTTGTACAGCTGTTCAACTCCAAAACGAAGCAAAAGCAAAAGCACAACATCAAATTTTAACTAAGACATTGAGAATAATACGATGTAATAATTATGAATACATGTTTCTCTAGGTGTACACGTTTTTCTCTTCCAAGTTTTCTAATCCAATCGAATATATAATATAAATTGGATGCATCAAGTTAAATGTTGGCCACACATTATCTTAAGCCCAATATAGATAATCTTTACAGATATTATGTACATATAGTAAGCAAATAATTTTGGAGCGAGTTCTCAATCTTCTTACTCTCTTTTTATATGAATACAACATGCCCCTGACACTAGGTGGTAAGCATTAAGAGCCGGTAGATAAATCCAATTCAGCCACCGCTTAAATATATTAAAAAAACAAATCGAAAAAAAAAGTTGACTGCGCTCGTGTTAAGCATTGAAATACTTGAATATTACAATATATCATATATATATATATATATGTATAAATATATGTATATGTATGTGTACTTATGTATATAGGCATAACTTTCTTTTATGAAAATTATTAGCATTACCTTTGTGAAGATTTGTATGGGCAATATGTGCTACAATTTACATAGTTAGATCAAATTAAAATTGTGTGGCAAAGAGAGATTTCAGCAACAAACAAACAAAAAAAAACAACAATAAAAGCCAAAGCAGCTTACAGCAATCAAAACATTTAACAAATTAAAGGAGACACCCTGTACCCTGTTCCAAAATACACTGCAATAACTGCGCTTCCAGCAACGACTGTCGCTCTTTTCTAGCCCACACTCATTCGCCTATAAAAGCTAATGCAACAAGCTCAGCGTGAGATCATTTCCAGTCAATTCCAGTTATTAACATTTGCACAACTTGTTGATACATTTCAATTTATAATGGGTACAGGGCAAAACGAACAATAACAATTTTTATAAATGCGTAGCATTTAACGAGACAGACATGCCTAATGCGCTGCTGCATTGGTTTCAATTCATTTATCAAATTTGTGCACACAGATTGTACATAATTGCCAGAGAACTGCACGATTATCTAATTTTTATGTGACTCTCAGTATATTCACCTCAACAGTGACTCTCAGTATATTCACCTCAACAGTGACTCAGTATATTCCCCTCAACAGTGACTCAGTATATTCCCTTCAACAGTGACTCTCAGTATATTCACCTCAACAGTGACTTTAAGTATATTCACCTCAACAGTGACTCTCAGTATATTCACCTCAATAGCGGCTGCGGTGTGATTTTATCTATTTATCTTGCCAGTCTCTCTCTGTCTTCTCTCTTAGAAGTACAACATAAAACAGTTATTTTGTGATCGCATTGAGCCAGCGTAAAAGTCAAGGCATATGTCAAAATAAATCCATTTAATTATTCCTTTTATACACACATTATTGTTGCTGTTCATCGCTGCAGTTCTTTGATGCATACATAAATACATTCATACGTACGTACATAATCCAAGGAATGATACAAATTTTACTTGTCCACTCTTTCAAACTTTTGAAAAAAGAATCTTGAGAAATACATTTCACTATTTAATAATAATTGACTTAACACTTAATGCTTAATTGGCTTTAGCCTTTGTTCAACTTTTTAACTTATAAATTATCTATTGATCCAATCATGAAATGTGCTATCGTATTGTTACTGTAATATTTGTTGAAAACTTCGGTATTAATTTTACAAAAGTACATACAATTTATATGAGTCAATGAGGATAGGATTATATATACTTTCCGATCTGCAAAATGTGACGCGCTAAAGCGAAAATAAACATAAAATATAAAATATGTAAATTAAACGATAAAATACTCCAAACATTTGTATTTATTAAACTTGCTTTGTCTGCAAAATGAATATTATTTACGAATATTATTGAACGCAATAATATAATATTCGGAGGGGTTTTGGAAATTGTGTAAAAGGGTTTTTTTTTCATCTTTATTATAGATAAAGTACTGATCGAATTGCCAAGTAGATATTTACCAAAGTCTATCCAGAATTTTCATCATTCACTAAGTGCGTATTATTAGATTCCGGGGTTTTCCACTCCAACCCTATCGCGAATTGTATTCCGGCTGTGGTCTAAGGCGAAGGGCATCGGCTGTGACATGAGGTCTGTGGTGCCCCTTTGAGGCTTGTCGCCAAGACTGTTTATTAAATGTCAAAAAAAAATTTGTATTTTAATTTTCATTGTTCTTCAAATTCAAAATTTATTTGTTTTAATTATATTTTTAAAATTTGATGCATTATAAATTAGATAGAAGTGAATGAGCTAAGACGACAGAAGCGCAACAATGTTCGCGACAGATTCTTCAACCACCTTGAAGACCCTGCGGAATGCCCTGCCCAGTGTAAAGCTGTACTTTGTCTGTAAAATGGGCTACTCCAAAGCAGTAAGTGTGTCCAAGTCTGGAAAGGCCTTGAGCTAAAGGCGATACCCTTTGAGTGCAGGTCAAACACAAGCCGATACGATCGTTGCTGGTGGCGAATCGAGGCGAGATAGCGATACGCGTATTCCGGGCCTGCTCCGAGCTTGGTATCAAGTCGGTGGCCATTTACTCGGAGCAGGATAAAATGCATATGCATCGGCAGAAGGCAGACGAGTCGTATTTGGTCGGCAAGGGTCTGGCACCAGTGGAGGCATATTTAAACATTCCCGAGATCATAAGAATCTGTAAGGAACACGATGTTGATGCAGTGCATCCGGGCTATGGCTTTCTCTCTGAGCGCAGCGATTTCGCCCAAGCCGTCATTGATGCAGGCCTCGTATTCGTTGGCCCATCGCCGAAGGTGGTGGCAAACATGGGCGACAAGATGGCTGCCCGAAAAGCGGCCATTGAGGCTGGTGTACCCATTGTGCCCGGCACAGATGGGCCAGTTACCACAACAGCGGAAGCAGTCGCCTTCTGTGACAAGCACGAACTGCCGGTCATCCTTAAGGCTGCATTCGGCGGAGGCGGTCGTGGTATGCGAGTGGTAAGGAAAAAGGAAGAAATCGAGGAGAACTTTAATCGAGCCACTTCTGAGGCGAAGGCTGCCTTTGGCAACGGTGCAATCTTCATAGAGAAATACATTGTGCGGCCCCGTCACATTGAAGTTCAACTGTTGGGTGACAAGGCCGGCAATATTGTGCACTTATTTGAACGCGACTGTTCCATTCAGCGTCGTCATCAGAAGGTTGTGGAAATTGCCCCAGCTCCTCGCCTCCCCGTCGAGGTTAGAGACAAGATGACGGAGGCGGCCGTAAAACTGGGCAAACACGTGGGATATGAGAATGCAGGCACCGTAGAGTTCGTTTGCGATGAAAGCGGAGGATTCTACTTCATTGAAGTGAACGCGCGATTGCAAGTAGAGCATACCGTGACGGAGGAGGTCACCGGCATCGATTTAGTACAGTCTCAGATCAAAATTGCGGAAGGAAAGACTCTGGAGGAGTTGGGACTCGCCCAGGAAAATATTGTAACCCTTGGCTATGCCATTCAGTGTCGGGTAACGACAGAGGATCCGGCAGCCGATTTCCAGCCCAGCAGTGGACGCATCGAAGTATTCCGGTCCGGTGAAGGTATGGGTATACGTCTGGACAGCGCCTCGACCTTTGCCGGCGCCATCGTTTCGCCCCACTATGATTCTCTCCTGGTCAAGGTGATATCCCATGCCAGAGATATGCCAAGTTCAGCAGCTAAAATGAAACGAGCACTGCGTGAATTTCGAATCCGTGGTGTCAAGACGAATATTCCGTTCCTTCTCAACGTGCTCGATAACGAGAAGTTTCTGCATGGTACACTTGACACCTATTTCATTGATGAGCATCCGGAACTCTTCAAATATTCACTATCGCAAAATCGTGCCCAGAAATTACTAAACTACATCGGCGAAGTGTTGGTCAATGGAGCACAAACTCCATTGGGCACAACGTTAGCACCAGCCGCTGTCCATCCGCACGTGCCCGACATTCCAATAGGTGAATACACTCTCTGCTCTCTGTTATCTTATCCTATATATCACTTATTCCATATTCCTTAATTTCCGATGAAGATTTATCAAAAAAATCGATATATCGAGAAAAACATGGTGGCCCAAAAGGTAAGTTAACATTTGAATTCCAACTAGAATATTTTATAAAATTTTACTGTCGAATAGTGATTGAACCGCCAGAAGGATTGCGCAAGCTTCTCGTTTGTGAAGGACCCGAGGCGTTTGCCAAGGAGGTGCGATCGCGCAAGAATCTAATGCTGATGGACACCACTTTCCGGGATGCACATCAATCATTGCTGGCGACTCGAGTGCGCACCCATGATCTGCTGAAGATATCACCATATGTGGCGCACAAGTTCCACAATCTATACTCCCTGGAGAACTGGGGCGGTGCCACCTTCGATGTGGCTCTTCGTTTCCTGCACGAGTGTCCCTGGGAACGTTTGGAGGATATGCGCAAACTGATTCCCAATATACCATTCCAAATGCTGTTGCGTGGCGCCAATGCCGTTGGCTACACCAGCTATCCCGACAATGTGGTCCACAAGTTCTGCGAACTGGCGGTAAGCGGCTCCTTAGATACCTGCGGGAGATGTGGTTAATTAAAATACATTTTGAGCAGGTGAAGACTGGCATGGATATCTTTCGGGTATTTGACTCACTCAACTATTTGCCCAACTTGATTCTCGGCATGGAGGCTGCGGGTAAGGCTGGTGGAGTCGTCGAAGCGGCCATCTCCTACACGGGTGATGTGAGTGACCCCGAACGCACCAAGTACGATCTTAAGTACTATACCGAATTGACCGATGAGCTGGTCAAGGCTGGCACACATATCCTCTGCATCAAGGACATGGCGGGTCTGCTGAAACCACAGGCAGCCAGGCATGGATTTGTAATTTTGTTTTGATTTGATTGCTATTTCATGGATGTTCTTTTACCTTCCCCAGGATGCTGGTTTGTGCCATTCGAGAAAAGCATCCCGATGTGCCAATTCACGTCCACACTCACGACACATCGGGTGCCGGAGTTGCCGCAATGTTGGCTGCTGCGCAAGCTGGAGCAGATATTGTCGATGTGGCCGTAGACTCCATGTCCGGATTGACCTCGCAGCCTAGCATGGGTGCTGTGGTCGCCTCACTGCAAGGCACTCCTTTGGACACAGAAATGGTCTTGGCGGACGTCTCCGCATATTCGGCATACTGGGAACAAACCCGCACCCTTTACGGACCATTCGAATGCACGACCACGATGCGAACCGGTAATGCGGATGTCTATTCCAACGAGATACCCGGTGGCCAATATACCAATTTGCAATTCCAATCGTTCTCTTTGGGCCTCGGCGACATGTTCGAGGATGTGAAGAAAGCTTACCGCGAGGCCAATTTTGTGCTGGGCGACATTATAAAGGTCACCCCGTCATCCAAAGTTGTTGGTGACCTGGCTCAGTTTATGGTTCAAAATAAGCTAAGTGGTGAAGATGTGGTGAAAAGAGCGGCGGAGCTGTCGTTTCCCCAATCCGTAATTGAGTACCTGCAGGGCTATATGGGAATTCCTTATGGTGGCTTTCCCGAACCATTCCGTTCCGATATTCTAAAGGACATGCCACGCATCGATGAGCGACCAGGTGCTAAGCTGGAGGCACTGGATTTTGACAAACTGACGGAGGAACTCACGAAAACCTTTGGAAAAGTCAGTGAAAGAGATGTCATGTCGTCCGCTCTTTATCCGAAAGTGACCACAGATTATATGCATCACCGTGATAAATTCGGTCCAGTTGATAAGCTGGACACACGCATTTTCCTTACCGGACCCAAGGTGGGCGAAGAGTTCGATGTAACCCTGGAGAAAGGCAAGACCCTAAGTTTTAGGGCCCTAGCCGTGACCGATGATCTCAACGGAAATGGCAGACGCGAGGTGTTCTTTGAAATGAACGGTCAACTGCGCTCCGTTCTCATTCCAGATAAAGAGGCCATGAAGGTAAGTCTAAAAATGGTGCATTTCATCTATTCCACTTGACTTACACCCACTTACCACTCGGCAGAAAATCCATGTGCATCCTAAAGCGAATAAGGCAGTGAAAGGTGAAGTGGGCTCGCCGATGCCAGGCGATGTTATCGACATACGCGTCAAGGAAGGCGACAAGGTGGAAAAGGGTCAGCCCCTAGTCGTTCTGTCGGCCATGAAAATGGAGATGGTTGTGCAGTCGCCAGATGCAGGCGTTGTCAAGAAATTGGCGGTCACAAAAGGCATGAGGGTGGAGGGTGATGATCTGATTCTGATCCTTGAATGAACAAGCACTCCATATTCCCAAAATTCCCAATTTCAATCAAAATATGAAAATATTTATTTTAGTTTGTGTTAAATCGTAATAATCAATGGATAATTCACATGCACTTCACAATGAACTCCATGAAGGCGAGATCCTTGCTAAGCTCTGATACGCGCTTGAAGTGACGCTGCACATAGGGAGTTAGGACTTCGACCAAATTGCCGTTATTGTAGAATTTGTGTTCCGTGTTGAGCAATGCATCGCCCAGCAAATGCTGCAGCACCAGGTTGGCAATGTAAGAGTGTCGGGAATTGGTGCCCCAGGCTTTCACATGTTGCAGCAACGACAATCTCTGATCCATATTCAATTGATCCACCAATCGATGGACGGCGCCAGCATCTCGTTTCTTTACAAAATTACAAATGATGTCGTAGGAGGCTTTTGGTTTGTTCAACGTCAAGGCAAGCATAAATGCCTTCTCCAGCTGCTCCTGGGCATGCAACAGCGATTGTAGTGTCTGCTCCTGCTGCAACATGGCGTGCCGCTGGTCGAGTGCCTCATTTCGCACAGCATCGGTGATGTCGCCAAAGCGTATCAGCTTGGAATCAGCACCACCCGTATAGAAGAAACGATTGCTGCAGGCAGAAACAGCGACAGACCAGACACGATCGCTGTGCTCATCGATGGATTGGATACAGATGTTGGTCTTGATGTTCCACAGCTTGAGCAGACCATCAGATGCGGCCGACAATATGAATTTGCCATGATCGAGGAACTCCACACGCAATATGGTGCACTCCTGTTCCATGCGTTTTAAGCAACTAAAATTCGCAAGCGACCAAATCCTCAGACTACAATCCGACGATGAAGTCAACACAATCTGATCGACGGGCGAGAAACGGACACACCAAACACCACGCGTATGTCCGCGCAACACGCCGAGCAGCACATTCGAATCAGCTGTCCAGATCTTTGCCGTCTTATCCTGTGATGCAGTGGCCAGTATTTTATTATTAAGTGCATAGGTCACACAATTGACCTCCTTGTCGTGCGCCAAGGCTGCGTATTTCAGGGAGAAGGCATAGTTGTCACGCTCCTGTTTGTCACGCGTCAGTTGCCACACTTTCATGCTGCCATCCTGGCAGGCAGAGGCAAATCCAGTCGCCCCATGATGGGTGAAGGCAACACAACCAATTGTGGCCGTGTGACAATGGTTTTGTTGTATCAGCGGCTGGAGCTGGCAATCCTCATCGCTCTTGTGCGACAGCTTCCACAGATGTATGCTGCAATCCTTGCCCACCGAAATGAGCAGATGGTCTGATGCTGCCAATGACATCACTATATCCGAGTGTCCACAAATCAATCGACAATTCATATTCTGTTCCGTATCGTAGAGCTTCAAGTGTTTGCTATTTGTTGCCACGGCCAAATAGCGATCGTTGTCACCTAGAAAACACATGTCCAGGATCTCATCATTGTAGCCAACCAATTGCTTGAACAGTTCCAAGTTAACAGCTTCCTTGTCGCCTGTTTTCGCATTATAAATAATCATGTTTTGCTCGGTTGTCACCAGCGTTAATTGTTCTTCTTTGTGGCAGTAGAGTAGACGACTTATTTGAAAGTCTTTTGTGGTCAGCAGGTCCGTCATCTTCCACGTTTCCGTGTCCACTTGGACTAGTTTGCCTGAGCCACAGGCGACCAGCAGCTGTGCACCATTTGCTATGTGGCTTACGCCTTCAAGTTCCTCATAGAGTGGTATAACCTTTAATTGTTTGGCCTCCAGCTCCAACTGCCAAATGATTAGCACCTTATCACGACCAACACTTGCTAGTTGATATCCGGAATCCCTGACTACCGTGTGAAAACTTAGTCCAGTCACTTGGGAGATGTGACCACGCATTTTATGCACCAGTGTCTTCGTCCCGTAGTTCCAACCATAGATCGTATTATCAGAGCCGACGGCATAGATTTCACTTTTTAAGGGACTGGGATGGAAACGCAAGAGCACCGCCGGACCGGGGCAGTCTTTGAGGGCGCACAGGCAACTATTATTCGCGTAATCCCAGAGTCTTAGCGTGGCATCTGCTCCGCCACTGGTACAAATTAGTTTGCCGGTTGGGCTAAACTCGATGCGAACAACGGGTCCCTTGTGCTGGCTCTTCCACATCTTGATCAGTGTCTGGGTGCTCAGCTCCCACAGGCGGAGCAAACCACTTCCGTGTGCGGCAACCAAATGCTCCTGTGACAGGGCAAAACAATAAATATTATCCTCATCGACGTCAACATCTTCCTGTTTGGTTTTTGGCTGATCATTATTGCTCTTGCTAACGTTGGCTCCAAAGCTGTGCAGAACTTGAGATGTTTTCACATCCACCTGATTTACAACGTCGCCATTCAAGCAATAAAAAAGCTGTCCATCTTCGCTCCATGCAATATCGCCACCGACATAAAAGTTCGTGTATCGTGCTTCAGCCGCATAACTGAAAGACTATTTATTCAACATATTTCTGTGTATTTATACAATTGCTTACCTTTTTTCAGCCGTGCTTGCCATAATTTGTATATTTTTGTTTACAAAATTACCGCGTGCACATTGGAACTGGTAGGAGTATTCCTCAAACGAACTGGTTCATATTTGGTTCAGAATATAAGCGACAAAAAAAAATGGTTCAATCAAAATATTATTTAAATGATAAATATTATAATAAATATATAAAAAAAATTATATTTAGTAATAATTTCTATTGAGATTAATTATTATTGGTATTGACACTGAAACTGGCTCTCTGGTTTAGTGTGATACTATTTTTTTGAGTTACCCAACACTTAATAAACGATTCAAAAGTGTGGCAGCACTGAGCATGATTTGCAGCTGTCAAATAAAAAGCCGTCAAATCATCGTCGCCAAACTAAACTTGTTCAATTGAAACATTTCAGTTTTGAGATAATAACAATTCAAATTAAAATTCAGCAACAAAATGAGTACAATTGGAACTGGTGTAAGTATATGCAGTACACGCAGTTAACGACAAGCAGAACACTCATTAACCGGCGCTCCTTGCAGTATGATCTGTCCGCATCGCAATTCTCGCCGGATGGACGCGTCTTTCAGATCGACTACGCTTCGAAAGCCGTGGAGAGAAGTGGCACCGTTATTGGTATCCGTGGAAAAGATTGCGTTGTGCTCGCAGTCGAAAAGATAATAGCCGATCAACTGTATGAACCGGATGCAGCCAGTCGTATTTTCACCATTGAAAAGAATATTGGCATGGCCATTGCTGGTCTAATGGCCGATGGCAATTATGTAGCCGATATTGCTCGCCAGGAGGCTGCCAATTTCCGTCAACAGTTCGAACGCACAATTCCGCTAAAATATTTGTGCGACCGCGTCTCCGGCTACCTTCACGCCTACACGCTATACAGTGCTGTGCGTCCATTTGGACTGTCAGTTCTGTTGGCGTCGTGGGACGAGGCGGATGGAGCACAGCTGTATAAAATTGAGCCATCGGGCACATCTTTTGGCTATTATGCATGCGCCAGTGGCAAGGCCAAGCAACAGGCCAAAACTGAAATGGAGAAATTCAAATTTGCCGACATGAGCACCGATGAACTGGTCCGCAGCGGTGGCAAAATGTGAGAGATGCCATTGAGCTTAAAGTTTTTTTTATTTTAATTATAATACTATCTACTTGCAGCATTTATCAGGTGCATGACGAGCTGAAGGATAAGGATTTTCGCTTTGAAATGGGCATTGTTGGCAAGGAAACAAACGGTGTGCATCTCATAAATGACGCCTCATGGAGTCAATTGGCAATTGAGGCTGGTGAAGCTGCCAAGAATGCTGATGATAGCGAAAACGAGATCTAGATTTAAATAAATTTTGAATATGTACATCTGATTCTAAATCGGTTAAACGCTACATTTTACATATATGTTGCAAAAGGGAAAATAATATGCATAAAATAATGGTATTTCTACCTGCTCTATGTTTTAATGGGAAGTCAGTTTATTCTATAAGGGTAAACTGATTGCAATTTGGAAGGGATTTGATGTGTGCACTTTGTCGCTGTCTGTAAATTTCAGGCTTGGCTTGGGTTATTATCGATTGTTCGTATGCCAAAATAAAAATAGTGTGGCAACACTCATGCACTTATGCACGCACATCTCTTTATTTCGCGCCAAAATAAGTAAACAATTAGAGAAGTTTGTAAAATGACCACATTGATTGAACAGCTAATTTTGAAAATGGGCTTGCACGATGAGCCCAACGTTTTGGGGTAAGTCTTTTACTAACAAACAATTATTATTAAATATTTACTTAATCTGAGTATTTTAATAGGAAAACAACTGAGCTGATACGATTGTTGGAGCTGCGCTCTGCAAATGTTCCACTACAAATAAATGAATATGGCAAAATAGTTTTGTGTGCGGATATTGCATGCACTCTATTGGGCATTGGATTTGACAAGGAACAGGCATTGAAACTCTCCGCATTAAGGAAAAGTCATTACGTAAATAACAAGCGCATGTTCGAGAAACTACTCGAGCTCAATAAGCTGGCAACCGTTAATGATATCTGCGTCCAGCTAAGTATTAACGAAGTGGCGCGTAAAGCCGAAGAGCTGCTGACTTTGTTTAAGAACAACATTGCTATGCGCGAGCATTCGGATGAAGCAGATCATCCACAATATGCCGCCATGGCTGTCTTCCATGCCTGTCGTCTGCTGAAGACGAAAGTGCCCAAGACAAAACTGATGCCCTTCAGCAATTTGCGTCCCACTCAGTGGCAACTGTTGGAGCAGCAATGGGAGCGAATGATTATAAAGCATTACAAGGACACGAACGTGGCAGCTAAATTAACTGATAAGCCAGAAGTGCAGCAAGAGAAAAATATCGTAAGTAAGAGCAATAGTCAAAAAATAGAGATAGAAGATTATGAAAAATGGAAGTCACGAATGTTAGCCTCTGCCGAGGCTAAGCTGAAAGCGTTAGAATCGACGGAGCAGCAAAATATTGATATATGATATTTAATCAGTTCACTTATTTATTGAGGTTTGTTTATGTTGTCACATTCGCTCTGCGTATCATAATTTTTATAACTTATTCACTTATAATTATTGTTTTGTTATTAAATCAATTTATCTTTAAAAACGTGATTGAAAATAACTTGGCCTGCGTCTACATGTTCTCCATTTGTATTGTGGGCTGAAATCAAGTAAATTATAGTTATCTATGTGTATACTGCTTAATAATAATAATATGCACACCACTATACAAGATCAGCTCCACTTCATTTCGGGTTTCCGGCCAGGTGCTCAGCAAGCCCTTCAAATGTTTGCAAAACTTCAGCCAGATTTCGCGTTTCATTTCATGCATCTGCCATGTGGCGGACAGCTGATGATGCATTGCATCAAAAAAGGATAACATTGGGGTTGCTCCCTCTACCGCAAAGTAGTAACAGGTGCCATTTTTTTTCCTATTTAGTCTATAGACAGCATGCTTGAAAGGACGATTAACACCAGCACGATCTATAAAATGTGTCTCCAAAGGCTACAGAAGGAAAATTCAATTACGATCAATTGTCAAATACAAATTTTCTAACCTTAGCCTTCTCCAGCAATTGGCTGTCAATGACGCCCTTGACGAACATTTCGTCTGGCACGAGGATGATCAAGCGTCTTAAACCAAATGTCACATTTTGGGAATCCTCGTAGTCCCTCATCCGCTGCTGCAGTCCATCGCCATTGCGTTCGGGCAGTGAAAGTTTTAAATAGCCATGAAAATAATTGGATGCCATGCCGGCTGCATAATCCAAGCCATGTGCATCGCGTATCCAGTGGGCATAACTCAAAGAGCTGTGACTCAGCTGTGCATAGATGAAGATCCAATAGAGCGGCATATAATATAAATCTAAACCACTGGGCAGCAATTGCTTTATATTGCCGGTGCTGCCAAAGCGTGCAAAAGCCAAAAACATTATCACCAATATCAGACATATTGATTTGCGGTTATATGTGAAAGTAAGTCTTAAAATTGTCCACAGACGATTCTCAAGCAAATAGTGATTTCCGTGCAGGAAATACTCAATCAACGCATAAGACAAACGTTGTATAAGATCAGCGACAAATACAATAATGAAAATGCGAATACAGGTGTCTGCAACGAAATGTATGGTTATAAAGACAATATTAATCAATGTATTGGACAATATTAATCAATGTATTGGATTAATAATGCAGGGCATTAGTGTTGCACATTAAGTACTTACCAATATATTTACCTATCATTTTCAAGATCAAAACTTTATTACTTTGATCTGTGGGTGGAGCAGCCATATCTCCTATTGCGCTATTGCTGGCTGTGAACAGCATAAACTATCGTGCTCAATGTAAACGATTATCGGCAAATCCATAATATCGATATCAGATATATCGATGTAGGAAGCAAGTAAGTGCAAGTGCATTCATAAAAAAACAAAGGTTTTTTTTGTTTCTCTGTTTTTCGGATGATTCAATAAAGTGATTATAAATAAACAACCGCTATCTGTTAAAGTGATTTTCAAATATTTGGTTTAAATTGAATTTATCTATTGTTTTTGACCATTGAAACGCATAAGCATGACATATACTATTGCTAAAAAAATTGGATAAACAATACTTGCTGTGTCAATTCAATCTTACATATATACATATATATATAGACACAGCCCAAAGTCAATTGGGTAAGTTGTACAAATGCAGAACAATTCTTCTGATAACATTGGTGATAAACAACAAATTTCTGTTTCAGTAGCTACTGCAAGGCATTTTTCTTGTTGTTGTGCTGATATAAAGTGCAATAAGACGGATAGTGGAATTCTGCGAAGACGTGTTAATCACCACGCCTAGTTGCGGTTGCAAGCAAACATACAACGACGTCAACACCAAGAAGCATAATGCCAATATTATATAGTGTAATAGCGCGAGAAACAACGGTACTCGCAAAGTTTGCCGAATGCGTTGGCAACTTTGCTGAAGTCACCGAACAGATAATGAGCCGAATCGGGGTTCAAAACCACAAGATGACTTACACACACGGCGACTACTTGATACATTATACTTGCGAAAATAAGCTGATCTACATGTGCATCACCGACAACGTAAGCTGACAATATTTCAATGATTTCAATATAATTATTAATACTATTTATTGCAATTTGCAGGAGTTTGATCGCTCGCGAGCTTTTCTCTATCTGGCTGATATAAAGCAGAAGTTTTTACAGACTTATGGCCTGCAAGTGGCCACGGCAATTGCGTATGCCATGAACACGGAGTTCTCCAAGGTCCTGTCCCAGCAAATGGTATACTTCAGTCAATCGCGCGAAGTTGATACCTTATCCCGTGTACATGGACAAATTGATGAACTCAAAGACATTATGATTAAGAATATTGGTAAAATGCACTAAAAACCAATTTTTCATTGCATAGTTTTACTAAAGTACTTCTTATTCGCATTGCAGATAGTCTGCGTGATCGGGGCGAGAAACTGGAGCTACTCGTCAATAAAACCGAGAACTTGAGCAACAATGTGAGCTGATTATATTACAAACATGACAGTCAAATAATAACACTTATATTCTACTTCAATTATAGTCGGTTGCATTCCGCAAGGCATCGCGAAATTTGGCACGTCAATTGTTTTGGAAGAACGTGCGAGTCTACTTTATCGTAGGCCTAGTGATTTTATTCATCGTTTATGTAATTGTGAGCATGGCCTGTGGCGGTCTCGCCTGGCAGCATTGCGTTTCTTAAAGTTTACATCGTTATTAGCCCATGCCCATGTTTATTTACAAACTATTAAACATTCTTACTATCCATACTCTCTGTTAAATATAATAAAGGTGAACATATACAAGTATATTTATACATAATTGCGCTTAAGTTGTGTTCTAATTTCATATGGCTTCAACATAAACGACATCATTGGCCTTAATGTTTCCCTGCCGACGGATACCCAAGTGAACTCCCAGCGCCGGAGAATGGTCATCAAACAAGCGATAGCTGTAAATGTAAAAATGTACAAATTAAATGATTGTTTTTTCTTATTTTCCATCGATATATGTATGTATATTAAATATATATATATTATACATCTACCTGCGTAATGTTTTCAAAGGCTCTCCGTCGACATCGCGTTTCGCCGTATTCACATTGATGTTTGGTAAGATGCAACGCGTGCAGGGAGCAACTACACGAAAGACTGTCTCGTCGCCAATGCGAATCCATTGCCAATGATCCTCGGCGTATGGTTCGTCCACGTCCATTTTCAAAACAAAGTTGCCACGGAATTGCTGGGCATCGACGGGGCGCTTTAAGCGCGTGTTTAAATCATCAACCGACGATTGATTCATCATCATGTAGCTGGTGGCATCATTTAATGTTCCCTAAAAAAATTAAATGATTAAAAATTTAAAATCATAAAGATACGGTTAGCTAATCTGAGATAGATTGCGAAATCATCGCTGATAAAAATTAATTTACTTAATAAATTTTATGGCAAAAAAAGGCTTCAAGTGCAGAGCGAAAAGTAAAAGGTAAAAATTCTGGTCTGCACCACACAATCAAAAATGCAGTTCGCCTATGATTTATTTACTATATACTTACTGAATCCTCCTGTCTCAGGAAAGGCATATGCTTAAGTCGAGGATTAGTGACACGCACTGGCACTGGGTATGGATAATAAACTAGCTTCAGGCCCGAGTCTTTTTTTAGTATGAACTCCGAGAACCACTTATCAAACCGAGTGCCACACACCATTACATCTACGGCCACGCCCCAAACGGCTGTGCGCACATCCTTTGAGGCCGGCGCGAGCTCCTTAAAGTCCAGCTGCAAGTCGGGCATACCCGGTGCACTGAAAACCAAACCATTGGGCAACTGCTTGGGCTGAATGAGCAACATATGCGGATAACCTCGAGCGGTTATCATTTCGTTGTTATCATTTATTATCATAAATTTGCGATCCCGCACATTCCCCGTGCCAATGCCCAAAAGATCACAATTGTATTCCTGATCGTTGTCCAAAGCAAGTGGCGCACAAGATTTAACGGGAAATATGTGGATATTCTGTAAGGTGCCCACGCGACGCCACTTCTCGGGCATCAAATCACGATGCAAATGGCGATAGATTAAATACCCTGCTCCTCCAGCAGCCACTACGCCGACGCCCATGCCGATCAGCAGCTTATTGGAGAGTCCCCAGCTGGAACTAACTGCATAGGCAATCAATAATTGATCAATATTTTAATTACCGTGTTATTTTTGATTTTGTTTACGCACTTGATAATCTTGGGTCCATTTTCAGTGAGCAGCTTATCAATTTTCAGATTGCACTTTCACTTTTTAAGTCACTTTGCATTCCCATTAAAGAAGAAAAAGCTCTAAGACAAAAGCTTTGTAAAATGGTGGACAACATAGGCTTTTTGTAGACTTATAATTGTCATGGTAAATAAACTAAATTTTTAATTTTTATTTGCTACATTACGCTATATTACGTTTAAAAAAGATAATTTTATGCTTTTGAGGCAGACAAATTTTTAATTCACTTGATAAAAACTAATTTAAATTAATGCGCGTAAATTGTGGCTTCAAACAGTAAAACAGCTGTTTTTGATCGTGCCCAACTTTGCTTGAAATGAGCTTAACACAAAGAAATACCCTGAATGTGGATTTGCTTTCAAAAACAGAAGCAAAGTTTACGATTGCAAACACTTTGGCATGGCCGACACAACTGGAAATGAGGAGAGCAATACGCTGGATGAACTGGATGTGGGCAGTGAGCATTTTAATCCACTGCGTGCGCTATATGCGGCCAACTATAAGGTGACGGAAAAGGCGCCAAAAGTACTCTATCAAAATCTGGCCGCATTCGAAAGTGCGCTCACAAAATTTGGCATTTGGCAGCTAAATAAAACACAGAAAACCAATGATTCACCAGCAACAAAGCACCAAACAGGCAGCAGCAAGAACCCATTCACGGCGGAGACCACACGCCGGTTTGAGCCGCATCAAATGCCCATTGAGGGTGTCCAGAAAATGAAGTACAAACGCAATCTTTACACATATATGGAAGGGGCTGAAGGACCGCTGGCGCTGCTACAAAAATATTTGCCTGCTGGGCAGGAGGAGGTATGCCAGCGGCGTCTGTGTGTCCACATACGCAAGGAGCATGGTATTGGCGGCCGCATCGAAGGCGACTTGGTCGCCTTTGACAAACAATGGAACCTGCTGCTGAAGAACGCCATCGAGTTTCGTCAGCGTCGCAAGTATAAATATGGCCAGCAAAATATCTGCAACACATCCGCATCCGAAAATTGCAGCGAGCGACTTCGCGAGCTGGGCATTGAACTGCCCAAAGTCCATGTAAAGAGTTTAAACCGCAAGAATGTCGAATTGCGTCGGGAATTGCCCCAGTTAATGGTGCGCGGCGAACAAGTTGCTTTAATTACTTTTATTATCAATGTAAAGGAGTAAAGACTGAATTTATATTTAATTAGTTAGAATGTAGTCTTCAATTTGTGTACACCATAGGCACACATTCCTCGGCGGCCACATGAGATGGGGAGTCATCCTCCATGAGATGCTGCAGGCTCTCATTGGGATAGCTATAGGGAGAAAAATGTGTTAATATCGACTTGGAGTGTGGAGCATAAATCAATCCTAGCAAGCGTACATTTTAGATGGGCTCTCATCGCTGAGCATCGTAACGGGAACAGTGGCGGAAGCGCATTCTGGGCTCATCAGTTCGATAGGTGTGGGACGACGCTCCTGTAACTGACGCGTAATTTCCGCTGTGCTCATCGTTATGGGGCCAGTGCCACATGCATTCTTGATGCCCAGTTGTTGTTGTTGTTGCTGCTGCTGCACTGAAGGCGACACCATTGCTGTGGTCATCACCATCATTGGTTTCTTGCACGGCTGGTGCGGAGTGTTGGCCACATTTTTGCGCCTGCGTCCGCGTGTTGCTCCACTAACGGCAACTGGCCCTACATGTGCTGTAGCTGGAGGTATAATCACCTTTGCACCGGGTACCTTATCCTTATGCTTGCGACGCATTGCAGCAGACTCCTTGGCCACATCGAGAGCAGATTGCGATGAGGGTATTGGTTCCGCATCGGAATTGGAGCTATCGGTGGCATCACTGTCACTTGAGTCCTTGGCTGGTTTCTCGTACAGCAAGAGGCGATCGATGAGAAATGATCGATCTCGCGATACTTTCAGCAAGCGTCGTTGGTTGGTGTGCAGCAGGTCCTGGAAATACTCATTCTCCTGCAAGAACATTAATTAAATGCAATATGATTAATATTTATTCATTTGCATCCCTTACGTAGATGAGAAATTTTAATTTGCGCTTCAGGTTGCGGTAGCGCTCCTTATAATCAATGCTCGGATGCTCTGTGCCAGTCGATGCTGAGCTGGATTCAGCTAGACCAGCTGCTCCAGGCACTGCTGCCGATTGTTTGGTTTGTAGGTGGTCATCATCGCTTTCCAAATGCTGCCGTTCGGTTTTATGGGCTGTGGTTGTTTCATTGGCCAAAGAGCGACAGTACCAGCCCTCGAGCATGTTAAATAGTACCAAATATTAGTTTTAATATTAATTAAATAGATTTTTTCTGTACTCAGTTAAAAATAAATTAATTTGTTGTTTGCACGTAGAAGAAGAAGAACAAATGATAGTCGATACCTTATTGTATGATATATCGATAAGTGTCTTAAAGAGTAGGATTTGTTGTCCATCACTAAAAGTATTGACATCAGCAATTGAAACAAGGAGTTTGTAAGCCGCACGTGTTGCATTTGTTTATATGTGCAATGAGCAAAAAAGTGGTGATTAATAAACGTGCAAAAGGCTTATCGCGCGAGGCGCTGGAGCAACTGAGCCAAAAGGAATTAATTGATAAAATAGAACAACTCGAAGCGTACAATTTTCAACTGAAAAATCTCCTACAAAAGAAACTAACCGAGAACGACAAAAACAACTCGGAATACACAACGGTTTTACGGGGAGATAACGAAAAACCGGCAACACGGTCAACAGAGGAAAATACATCTAAAAAAGCGATCAAACATCGTAAGTTTAATTGGTACAAGTAAGTGGAAAGCTTTTGTTATTAGATTTCTTCATTTATTTGCCTTTCGCTTTGCTTTTAGTGTACATCGGCGACATGTTCTGCTCAAAGTTATGTACTTTGGCTGGGACTATCAGGGCTTTGCATGCCAGGAGGATTCCAATGAGACAATTGGTGAGTACAACTTGAATTTTAAGTCAATAACTTGTTACCAATTTCTACCATTGCAGAGGCATTTTTGTTTCGGGCACTGATACGCACCTGTCTGATTGGATCGCGGGAAACGTCGAATTATCATCGATGCGGTCGGACTGACAAGGAGGTCAGCGCCTTTTGCCAAGTAATATCTATTGATTTGCGTAGCAAACATTCACCCGATGTCCAATTGGAGTCGGACTCATTGGCAACGGAGATCGATTACTGCAGTCTGCTGAATCGTGTGCTGCCCAAGAACATTCAATGTGTGTCCTGGATGCCATTGCGAAATTCCGTGTACAGCGCTAGATTCGATTGTATTTCACGCACCTATCGCTACTATTTTCCCAAAGGGGATCTGGACATTGAAGCTATGCGCATGGCCTGCGACTTAATTGTATGCCATGGAGATTTCCGAAATTTCTGTAAAATGGATGTGCACAATGGCGTTACGAATTATATGCGCAACGTACAGGCAGCTAGGATACAGCCATGTGAAGATACAGCTGCCGAAGCTGAAAAGAATCTAAATTCAGGTGAGTTTTGTTCTCTTTTAACAAGAGTTTGTTATTTAAGGAGCCCACCTTCTGCTTACAGGCTACACAATGTGTTATTTGGAAATACAAGCGAATGCGTTTCTCTGGCATCAAATACGCTGCATTATGGCAGTGCTGCTGCTCGTGGGCCAAAAGCATGAAGAGCCCAGCATCGTCAGCAAATTGCTAGATGTCGTCAGCAATCCGTGCAAACCACAATATACGCCTGCCATTGGTTTACCATTAAATCTATTCCGCTGTGATTTTCGTGCAAATACCACGCGTCGAACAAATCCATCGGCATCATATTCAGCAGCAGACGAAGATAATGTTGCTGATGATGCCTCCTCGTTAAAAATGGAAGATGCTACACCATGCGCACCCGATCTTACTAATTGGATTTACAGTAAAGAGAATCTACAGAAGCTTGTCGAGAACGTGCAAAGCGAATGGACGCAGTTCAGCGTCAAATGCACGATGATACGCAACACACTGGAGCAACTGGAAGCGATGGTCCAGGAGAAATGTAAGCCTCAAAAGATTAATGCACAGGCGTTTTTCCTGCAGGATGCGGCCAAGCCACGTCAATATCAGCCACTCTTGCAGCGCAAGCGTTGTGGTAAGTCCTTCACTCTGAAAACTCCACCTTAACCCGGAAGTATATATTTATCTTTAACTTTACGCAGAGAGCCTGGAGAACCGCATTGATCACTTTGTGAAGAAGCAAAGACTGCTAGTAAAAGGCGATATGGCAACGGAGGCTAAATAGATTTCCAACTTTATCCTTCTTCATCCTTAACTTCTGCAAAATAAAATTTGTGAATGGAACCGCCAGAGATTTTTCAGAGTTAATTCAGATAGACAACAAAATATGAATGGAAAAACTCACTGAAAATTTCCAGGTACTTAAATTTATTTATTAAGTTTTTATTTTCAAGAAATTGTACAACATTTTAAAATCTTAACTTCGATTATTGTAAATAATTTAAATGTTAATTCATTCAATTACTTAAATATTGCGTGCAAAGGGCAAATTACAGATTACAGATATCTCTATTGATACATATATACTATGTAAGCAAAAGTATGTGTAACTATATACATATGTGTTTTATGTACGTGTGCATATTACCGGGACTTTGTACGTTACTAGACTTCTCCACTTACAGTAGGTCTCTATATATGTACATATTACTTTGCTTAGTTGTTAACAAATAGGTTTCTACATCAAAATAAAAGTAGTGCTAAAAAATATGCTCAATGTGCATATGTGTATATATGTGAAGATTCCTTAAGTGCCCATTGATTTCGCCTTTTGTAATCTGTAAATGCAGAATGATCAAATAATTAAAGATTGATTATTGATCATTGATTATTTTGATTGGATTTTGTCTCACTTTCTTCTCAAGACCTTCAGCACTATTGTGCCTTCGCGCACTGTCTTAAAGAGTCCAATTGTTTCGGCATGGCTCATGCCCTGCACAGAGTGTCCATTGATCTCCACAATCTCATCACCTGTAGGATAGAGTTTTCGAACTCAATTAAATATTCTATTATATATATATATATATGTTCAAAAATTTACCTGCTTGCAGTGTGCCATCGTCGGCTGCTTGGCCGGAGGGAAAGACGGTCTTGACAAAGATGCCCATGTTGCCCTTTGGCGAATCTCTGCCGCCCACAATGCTGAAGCCCAAGGACTTCAAGCCTGGTCCTTTGAAATAGGTGATGGTTTTGTGTGTGCAGCGTCCATTGCCTGGCATTAAAGTGGATTTTATTTTGTTATTGAATGCGTTTGTTAAGGCTGTTTAGTTGGTTATCTAGGTGTAAGAATCTCACCCTCACTCATGGAGGCTCGAATGACTTCAGCCATTTCCTCATCCCGTATGGTTAACTTGGCCACGGGCAGCGATGGACGATGATGCATTAGAGAGGCGATGGGCGGTGTCAATGATGAGGATGTTACTCCAGCTGCTGCTGATGTCGATGATGTTGATAATGATGGTGATGCAGTGGAGCAGGAATTATGAAATGGATTAGGCGCAAATAATGAAACGCTTTTTGGCGAGTGCTTAATATATATGGAATGGTGTTGTTGTTGTGGTGGTTGTTGTTGCTGTTGTTGTTGTTGTTGTTGATTAGTGAGATCAGTTGTTGTGTCTGTGGTTGTTGTTGTTGCTGTTGCATCTTCTCCTGCTCCTTCGGCTGTTGCTGCTGCCAGCGGCGCTTGCATAAATAAACTGAGCCTCGACGAACTGAGACGGGAGTGTGCAAATCTCAGCGAGCGATAATGTGAATTGGTCAAATTGATCGAATTGCGAGCATAGTGGGTACGCTGATTAAACTGCTGCTGACCCGTAGAAGCCAGTCCGAGTGGGTGGGCATCATTGGCCAGGGCGGCACCCTCGGAGCAGCGTTTGCGCGCAAGCAATCGCCATTTGTCGTCATCCGCCAGAGAGGAGGCGACACAAACACTTGCCGCCCGATTCGCATAGACGGGTGTATAGGAGTCGTTATTGAGATTAAGTGTGGATGTGGATGAGGAGTTGGAGCAAGTGTCTGATTGTTGTTGAGAGTTTTTGTTGTTGTTGTTGTTGTTGTTAAAGAGCGGTGTTAGCGGTGTTAGAGTCAAGCTGCTGCGCTGACCTGAAGAGCTCCTCGCCCGGCGCCTTAACAGCTCATGCTCTGGAGCACTCACATCCAGCGAGTGTCGTGGCGTCGAACTCCGACGATGTTGCATCAATGGCATGGGCGTTGGCAACGTACTAACACTGGCCACCGAACGTGCATCGCACTCATCCAGATTACGTTCCCGTTCCAGTTCCCGTTCCTGGTCGTGCTCATGTTCCACCTGCAGGCTCTGCAAACTGTTGAGTGAATCCGTGCGTTGGGCATAACTGAGGCGTTGCCGTTGCGTGCTCATTCCATCGATGCGGATTTTGGTATAGAAGTCGGTCACAGTCGCAATCTCATCGTGTGCAATCACCAAATCAATGCAGTTCTCCACAAAGCAGCTCAGCAGCCGCTGCACCTCAGCAAATGATTGAATGCCCCGCAAATGTTTGCCATTCACATTGACAATCTCATCGCCCAGACGCAGGCGACCATCCCTATGGGGAGAAAAAGAGAGACAAGGGCAGCGTAAGAGAGACTACTCCAAACTAGTCCTAAAACAAAAAGTTACTTACTTTTGGGCCATGCCATATGGCTCGAACTCGACAATTAGATAGCGATACTGCTGCTCATTGTTGTTGGTGACAACCATTTTGGGCGACAACACCAGTCCGATATAGTCCTCCTGGCATTTCCTCTCCAGCTTCAGCTGACGGAAACGTCTCCTAATTGTCTCCGTTTCATAGTCATAATTATAGCCGCCCAGTGAAACGGGTGCACTGCAAATACTATTCCGCACCGAGGAGCCCGAACCCGATCCCATGCCCATGCCCAATCCCAATCCGAGTCCCATGCCAACACCCTCCGATGAGCTGAGCGAAATGAGCGAATTGCGTTTCAGTGTGCCCGAGGCAATAGATTCTGTATCTCCGCCAGAGATGCTTAGATTATTGCCCAAACGGGCACCCGCTTGGCCGCCATCGCTATCGTAGCCGGACTCATTTGAACTTAGACAACTACTTAATCTTTGGTAAAGTGGTTCCCAGTCCTTGGATGAGATGCTATCGTTGCGCGACACCTGTTGCTCCGGAGAGTGTCGCTGCGGCAAGGGAGATTGCTGTTGCTGCTGCTGCCGTTGGTTTTGCGCCTGTGCCTCCCGCTGCAGTTGCTCGCGTTGCTTGAGCAAAACAGAGCCACCATTCTCCTCGGGTAGCACGGAGAGACGCGAACGCAGAAAGGCATAGGGAAAGGCGCCACGTCGTGTGGCATCCTGCTGACCACCCGGATTACTTGACGGTGGCGAGCTCAAAGTGCTGCCGGATGCACTGCCTCCACTAGTGCTGCTGCTGGCCGTTAGACAGCCGCTCACCTTGGCAATATCATCACAGCTGCTCGACTTTAAGCTGGAGATGCGTGGCAAGTGTTGCTGCTGCTGTTGCTGCAGCTGCAACTGTTGTTGTTGGTGATGTTGTTGCAAATGTTGTCGCTGCAAATTCAGGCCATCGCTGGGATCATCGCATTTGATGTAGGAGCAACTGGACAACTGGCTGGTGGAGCTACTCCGATAGAGTGTTTGTGTCGTTGGCCCCGCCTGTTGGGATGCCTCGGAGGCTTTGAGCAGATTGTGGGAGCGATGATTCAACATGCCCGTAGACCCAATGCGATGGAAGAAATTCTTGAACGCCTTCTGCGGACGTGGCTGATATTGGTGATGAGTGGGCGTCGATTGTGCACTCTGACTGCCCCTGTTGGCCACATCCTCGCACGCTGGCAACGGTTGCTGCTGCTGTGGTTGAAATTGTTGCTGCTGCTGCTGGTGGCGTTGTTTGATTGTTTCAATGGGTCCCGATTTGCATTTTTTGAGCGTGTTGCTCTGATATCCGCCGCAAGTAGCTGCTACAGATGACTTGTTGTTGTTGTTGCTGCTGCTGCTGCTGGATTTGTGCGTTGGCGAGTGAAACAAGCTGCGCAGATCTGTGTGGGATTTGTGTGTGTTGCCGGCGGGCGAATCGCTGCGCTTCAACAAATCCAGTTTGCGACTCATTCGCTTGCCCCACGTGAACACTGCAAAGGAGAAGACAACTCAATCATAATGTGATTTCTAATGTAATTAGAATATGCTTCAATGCATTCGCAACACCTCAAAGGCACTGAGAC
Organism: Drosophila neutralis; assembly: GCA_035044385.1. Taxonomy (NCBI): domain Eukaryota; kingdom Metazoa; phylum Arthropoda; class Insecta; order Diptera; family Drosophilidae; genus Drosophila; species Drosophila neutralis. Next base: position 998,381 of record JAWNME010000429.1, on the reverse strand, counting down.
TGTCTCCTGCCCCATCTTCCTTCTGTGGTTTCAGATGGCGGGACACGTGCTCGTCAAACCGGCATCGGCTTGCAGGCATTGAAGCAAAAGCAAAAACCACAACAAAGGTCGGCTCAAAAGATGTGTGTTGACCGCATTTTGAGTGGCAGCTTTGACAGGCAAAGTGTTGCGGTACAATAAAACCAGACTTTCTAAAGCAACCATTTTCTGCACTTTTGTTTAACGCTTGAATGTTATTCAATGGTCGATTTGATAAATAGCAAACTTAATTTCCTAAAACTAGCCAGAATAAAAAGTTGATTTCAACTGTTTTCGTATATTTAAAATTAATCGCGCTCAACTATCGCAACATTTTCTAAGCATATCGATATGCTGATGTATCGATATTTATGTTATTTTTTCTTGAGTTCATTTTTGTCGTTGCCAGTCAACGGTCACACTGTGGAGCCATTGATTGTACACATAAACAATTGATTTTTCGCTAGCAGACATGTCTTTGTCAGCAAAAAAAATTGAAGAAGCTGAGGCTTTAGTGCGCACAGCAGAAAAGAGCCTCAAAGTGTCGGCGTTCAAGTGGGCACCGGACTATGACAGCGCTGGCGATGAGTATTCGAAGGCAGCAACTGCGTATCGCATTGCGAAATCGTTCGACAACAGCAAGCAATGCTGGTTGAAGGCAATTGATTGCTACAAAAACAACAAAGCCTGGTTCCATGCAGCCAAATCGTACGAGCAAATAATCTTGTTGCTCAAGGAACTCAATCAATTCAATGACGTTGAGGAGTATACGAATAAGGCGGTCAGCTTGTATCAGCAACATGGATCGCCAGAAGCGGCTGCCGCTGCGCTGGACAAAGCAGGCAAGTTGACGGAAGCAACAAATCCGGAAATGGCATTGCGATTCTATCAGCATGCTGTGGAGATAATCCTCATTGAGGACTCCACACGCCAAGCAGCCGAGTTCGCATCGAAAGTGTCGAGGCTACTAGTCAAGTTGAAGCGCTATGAGGAGGCGACAAAGGCGATTAGAAAACTAATTGGGCTTTATCAGCAAACGGAATCTTATGGACAAATTGGTCGCATGGTTGTCGCCCTTGTTCTCGTCCAATTGGCCCTGGGTGACCCTGTCGAGGCGGAGAAGTCGTTCAGGGAATGGTGTACCTGCTGTGAGACCGAAGAGGTTTCCACATTGCAAACGCTTCTACAAGCATTCGACGAGCAGGATGGCGAACTGGCTGCCAGAATGCTTGCATCTCCATTCATCCGGCACATGGATGTGGAATATGCCATTTTATCCAAGAACATTCCATTGCCAAAGGCCCTTGAGGTGTCGAAGAACAAGACACTGGATGATGAGGAGGAAGAGGAGGGTGGCGGTTTGTGTTGAAAGAGCTGACATGTACCTTTTATTGTTATCTAACTATTACTAATCACGCAAATTATCAATTATTGCAATTTAAAATTTAATCGTTAACATATAAATATATAACTAATAAAACGCTCATTACGGTCTTCTTCCTGTTAACTTAAATACGTACTTTATAATCCCCATGCTGATGTTGTAAATGCCAATTTTAATTGTATATATACCCTGCACAAAGAAGTATATGGCGTATATAGCAATTGCATATATAGAGGAATAGATCAAAAGGAAAAAAGTATATATTAGACAAAGAAGTTTGCCTAACTTAAACCACCTTTTGCTACAACAAAGATGAACTTACAGAACAACTAAACTGTTTATTATATCCTGTAAAGAATATTTTAAAAGTGTTATAAGATATATATCATTCATGAAATCAACATTCATGTTTTAGAAAAATTCTATTTTTATTGTGTAGAATTTTGTCTTTATAGAAACTTGTGTTGCAAAATTTAGCTTGAGTTCGATAGATTAATCCAATTTTGTCAAGAATTATGTAGTTTATATGCCTTAATCAACTTTAGAAACTAGGAATAAGAATCAAGACCCTTGGCTACTACCAGGAAATAATAAGAGAAGCTAAAACTCAATGTTGGCTGCTCAATAATCCCCAAATAGCAGTCATGTTGAGCTGATTTGCCTGCTGTACTCGTAAGTCAGTTAATTATTGAACAGTAAACACACCTCAACTAAAACTAAATGGACTCCCCCTTAAGAGTCCTTAGCGTTGCCAATCAAATAACGTTAGCCGTAAAATACTTTTACGATCTGGCTTTAACATCAATTGCCAAACACTTAAAAAGGCATTCAAAGTGGTGTTTTCATTTGCAGTCAGCGTTTTTAGCTCGTTAATAAGAAAATTTATGCGCTTGTCCCATATATTTATCACGATAACTCGAAGGAAGAGAGCGTCTGAGAGAGTGAGTGCGACAGAAAGAGAGAGACAGAGAGAGATAGGGAGAGAGGGAGGAGTGCATAAACAATTAGTATAAGACATGCACAATAGAATCAGATGCAGCAAATTTTCCATAACGGATTTGGCCAAGACATTCGCGCATTATGAACACAATAAAATTTTGAAAACTATTTTTATGTTCCCCGTACACTCAAAAAAAAAGGTTATCATTTATGGAAAATGTATTTATATTGGTCACAATTCTAGTTTTTTAAGAAATTTTATTTCATATCTTGTATCTTCCAGAAATTTGTTTATGCTTTTTTTGTGTTTCCTAATCATGTTAGACATATTTTTTCGAGTGTAGCCATGCATAGAACTGCCTATCGAGCAGCGAGTGAGGTTTCAGCTTCGCCTTGGACTCTACATCTGCATCTGCATCTCCCTCTACCGAGCAACTCGCTGACTCGTGCCAAAGATGTTTAATAGCCGCTGCAAGCCGCAGGCAGGCTTGTGGCGTGTGGCATGTGGCATGTGTTCCGGTTACCGGTAAACTGTGTGGGCGCAGCGTGGCGGCGATGATGCGTTTGCTGCCAGCCTCAATTCAAGTTGACAGTTGAAACAACTCCAACCATAGCTCCACCCAGTCCTGACCGACTTTGTTCCGCCACTCTTTTTGCCCATTTGCCTTTGATTAAAAATTTTCAGCACGCTGCAATCAAAGGCGGATTGGTGGAATTGCTGGGATTGGCGGGACTGGGGGAATGGGTTGAGTTGGCTCGTTGGCCAGCTGAAGCTGTGGCTGGGCGAGTGTTAAACAATAATAGCAAATGGTGCAGGCATCAATTATATGACAGCCTCTCCGCGAGTAGAATCAAAAAACGACCGCCGGCCACATGCCACAAATTCTACACCCACTTAACTTTCAAGACGGTGTCAAATGCCCGCCAGCGTCCAAACCGGGTGAGAAGACTTGGCTACGAGATGGCTTTGTTGCCATTCTCGCCGACTGACAAGGGTGGACAAGCGGCAGGAGCTGGCAGAGGCGAATGTTTCTCCTTCCATTTGTAAGTGAAGAAAATAAGAAAAATCTTGTTGCTAGATTTGTAAGGCATAAGGAAGAGCTAATGTAACAAGATTTGCAACGATTTCTTAGCAATTATGTTGTGATCTTATTAATCTAACAGTCATGATCTTCATTTGACTATCTGGCACTGTTCATGTCCAATTTGGCTTAACATAATGGAGTGATTTGAGTCAAATATATATTCAGCTGATAAAAAGAAGTTTCCAATCACAATTATTCCGTATAGATCGGCAAATATGTCACTTTCCATAACACCAAAAACCCGTTCCCAGTTTGCCAACTGCAAAATCTTAAGATATTTGCTCAGTAACCTGCACATTATCATTATAAACGTAACAATTCAAATAATGCGCAACATAAAAAATGTTATTACTGTAAATACACCTCTCTCTCTCACACTCTCTCTCTCGCTCAGTCACCCACTCTCTCTCTCAGTCACCCACTCTCTCTCGTTCACTCAATAATTTGTGCTCTCTCCTTGATGCTGTCATTTGTCGTCATTTATTTAAGCATGCAGATTTATCAGGTGTCAAATTACGTTCCATAATCGAGCTTTGGCATTCCCTTGCTTGCGTGCCAAGGGAGAAAAATGATTGCGCATCATTCTTTGACTGTGTTTGTGCATTGTGTGTGTTATTCTAATGATGAAATTTAATTGCATTTAATTAGTTAAAGGTGCCGCTTCAGTTTCCAGTTTCCGTGCCCGCTGCCAAGGTCAATAGTGGAGCTGCAAATTGCTTTCATCAGCTCACCAAATAATGGCCATGATTGTGTGGCAATCGTTTTCTTGCCATTCGTTGCGGAGTCAGATGTGCACAAGAAGCAGCAGAAGAAAGAGCATGAGAAATCAATAAGCGCCAACATTGACGAATCTCTTCGCAACCCAGCTGTCGGCAGACAGCAGTCGGCAAAACATAAATGCTATAATTTCGCACTGGCGCTCTGCGTTCCAACTCCATTTCCATTTCCAACTCTTCTCGCTTCCCTGCCCCACTCCCTCCCTCTCTCCCTCCTCTCCGTCCGTCACACACTTTTGCACGCATGCGCATTTATACTGGGATTATCGCTTATTACATGTTTTTTTGTTGTTCCTTCCCCCCCTCCACCCCTTTTCGACTTGATTTATTCTGCTGGCCGATTATCGATCTCGATTCGAGTGAAGGCTTACTCCGAATCCGAATCGAAGAAGAATGTGCAGCAATCTGAGCACATACGTGAGATATTACTGCATGCCGTGCGCATTTTGTTTGGCTCATTTCGTTGTTTGCTCTTGTTGTTTGAATCATCAGCAATCAACCATGATGGATGTGGCTGTTGCACATGTTTTGGGTCGAATTGCTCGCATCAATTTGGCAACTGGCTACAGCGGCCACATTATGCAAATGTGGCGATTGTGATTGTATATTTCCCATGACACGGTTGCTGAACTTTTTCTATGCCAATTTTTCAATGGTTTACCGGTCAGTAAATCAATTTTTGGTCAGTAACTAAAACTTGGTTAGTTTGGTGTGGCTTCAAGTGAGATTTGAAGTCGGTCGACACATATTTTGAAAGATCTTTGTGAAAATTGGCATAAACCTATTTTACATGAGTGACTTATCTGTCTCCGCCGTGAATTTTCCATTACTTCTTTCACCTACTTACAGATTTCATTCCTGTCCGCTCAGACGTAGTAAGTAGTTGCCATTTAGCTTCAAGCCCCAATAAATATTATTATTGGCTGCATAACGAACAGGCCGCAATCCCAGACTCACATAACTCTTGCAACTTTGTCGAATACTTGCTCACATTTGCGAATCATCAGCAGTCAAATGGATCACATAATGCCCAGCTTTGTCACACTTGGTCGCTTATGGGATTTTAGGGCCGCAACCGAAACCGCAGTCGCCCGTGCGCCCAGACCTCAGACATAAAAGATGTGTGTAGATACAACATATGTATTATATACATACATATATAATAACACTGCAAGTTCCATCACAGTTACAGTCCGGATCGCATTACAGCAACGACAATGCAAAAATCAGGTCAATACGGTATTTCAGGGTGTGCTATACACACACACACAATACACACCTACACGTATCGATGACAATCGGCAAAGGTTGATGATGCGTTGACATATGCGGAAATGTTTTTCAACCAGCAGCCAAAACCAACATGCGACAGCAAATTGACCGCACACAGAAAAAAGTCGAGTTTATTCTTAAGCTGATTATCGCAAAATATTAACCCCAGATTAAGCAACTGTACACAATATTTGAATACACATTTGACTTCTTTTAAATATTTTACATTTGAGTATTGGAAGTTCGAGGAGAGACTCAGATTAAGTATCAATCAAGCAATTAAGAACAGCTACCAAAATTAGCACTGGCTGCCACTTGAAACCACTCACCGCGCACCGCCCACCATCTAATTTATGGCCAATCTCTGAGATCTGGGATGGCTTTCCAATTGAAGCACATAAATTACGATGGCAACATAAATAGCTAGCTGGCAGATATACATTTGATAACACTCGAGGCTCATTTGAAAATCAATTTCCAGCGCATTTAGGGGCTTTGGGGTGCTTTGGGTATTTATTTATAGAATTTATATATAGTATATATATAGTACTCACCATTTCGTGTGGTGCTGGCCAGGGATGTGGCGCTACCTGTGCTAATGTTGCTGCCAGCATCGCTGTGCGTCTCCGCAGCTGTTGCCACCAATTTCTGTTCATCATCTAGCACAACCACGGGCACGGCGGTGACCAACTTGTAGTCGGGCATATGACCTTGAAAAATGTAGGAAGTAATGCAAAAATGTACCAAAGATTTCAATTATGTTGAATGTTGGTTGAATATATATATATATGCATGAATCAAAAGTGCAACAACATTTTCAGCTGATAAGTTAAGTGCCACAGCAAAACAAGCAAACGATAAGCTACAAATGTTGTTGTTAAAGTCGACAGCTTGTATACCCTACAATTTCTGTGAAGATATGTTCATATAAGATAAGATCAGATAAGATATGTTGATGTGTTGTTGGATAAGATAAAAGGTTTCAGATATTGGACTCAATGCAATTTAGTTCTTAGTTTTGACAGTAATATTGCAATTAACTTATATATATATATATATATCAATGATATAAACAATCTGTGTATTTTTAATGAGTTACTAACTGGAAGTTAAAGTCTTGATATGCGCCCAAGGAGCAATTTATAAATATGAGTCCAATGAGGAAGTTGATGTCAGTTTGCGCGAAATCTTGCACGGCGATGGTTGGGCGGTTGCACCTAAAGATTTGGCTGTTATTCTTGGCCTTATTGTTGGCCAAGTGCCAGTGCACTTATAGCTATCAGCTGGCGAAAACAGTGCTGCAGCAGCTAAACGCAAATGGTTCGCAATTCGATGCATGGACGCAGGAGTTAAGTGAACAACTCAGCCAGGAGCAGCAGCAGCGTTTGGCTTGGAATGTGAAGTTTCTGGAGAAGTCGGGGGAGGACTTAAGGGAGATGCAAAAACGGCTTAATCCCAATAATCAATTGAAACTCTATCTTTGGATGCGATTTTATTGGCAACTGCGACGCTCAAATCGACTGGAAAGCGATCCAAGATTGTTGCCACATTTTGCAATGACGCTGCGTCAACTGCGAAAGGATTGGGAGCCACATCGGAACAGTGTTCAACTGCAAAATATGTTTCAGAGTTTGCCCAGATCCCTAAGAGATTTGGTTAAGAGTCGTTGGTTCTGCCTGAAACATGACCGGTATCAACTTTACGCCATGCCGCATGGAGTTTTGGAACTAGGCGCCAACAGCAACTGCAGCATGTGGCAAGCGGAGGAGTTACTGGAGACTTCCTTCTACTGGTTGCGTTTGCGCAATGTCTGCGAGCTGCGTGCCACATGGTTCATCAACATCGAGCAGCATAAGAACACGGGTACCTATATGTTATTGACCACACCCGAAGCTAATTCCAGCATTTACTGCATTCGGACTGGAGCAGGTTACCTGCTACGCAAGGATCAAACGGAGGACAATTTGGACAAAGATTGTCATTGGCAGCTGAATGATTGCACTCAATTGCCAATGATGCTGAGGAGATATTATAAAGTGTAGTGAATAAACTGTATAAGTATAGAATATGGAATGGAATTGATATTTCCTTGTGATATCTCTGATAAATTGAATATATATTTGATTTTCTAAATGTATTTCTGAGTGTACTTACCACTTGACGCCAGTGAAATGCTGCTGCCGCCGTTAGCATTTGAATTCTCATACAGGCAGCTGTTCGAGGCTGAGGTGGCAGCAACCGCTGTAGCTGGATGAAGACGCTGTGCCACATATTGCTGATAGTGTTGCTGCTGCTGTTGATGCTGCTGCTGTTGTTGCTGGGCGCTGGCAATATTGCTGTTGCTGGCGTAGCTTAGCAGAAAGGTTGCTGTACTCGAATTGGCGACATTGTTGCTCAGTTTATTGGGCACATAAATTGTTGGTTGCAGTTGCTGTTGCTGTTGATGTTGCTGGTGTTGCTGCTGTTGCCTGTGCAGCGTGTTTGCCTCCTGCAAGGAGATCATCGACATCGCTGACGGCGTCTGTCGCCCACTTACCAGACATGTGGGCGTGGCAGTGCGTAACGGTTGTAGATTATTGCCAGTTGCTGCTGCTGCTGCTGCACCAACGGCAGCAGTTGCTGTGGCGCCCCCATTGCTTGTCAGCGTCGTACAGCTGAGTATCATGACGGCCGTATTGTCGTGCAGATCAGGCAAGGATGAGGATATGGCAACGCTGCTGGCGATACCTTTGCTCAATCGGCTGCTGCATGTTGCCAAGGCGTGAGTTTTATGGTTCTTGCTGTTGTTGCTATGGCAAATGTTGCTGTTATTGCTCAAGTGGTGTTGCTGCTGCTGCTGCTGCTGTTGCTGTTGCTGAGCGGCGCTTAATGTGCTGTATGTGTCCGTAGATTTGCGAGTTTTAAAGAGACGCATACTATAGAGTTGTTGCTGCCACTGTTGCACTTGCTGCTGCTGTTGCTTGCTGCAATTGTAGAGGGAAGCGTTAGTTTTTCAATCGACTCCAGGCCATATTAGTTAAGACCTAAAAACCCAATTTGAATACAACAATACAAAATATAAAAAAACAACGTTCAACGGAGCGCATAATTAGCATAATTTACCAAAAGTGTTGTTGCTGCTGTTGCAAATTCAAAGTTTGGTTTAGTTTTTGGTGTTTATTTTTACGGCTGAACTAGTTGAAAGGAAAGTGTTGAAAGAAACACATGAAAAACTATTTAAGCATAATTAAGAGATGCGCATTGTTAGCTCAAGTTCACAATGGACATCAGAGAATATTATGGTAAATTTGCTATAACTGATATCTGTTTCCCATGACTATATCTGGCATACCTACTTACGCTGAGTAGAGGATGCGCATTTATTTTCTCAGTTATCAGTTTCATTGCCAGGCAACGTTGCTTAATTTAGCACAAACTATATTTAGAGCTCGATTTATAAATTGCAATCAGTTATATATATGCATGGGTATATATGCAAATCAATGGGGAAGTGGTGATAAGGCCTATCAAAATCGAGCTGAGAGCCAAGAGCTGAGAGCCAAGAGCTGAGAGCCGAGAGCTGCGAGCCGAGAGCTGCGAGCCGCGAGCTCTTATCGGTTCAAAAAACGTTTGCAAATAAGTTGATTATCAGACAAAGTGTTGTCAGCAAATAACAACAAGACAAAACATGTGCAAACGTGTACAAACATGTGCAAACATGTTGTTTTTGTGTATTTGGGTAATTGTTGTTGCTGTTGTTTGCATGCCATAAATATTTGCACTTCGCTGAAATCAAGGAAAGGCATTTCGATTGAAGGTCGCACAACAGCTGTCGATGTCGACTATTGCGACATGTGCGCGGGAGGGGCAATGAACCAGGCAAAAAGCCAACTGTCAACAGCAAACAGTTAAAAGTTAACAACTAACTGAGAATAGTTGTCCATGTAGATCAGCAGCCACTTAGATGGTCAATTTACACAACTGCCTTTTACTTTTCAATCATGCGCGCCAATGTTCATTTTAACCAAATAGCCAATCATTCGGACCTGGTACTCTAGTCAACTAGCCTCTGGCCTAAACCTCGTCGCCAGCAAGTCAGCCAAGTTAACGTGGCCTCCAATCCGCCTAATTGATGCGACATTCGCGTGTGCATCTATGGACACATTTACTTAGATGCGATTCGTTGGCACATTGGACACAAATCGACTCAAAATTTGATGAAACTTGTACTTTGCCGACTGTATATATAAGATATAGAAATCGACATCCGTTCGATCTTGAAATTTTATAAACATTTTAATTTTGCATAAAAACAATCTAGAGCTGTGAGCAAAAATTATATGGGAAGCAGCTAGGAGGATGTCGCTTCAAAAGCATTTCTGCAAGGACAACAGTTGAATCCTTGATTGTTATTTTTATTTTTATTGGCAACAATATCAACCGAATTCGCCAAATGTTCAGACTGTTTAACAGCCCGTGGTTAAAAGCCGCTTCTGCTCTTTGCAACAATAGCATCATCGTTTAAGCCATTCTACAATTAGCTCTATTCCCCACTGTGCAGAGCCACTTAGCCAAATCGAATGACGCCCCATGGCGCTTTGAACCCTCTTCGCTGTGTCCCTCCTCTCTCTCCCTCTCACTCTCTCTATCTCTCTCTCACTCTCTCCCACTCTCTCTATCTCTCTCTCTCTCTCTGTCACTCTAGCTGCAGAGTCTGCGCTACTGGATAGTAATAATTTTGCTAATTTTATCAGACGCCTTTGAGCCTTGTCTGGCTGATTTTTATGGATGCTTTTAAGCTGGAAAAAATGACTCTGGACAAAATGTCGTCGTAATGCGGATTTAACTGCTCTGCGAATCATTGTCGTAAAATGCCAAGTCGACTAATTAATAGAGTAAAAGTAAAACGTTTTATGAGTGCTCAGCATCTGAGATTTGCATGGATCTGGAGATCTTCGACCAGGCAGTGCAATTAGTTTTCTAAATGACTTCTTGTCATGCCGAGATTTCGAAATGTTAAGATTGTTTCGAGCTAGTACATTTCATATTCAGTTATTATTTCAAGTACACAAATGGAGTATAAGTACTTTAACTGAAGAATCCAAACTTTACACTAGGTCTGCAAGGTTACAGAATAAACTCTAGAACAATCAGTAAGTTCTTGAGTTCATTCTGTAACCTTGCAGGTCTAGTGTAAAATCAAGCATTTGTTTATTTAAGTATATTTAAAGTGGAGTTTAACTACTTGCATTCTAACCCGGTTTTTTTAAGTGTACCCTTCATAGTCGCCTTCGCAGTCGACGTCGCCGTCGTTGCAATGACTGCGTCTTGTTTATGGGCGAAACCAGTTTCAAGGACGCGCCGCTGGCGCAGTTCCAAGAACCTACTCGGCTCATTATCGTACCCAACTGAACTGCACATCGGTTAACTCAGTGGGTACAAAACCAAAAGCAAAATCTAAAAAACGTGACTCTGATTCCACAGAGCACTGCTCGCCTGATGTCTGCCAAACTATTTCTTCAACTACGTCGCCGTCGGAGCAGGCTTTCAAAGTGATCCGGGTCTCGGGACTCTGTCTCGCATTTTTCTACACTTAATTTTATTTTAATTTGACTTTTTTTCTTACTTTTATTAAATTTACTAACTGCATTTTATTTATATAATTATACACACACATACACACACTCACATACACATCTGCTCACTGTGATCGCAGCAGCTATTGGCTTTTGCTCCTGGCCACAAAATCAGAGCCGGCTGCATAGTTGTAAAATTCCTGTAAACAAGCCGTCGCTGCCACAGCTGTGGCATGTGGCATGTGGCAACAGCACGCACACACACACACACATACGAACAAATGCATATATGTATCTGTGAGACAGACAGCAATTGCGCCATTGCATTTGTTTCACGGGTTGTCATCAAAGTTTACGATTCAAATATATATAGAAATATATATAAGGAGATCGGCTAAAATAGCAGATCTTCAAGTGAAGTATCAGACTATGCCAAATATGGTTTAATATTGGCAACATTAACATGTTTGCGAGCAGGCAAAGAAAATATTGAACAAAAATTTACACACCTATAAAGACTGACTACAACAAATAATTTTTCAGTTATCAAGAATATATATATATATATATGAAGTCTACAAAAAATACAAATTAGCATAAAACTGACAATATATATATATATTTTTAGCACAGCATTAAAATTTGTCGATCGTTCTTAGTTTTTTTCATACTTTTTTCATTATAAATCAAACTATAACTATTGAAATGCCATTATCCCCGACTTTCACATTTGTGAGTGCCACAAAAAAGGGATTTATTTTTTATATATAGTAAAAAAAGGCGCAGTTCAATAAAATGTGTAATCAAATTTGCTTTTCATTTGCTCCTTACGAGTATATGTGTGAGTACAAAGCTGAGTCTTGTGCGATCGTTTAACGATCGTTTTTCGCTTTATAGTTAGGTATTTATATGTCGTAAACTTTTCGCTCCACCTTCGAACAACGCCAACACAACAATAACAACAGCAACAGCAACAACAACAGCAACAACAACAACAACAGCAACAACAACAGCAACAACAACAACAACATCAGCAGCAACAGCAACAAAAGCATTATAGGCATCCAGCAGAGTTTGCCTTTTGTTGCCACAAGTTTTGAGTTATTTTTTCTGTGCATGCCTTATTTTCTTTATATTGCCTATCTCTGCCTTATGTGTGTGTGTGTGTAGTGGTGTCTTCGTGTGTGTGTGTACTTGTGTGTACTTCTGGCAAGTCCGCATTCTTTTAAAGGTTGCCAACTTGGCCAAGCAGCCGTGGCAGCCACAGCCTTTGCAGACCAGTTCGTTATTGGACCAAAAATAAAATCAAAAAACCGAAAATTGAAAAATACACTCGCAGAAAAAAAAACTCTTCAATAATTAAAAAAAAAAACTTCTTAGAATGATGATAATTATTATGGTTGATATTTTTTATATTTAAATATTATTTGTTTACAGAAAAATATATTTTTAAATTTTGCAACTCTTTTTGAACAGTTTTTTTTTTGAGTGTAGAGAACATTTGGCCAGCGGCTTTTTATCGGCGCATGCGTTCAGTTTTCATTTTCGTTTTGCGCCCACATTTTGAGGCGCGTTCTTGTTGTTGTTGCTGTTGTTGTTGTTGCTGTTGTTGCTGCTGTTGCTGTTGTTGCTGCTGTTCTTGTTGCTGTTGTTGTCGGCAAGTTCTGAGCGACCGAAAATTGAGTTTTTTTTGGTTCTTAAGAGGCGCTTCGGCATTTTTCGCTTTGGCTACCCAAAATTGAAGTATCGAACGTAGAACTTTTAATTGCAGACAAACGGACAGACACACACGTATTTAGAGCTCGTTTTATGGCTGTTGCATGCTCTTGTTGTTGCTGTTGCTGGTTGCAGTTGTAACTAGATCGCTGCTGAAAAGTTGCTGACCTTCAGCACCTGGCACCTGTTTGCCCAGTCTGCGAGATCAGCAGCAGATTTGGAGGAATTCCTCGCAAGAGCGCAGCTAATTAAACATATTAAAACTATAACTATGCTGCTGGTAGATGAGTCATCGCCAAAGCAGGTTGCTGCTGGGGCATGTCTTGGTTGCGCTTGTGGCAATGCTGCTTGGAATGCCGGCAAAAGTTGCATCTCATTCTATAAATAGTTAACCTAATCAAAATTCAAGCGTGTAAGCAAAGCATTTTGCAATTTGCATAGTTGTTGCTGTTGTTGGTGTTGCTGTTGTTGGTGTTGCTGTTGTTGCTGTTGCGACTGCAGCTGGCAATTAAGATTGGCATGCATTGGACAGACATTGGTCTAAATGTCAAGGTAAATGATGATGCTATTCAGCTATTATGTCTAATAGTCAAAAATGCAAAATGCACGTGTGCAACTATTTTTAGTTGCTAGTTGCTGGTTGCGCTGCTGTGGTTGCTGCTGTGGTTGCTGCTGTTGTTGCTTGCTGCTGTGGTTGCTGCTGTTGTTGCATGCTGTTGCCAATGACAGTTTATAAAACTTGTTGCTAGTCTGCTGCTGCTGCTGCTGCTGCTCCTGCTGCTGCATATTACTGATGTATGTCTTGGGCTGCGCCCTTTTCTGCGCTAATTAACCGGGATGCTTCGACTGTGGTTGCCAATCGCATTGGGATACCCAGTCGAAAGACCCCCGTTCTCAACTGGGAAGTTGAAACTGGGAAAAGAGCCGGCAGCGTTTGCAATATTTAATCGTTACATTGCGGCAAAAATCGTATCATTAGCGTTTTTACGATTACGCGCTTTATCAAAATAGCTGCAATAACAGCAGCAGCAACAGCAGCAGCAGCAACAGCAGCAGCAGCACAAGCAATAGTTGCTAGTTGCCTTCTTGGCTGGCACTGGAGGCATACGATGTAACTAATAAAATTTCCACACTGGTTGAAGAAGAACATTTTTGGTTTTATCTGCATTTGTCGAAAGAGATTTTTGAAAAATTTCAAATATTTTTGAAGAAGATTGTTTACTTAGTTCATAAATTAGATGCTTGGAATAAAATTTGTCAGTTTTTCTCTGCTTGTCGACTAATATGTTGTACAATTTTGCGTCACTGTGCAGCACTTGATTAAATATTTTGTTTCTTTTCTGTGGAAAGTTGCAGGAGTGCAGACACCAACGACACACACACACAGACACATAGGCACATAGGCACACACATGTTGCAAGTGCGCGTACTTGAAAAAGCGAGGGGGCTGGAACAAAAATTATAATCAGTGCTATCAGTGGGCAACTGCAGATTGCTGCTGCTGCTGCTGTTGTTGTTGTTGTTGCTGTTGTTGTTGGCATTACCGATGTTGTTGTTGCTGTTGGTAAAAAGACAAGATTGTGTCGTTGCTGCCGCACGTACATGTAATTTTTTTAATTGCATAAAACAATTTAGAAATTGGTGCGGCAAGCTAAGCCACTTTTTTTGCAGCAACAACTGTCTGAAGAAGCAAACATAGACAATTATATATGCTCCACACACACACACACACAGAGGCAGACACATTCACGCACCTACAACATGATTGATTGCCGTTGCATAAGCTGAACGCCTAACTGTTTTCGGTTCAGCCAGTGAGCAACAGTTGCTGGTAAGTTTATACTTTCACTGCTGTTATTGCTTTTAAGCACATGTGGCAAGGATGCAACATCCTGTGGCCGTAACTCTACACCAACAACATGTGATAATAAATAACAGCTTCTAGCCCTGTTGCTGTTGCTGGTGCTGCAGCTGCTGTTGTTGTTGCCATTGCTGTTGCTATTGCTGTCGTTGATGCTTCAGTTAATCAGGTGTTGCGACTGATCCGCAACGACAATTACACACAAGATTGTTGATGTGATCGTCGCAGTTGCTTGTAGCAATTATGCCATGAACTTGTTCTCACTGCACAACAACAACAACAGCAACAACAACTGCAACACGCTCTGAAATGACAATTTCATTTCAAGTTACTGCAACTCCACTTGGCCAGAGGTTATTCAACTGCAACTCAAACAGCAACGCCAACAACAGCACACGGCAACAACAGCAAATGCAACAAATGAGAGGCTGGCCACAGTTTCATGACTTGTCATTAGTTAATGTATACTCGCGTTCCAACTGCCCCTCCCCCCCGCTCCACTCCCCTCAGCCCACTGTATGTCTCTTTCTGCCTCTCTGTCTGTCTGTCTCTCTCTATGCATCACTGTGCTTAGAACCTCAATTATATGCACACACAATGCTGGTTTCGGGGTTAGCAATCACTGATCGTTGATTGTTCATGGCTGATAGTTGCTGATGTTGCTGGTCTTATTGTTGTTGCTGTTGTCGCTGCTGCCCAGTTTAGAGCCGTAATTATGCGATGGCCAGCGAGAGATGAATGCTGTGGTGTGCCGACAATCAATGCTGTTTGTCTATTTGGTGTGAAATGACAATTTCAAGCATTTTAGCGCTGTGGCTTGTGCTTAACCCTTATGCAGACACAGGCAATCACTTTGGGCCGCATTGAAAGTGAGGCCAATTTATTATTTTATACTTTTATTGGGCACAACTGAACGTTGCCAATTCTGAACGACTTCAAGACTCGAAAACCTGGTGTCGGTTTCTAAACGTAACTTTATTACTACAATATTATAATATATAATTACGACCGGCAGTAAAGTTCTCGTCGGACACTTTTGTAGCTAGACAATACGCTAATCTGAACGTTGGGTTAACAGCCTTCAATTGTTGTCACACTTCCTTCGTTCACATTTGACACCTCAATGATTTTGTGTGTCAGACCATCTTGAAACACCAACAAAAACAACACTAAAACCATAAATATGAACATTTAAAGACTCTATGACGAATTCAGCGGAGTTACAAAAAGCCGACGACGATGACGACCAAAGCAATTTCAAAACTTGGCATTTTTCACTTTTTTGCTGGCGCTGCTGCTGCTGCTTCTGCTGCTTCTGCTGCTTCTGCTTCTGCTGCTGCTGCTGCTGCTTCTGCTGCTGCTGCTGGTGCTGCTGCTGCTGCTTCTGCTGCTGCTGCTGTTGCTGCTGGTGCTGCTGCTGCTTCTGCTGTCAGCAATTTGAAATCTTCGCTTGGGGAACTGGAAACTGGTGACAACTTAGAAGCTTGTCAGCTGCTGTCATCGCTGGTGTTGTTTACTAATTGCTGCCACTGTCGATGCTCATCAATATGTAGTACTACCGATGTACCAAATAATATTCCGTCTAAGTTTCATCCAACAATACTTTATTCAGGTTGCTAAGAACACTAACCAGACGAACCTTGATGATCATATATGCCTAAAGTGATTTTATAGAACATTCTAAATATTTTAATTTATGCAGAGTGATAAGAAACTTGATGAAGGAATAAACTTAGAGTGTTTCTATAGTCGGCTCTGAATATATGTATTGATATCTTTGCATGAATAATTTCTGATTACAAAATTGACAAAAATTACTTTTTATCTTTTTGATTTTTAAGTCTGGTTGGTAAATAATTTGATCGATAATGTTTACAGTCGGCAGCACTTGGCCATCAGCTGCAATCACATGTTAAAGCTAACAAGCAAAATAAGTCACCGAATCAGGCAACAACAACAACAATAACAACAGCAACAGTAACAAAAAGAGGCACACGTGCGTCATTTCAGCGTTCATTGCTTGTTTTGTTTGCCACTCGAGGCGAAAGCAATTTCCTTGGAAAATTGCTAGCCATCGTCGTCGTCGTCGTCGTCGTCGTCATCAACCCAATGTTGCCTCGAGTTCTGCGTAGAGTGCTTCATCAATTTTTATCGATGAAGACCCATTTGGTTGATAACTCCATTTGTGGCAAATGTTGAGCACGCGCGTTTTGTAGTTGCTGCTGGGGCTGATGCTGCTGTTGCAGTTGCTGTTGCTGCTGATATTGCAGTTATTGCAGTTGTTGTTGCCGTTAGTAAATTTCGCGCGAAAAACGCCAAAGTTGTTGGCCTCTCATTGTTTTTGTTGCTGGCAAATGTAAAAGGCAAACGCACGTGTTGCTATGCACGCTATGAGGATGTTGCTGCCGTAACAGTTGCTGTTGCTGTTGCAACTGTCAACTGACCAGTTGGCCCGGCAAACGGCTGCTTTGACCGTTTAGACCAAACTTGGTAAATTGTTTTGTTGAGCGCGCTCCGAACGCTCATTCCACTGAGGCCTTTCTTTTCTTGTCTCTTGACTGTTTTTATTTTTTGCTGTTGCTGTTTGCTGCTGGTGCTGTTGCTGCTGCTGCTTATGGGCCTTGCGAGTAAGTTTAGCATACTAATGCGTGTGGCATTGTTGATTTATTTATTTATTTTATATTTTATTATTTTCTTTTCAGCAATTTTAATTACTGCAAGCCCTGGGCAGGCTGCAAAGTACGGCAAGAAATTAACATTAATTTGGTACAATTTACATATCAAAGCCGGCAACAGCAGCAGCAACAGCAGCAGCAGCAGCAGCAGCATCTTCCTGCCATATCAATTGCAAGAGCAGCAGTCGTTTCATCTTTTGTGCAGATGTTTTTCATGGGTCAAGCTCTGGACCTGGATGCCCCGCTCTGTCTCTCTCTCTCTCTCTCTTTCGCTCTCTCTTCCGCACTCTTGCGATCTTCTTCTGTAACCAACAAGCTGCCATTTTCAGGGAGCGTTGCGCACGTTGTATGATGGGCAGCAGTTGCTGTTGATGTTGTTGCTGCAGTTGCAGTGGAGTCCATTGGCCTCATGCTGTTTACTTGCACCATTTTTTTTTTTTGCGCTGTTACTGCGTTTTGCTGTCGTGCGGCTGCTGCTGCTGCTGCTGCCGTTGGAGTTGCCGCTGTGCAAGCTGCTCATTGCTTGGGCAGTGCTTTTCACTGGGTATTAAAATGACTTGGAATGTAATTAGTTTGCTTTTTGTACCCTTTTTTGTCCAAGTTGAACGTCCTGCGTGTGGCCCCAAAACGTTGCGAGCGATGCGACATACTGCTGCTGTGTGCTGTCGTTGTCTGTTGTCGTCTGCTGCTGCTGCTGCTGTTGCTGTTGTTGTTGTTGTTGTCTGCACGCAAGAGGTGTTATTTTTATGGCTTTATAAAGTGAATCAGTTGTTGTTGTTGTTGTTGTTCATCTGCTCTTGTCGATGCTGGCCTGTTACGTTATTGCACGTCAATCACATGCAATTATCAGCAATGTGTAACGAGAACATTTCTGACCAGATAATAAGTGCGAAATGGCTAGGGCAAGCGCAAAGGGAGTGGAAAGGGAGTGGAGAGAGTAAGTTGTCAAGCCAAATGTTTTCAAAGTAAAAACTAAAGTTAAACATTAAATATGCATTTTGTACCACTGTCTGCTCAGCTATGCTTGACAAACATTCGCTTCAACTTCTGCTTCTTTCTGTAAGTATGTTGCTGTTGCTGTTGTTGTTGCTGTTGTTGTTGCTGTTGTTGTTGCTGTTGTTGTTGTTGCTGATGATTTCCGTTTGTGCCACTTTTCGCACACATTTCGTTTCTCCATTTGAGTTTAAAATTATTGTGATTATTTGAGACTTGCTGCTGCTTGTGCATTGTTATTATATCGCTGTTGCTGTTGTTGTTGTGCACCTGTCGCACCTGCAGCTCTTAATATACAGTTTCTTATTATACCCTATATATACATATATTACAGTCGTAAGCAGACAGTTTCAATTAGGAATAAATCAATCAAACTTCTAATGTTGGAGTTATGTATGTGTAAGTTGCTTGGAGCCTTACTTTCCCATGCATATTTCATGTATAATTTCATTCCTTTTGATCATTATTTTAAAGATCGAATAGCATTTACGAGCAAAGAACTGATGACACATATGCGAGTACCAATTAATATCTGATTACAGAGAATCTTCTAGTCCAACTCACTCTTGGTCAACAATGTAGCGAGAGTTTTGTAGCTGCTGTTGCTGCTGCTGCTGCTGCTGTTGCTGCTGTCGTTGTAATTCTTACTTTATCTATGGACAACATTTTTTCAGTTCAACTTAAGCATTGTTAGTCGCTTCGACGATAATTGTTGGGTAGTATTATAATTGTGTCTGGATTTATTTGTACAGCTCTTTGGCATACAAATGTTAATGAATCAGCTGCAGCTGCAGTTGCAGTTGCAGTTGCCTTCTTGTTGTTGTAATTACTGGTATTCGACGTGACTTTTATGATTCCTATACGTGCTGTTAATTTTCTTGGAAAATACACAATAATTTTTGTATTCAAGTTCGTTGCCTAAGTCTTTCGATTTTTGGCCTGTTTCGAAAACTGTCCGAAAGTGTGCCCCCGATCAGCAACGCTCAATGCCAATAAGCCAACAAAGTCTTGACAACCTCTTCACATCACATCTTTTTTTTTGGGTCATCTTTACTATCTGTGAGCTTTGTTTGTCGCGCCCAAAAAACAAACTGTTGCAGCTACAAGCGGGGGCAGCCATTTTCAGCGGCTGACATCATGCACCATAAACACGCAATCCAAAATTGCTTACGCTCGTTGCACGTGAGCGTTGAACACTGTGAGCTCAGTCGGCTCTAAAACATTTATATCTATTTCGGCATTATGCAGACCCCAAAGAGCCTACAGCTGAAACAAAAGACCCCTTACAAAAAAAGTGCCCAAGCACCCCCTTACCCCTCACATAAAGTGCCCAAGCACCCCCTTACCCCTTACATAAAGTGCGCCAGCACCTTCTTACCCCTCACATAAAGTGCCCAGGCACCCCCTTACCCCTCACATAAAGTGCCCAGGCACTCAGCTGCCTTTAATGTGTGCCCATAAAAATGTAAAATGTAAGAAAAATTAAATAGATGATTTTGGCCTATTCGGCGGCCCATACCTGACTTATGCGCCAAAAGCAAAAAAAAGTTATAATCCATTTGTTAATGAGCAGCTGCGTTTGAAGTAAGCCCATACACTGGGCCAAACATCCTTATTTATTTATGACTTCTTTTTACAGTTTAATATGTTTTTTTTTGCTAGATCTATCATATCTGCAAATTTGAAATGGCAACTTTTAATTTTAACTTTTTACTTATAATCTCCCGATCTTTACATTAGTTTTGTAAGTTCACACAAACTTTTCAAAGTGTACTTGGCTGCCAGTCTTTTTTTTTGTTGTCTGTCTGGTCAACTGGCTGCACATTTCAAACGCTGCGATTTGACCTTCAAAACGAGCTAAGCGATCAAATATTTGTGTGTTTTGTCTGCCTCAGTTTGCCACAGGTTGAAAACACGCCCAAAAAGGTAGACCCAAAAAAAAAAAAAAGTAGCTGCTGCCATTTCCACAGCCATTGCAGGTTTGAGTTGCTCACGACAGACGTGCAATCCATCAAAGTTGTTGTTGGTGGATGCTGATGCTGATGTTGATGTTATGGCCCAAAGGCAACAGCAGTAGCAGCAATGGCAACAACAACAACAACAAGCATAATATATACAAGTAATAATATTTGTGCAAAGTGTTAAGGCAACAAAACAGCAGACAGTAGCAACAGCAACACAGTAGCAACATCAGCAGCAACAGCAGCAGCAATAGCAGCAGCAGCAGCAGCAGCAGTAACACAAAAAGAGGAGCAACAACAACTACTTAGGCAACAGCAACGACGACAACACCAACAACAACTACGGGACAGGATCAGCAGAGGTAGTAGCTTAGTTGGCGGCTGCCACAGACGACAACGTTTTGTTTTAATTTTATCTCAACGCCGCCGCCGCCACCGCCGCAAATTTGTTGTTGTTGCTGTTGTAGTTGTTGCTGTTTGTAGTTGTTGCTGTTTGTAGTTGTTGCTGTTTGTAGTTGTTGCTGTTGTAGTTGTTGCTGCTTGTAGTTGTTGCTGTTGTAGTTGTTGCTGTTTGTAGTTGTTGCTGTTGTAGTTGTTGCTGTTTGTAGTTGTTGCTGGATTTCCTGTTTAGATAGTTTTTGTGATTTGATGCGATACACCTTCATGTTCAAAACCGTGTTAGAGTTAGCCTGGTCTGCCCAGGCATCCACTTTGATGTACGTACACTTTGAAATGTTGTTGATGAGTACGCCAGATTTTTAAAAGATTGCAGCCACAAAGAGGCTGCGACGCTGCAACGCTTCAGCGCTGCGACTGTGTGGCACTCACTCTCTAGCTGTGAGCCCAGATACTTGTGGCTTATATAATAAATTTAAATGCACGCCTGCCTGGACACTTGAATGGACGTCGGGACGTCGGAACGAACCCATTTGGGGTGAGCTAGGCCAGCTAGATGCCGAACGACTGCCTGATTTGTTGGTGTGCGCCACAGTGCACAGTGGTAGCCAAAGATGCAGCATTTTCAATATTTATCTTTACTTTCATCATTATAGTCAGAAGTCAAGTATTATTCAACTAATCTTATGAAAATAAAACCGGTCAATAAATAAGCAACGATTTGAATACATTATTTGCACTTAATTTAACCACTGTGCAACCAGTGTTTGCTTCGTTTGCTGCTTGATTATTATTATTATTATTATTATTGTTGTTGTTGTTGTTGTTGTCGATGTTGTTGGCGCATTGCGGCGAATGTGGCTTGTGTTAAGCTGACACTTAGCTAGCCGACTAAGAGATATTCATTAAAATGCCCATGAGCAATTGCATAACTAATGTGCAACAACAACTAAGCAGAGCAATGCCTCAAAAACATGCGATCGGCGGTGCAAGGAGCAGTTGGAGGACGGTGCTAAACCAAATGAGAATCAGAATTTACTTAGCTAAGTTGAACAATTGAATCAATTTCGACTTGAGACCTAGTTTTTGGGGCTGGAACATTGCTGTCTATTGGCCTGTCTGACTGTCTGGCTCTCTGCCTATCTGCTTGGCTGCCACAAAAGGCCAAGTCACGGACGCCAACGGCAATTATAGAGCATAAAACATCGATAATCACAATAATTAAGCATGACTGGTCAGAATACACGTATATATACGTACATATGTGCAACATACACATCGAGAAGCGGCAAGGTTGACAACAGAAGCAAGCGATAAAGAAGAAGAAGCAGCAGAACGAAGCAGGCAACACGCAACAGTAGCTGGCGATTATAGAGCTGGGAATGCTGGCAGCCAAGAACATCGATGATGATGCATCAAATTGAGGGCTCACGCTTCGGATCTTGGGATCTTCGGATCTGCCCCCTAGCAGTAAGAAGCCGCTTGTCGGTAGAAACATAATAATAACTAAACACCGGCCTGCACATAAATTGTTAATTAAAGCCATTTGGTTTTCGAAAACGCAAACGTGGCGGATTCTGTAAAGTGAATTCGTCTGACTCAGCCACTACACTCGAAAAAATAAAAGCAGAACAAACAAATAAAATGCAGAAAGTATTTTTGCAAGAATAAAAATTTGTAAACGGGAATAAGGGCTTTTTGCAGGTAGAAGGAAGGTATGTATATATATATATATATTCCTGATCAGGCTGAACAGTCGAGTCGTTCAAGGCTAGTTCGTCTGTCTGTCCAACAGTTAATATGGAATACTAACTGAGATGATATATATAATGTATTTTTTTATTTTATTTTTTTGTTTTTTTATTCCAAAAAGAAAATCTCATTATTTGTACATAATTTTCTCTGAGTGTAGCACAATGATTTGTGTATTTTGGAGTCGTATTTAGAAAGTGCTCCATTTGAAATTGATGAGTGTGTGAAAGTCAACTAGAACACTTCCAAGTGATCATATAATACGAGTTGCTTACTCAATCCCAAACCCAATCACAATCCCAATCACAATCACAATAGATGGAGGCGGTGACGCCTACTAAAAGCTTTGACTATTGTGAACTATAAATTCAGCTCGGACGACAGACAGCCTTTCGAAATAGAATTGAGATTTGCATTTTTCAATAATGCTGCGGGCCACGCACCAAACATAATAATAATAAACTCTGGAAAAAAAAACTATTTATGAATTTCTGAATTTTGTGTTGAGTTTATTTTGGGCGCCTTTGTTGCACACAGTTTGTGGGCCTATTGTTTGCTTTGCCTTTTAATGTCAAAACTACTGTTAAACATTTTGTGGCTATTGAGGAAAAAAGAAGCCAACACAAAAAAGGTGTTGCAGAGGCAGAGACAGAGTAGCTGAGGAAGAAGAAGTCGAAGACAAGCAGCAACTATTGGCAATTTGCTTTAATTGTGTTGACAACACAAAAAGATAAATAATAATAAACAAAAAACAACAACAACAACAACAACCGTTGTGCACAAAAAGAATTGAACAAAGCGAATGGCAAAGAAACGGTTTAGGAAACAATGAAAATTTCTGAGAACTTGAAAAACTTGCCAAGTTTTTGCAACACTAACAAAAATACGATGTAGGAAAATGGAACTGGGTCCGCCACAGGCGAACGTAAGATAAATATAGATAAATAAAGATAAATATAGATAAATAACAATGATTATTTCAGAGTGCCACCACAATAACCAAGGAACTCGAAAAGAAACGATTCTAAGCAATGATTGTGATGAAAGTTTTTGTAGGATGCACAAAAAGATGAACAAAATCGGTATAAAAAATGAATGATTCAACGACTTCTCTTAAAATGACAGGCAATAAAATCATCATTGCCACAAAAATCTCACTATTTATTGAGAGCGTAACTTAACTATTCGGGGAACCCTAAGATTTCCTTCTCATAGTTTATGCTCATTAGTTTTAGCCTAATTACCTCAAAGGAGCTGCTCTACTGACGATCAAATCGATTTCTTCATCACTTTTAAGCTCAAAGCCAATTTTACAAATGTTAAAAATTAAGTTAATTTACATTCAATGCAAGCGTGCATCCCCACATATGTTAAATCCCTCATTAATGCGTACTAATTATGTTAAGCAGCAAAATTATGTTAAGTAACAGAAGTATGTTAAGTAATAGAAAAATGTTAAGCAGCACAATTATGTTAAGTAACAGAAGTATGTTAAGCAACTGATTTTAGTCCCGAATAAACTTTGCTTGGGTACACAACGACGGTGGTACTTGGGTTTTATTATCTTATCCAGGCATTCCCTGACGCGGGGAAACCTCGCTCCAACAACAAAGATTTCACTTCACGCCCATTTCAGGCATGATTTGTTTAAGAAAAACGCTAATGATTCCATTTAATTTTTCATCACATTATCTTTTTTTTTGCTACAATTTAATTTTGAAAGATTTTCACTTTTTGGTTCACAAATCACAATGACAGCAACAAATTTCCCGCCGCTTTTCACGTTCACAAAGTAAATGTTATTTTCTGCAGTCATTTGTCAACTTTTCTTTTAATAACCAACACGTTTGTGCATTTAAGCAAGACCACAAAAAAAATGCTGGGAAAAAGGGGGAAAAACCACACAGAACAGCTGCCCAAGAGAGAGAGAGAGAGAGAGAGAGAGAGAGAAAGGGAGAGAGGTGAACTAATTGTTTGGAAAGTCACTTTTTACTGTCCCAAACCATTGAGTATTATAATCAAAGTGGAAAACATTGATAATCAGATTTGGCTATAACTGGAGCATGAAATATGTTAACTTTATGGCTCAAGTCATAAAAATCGAAAGCAAAAAATGCATTTGAATAATTCCGTAAGTCATCAATTTATTGACCATCGAATCAAGCGACTAATCATGATCACATTGTTAGCCAACTTTCCCTGAGTTTTCGTCCTGGCTAAAAGATTTTCAGCTGAGCATTTAAGTCAACGGTTTTTTAATGGGTTTGCGATTGAGTGACAACAATATTAGCACAGACAATTGGTCTGAAGACTGACTTTAATTGCTTGGTAAACAGTCATCAATAGTTCAGTTTTTGTTACTATTAGCAACTGTTTATTGTTGATTGTTGAACTTACCGCTTAAGTGGCTTAGGGGCTTAGCCGATATTTGCTGATAGTGGCTGAAAGCATGGCAAGAAATTGATTTGGTTATTGATGATTGTACATATATCATGGGCCTAAAGTAATTAATAACTGTAGTACAAGGACAGTTATGCAATCCAATTAGCATTCGATCATTGAATCAATTCTTAAGTTGATCACATTTACATATTCGGTTATCTTTAGACAATACAAAACTCAAGCATTACCTTAATTAGCATAACAACAAATCAACGATAAATAAGTTTGCATAGTTCGTTTCATCTGGCTAGAATCAAACGATTTACATTATAGATGCTAATGACCATCAAGCACCTGCCCAACAAAGCAAAGACAATGGCACCGAGTCACTCCAAGTGGCTCTACATATTCAGAATCATGTAATCCAAAAAAAATCTACCGAATCGGAAAACCGTTCAAAATTTTGGTTATGCTAAAAACTAAAAAAAAACAAAGCAACAGCGGATAACAGTTTAAAGCAGTTTACAGTTAACACATCTGTCCAGACGAAACTGAGGGAGCACACCTTTGAGCGAGACTCTTTCGGTTCTGTGTCAAATGCGCTTAAAATGCAAACCAAATATTTCACAAAATACAACAAAAAAAAAATCAGAATTAAATTTAAAAAAAAAAAAAAAGAAAAAAAAAACAACGCTACACAAACCGGTTACAGCATAATAATATCGGACCCAGAAACCAGAGAACCGGTTGGATTTAAGCTTATATATGCACATATACTTACTATATGTATATATATATATATATATATATATATACATATATTGGCACACTCTGGCTGGCAGTAGCGCCAACCAGAAACCGCAACAGTATCTGTACTGGAAAGATATATATGTATATATACATATGAGCTTAAGGCACATCTGCAAAAGGTTTTGTAACCCAAGGAAATTAAAATAACCTGACACTTGAAAAGTCTGAAATCTGCTGACAGACACGAGAACGGCAAACAAATTAATTTCAATTAAATGTTGATTGAAGTTTATTTGAAAATCATAAGCGATCGAGATCGAGATAAAGATCTAAGCAGCTTCCCGTCTGACAGGCGTGAAGTGAGCCAAATTATTTTGGCAGCGATGCAAAAAAGGCCAACTCCAAGTATGACAAGCACAACAACAACAACAACAATAGCAGCAACGCTCAACGCTTCGGGCTACAATGAAAACAAACTCTCTCGAAATGCACGACTTGTGTTTACCCTGTACAACATCGGCAATATCGATATTTATCGATAACATTGGGTAAACATAAACTAACTACAAATCGAATTACTCACCCGCTTGCCAAATGTTTACAGGGTATAGAATACACGAAACGGCATGAAAAGAAGCTCTCTCGAAATGCACGACTTGTGTTTACCCTGTACAACATCGACAATATCGATATTTATCGATAACATTGGGTAAACATAAACTAACTACAAATCGAATTGAACACCTTTCGCTTTTCGCAGAGTCGTCATGTTACTCACCCGTTTGCCAAATGTTTACAGGGTATAGAAGACACGAAAACGGCACCCCAAAAAAAAAATCGCAAAGTTTATTGCCTGTCAGGCGCACTGACGGCTGCCCAATCTCGCAGTTCGTGTCTTTTTTTCATATAGTTTTAATTTATTTATTTTTTTCTTTTTTTACTGGCATGCTTAAAGCTTATTGAAAAGTCTTCCGCTTTTCGAAAATTACCTCGCACTGAGGGGGGAGTGAGTGTGTGTGGGGGGGGGGGGGGGTTAGTTCGAAGAGTTTGTGGCAGATAAGCAATCGGCAGGTTTTGGGTTGCTGCTAATCACAAGTTGCCTGCACGCCAGAATCCATTGATTTATTGGCAAATTTCAAGTTAACACTTTTTCCTAAATTGAGTTATTTATTTCGCTGGCTGCCGGTTGTTGCAAGTTGCCAAGTTGCCGAGTTACCAAGCTGCCAAGTTGCCAAGTTGCCGTTGTTGCACTTTTCTCATTTCTTTGCTATAATTTTCAGCACATGAGGTCGTCACGTAGTTGGCATTGGCCAGGAGCAGCTCTGCAGCGGAATACTCCAGAGGAGCGTTGCAAGTTGCCGGACTTTTGCTATTAGGCGGCGGCGCTGCATTTAGATTTATATTCATCGATTTTGGCAGTTGTGTTAATGAAGTTTCAACTGATTTATGTGCACATGTCGTCCCAAAAGCGAAATGCTAAAATCTCCCGAGTAATTCCGGTTTAATTTGATTTGAGTTGCGCAACAAAATCGATTTTCTAAGCTTTTCCTTGCCATTATTATATAAAATAGAATGTGAAAAAAATCCATGCGAAAATTGGTAAGATTCTAAAGTCGAAAAAGTAGACTCCAGCTATATATAAATGAAGCAGCAACTTGGTACAATTCTCAGCAGTTTTGTGAAAGATTTAAATCGATTTGCAAACCTTTTTCTAGTCAAGATTACACAAAAAAAGAATGTAAATAAAAACATTGCGAAACTAAATTTAAATAGTTAATCGAAAGATTCGAAAGTAAGCTAACAATCCGTAGAGAGACCCATGATAGGCCCTGAACCGTAATACGGCTACAAATCAGGGATGAAGAAAGACAGATGCGGGAACGGAGCTGGGCAGAGACACCAGGACTCTGACAAGCCAGAAGTCTTTTAGGTGGCTGTAATCAAAAGCGATTTAAGCAAATGATAGCCATGGGGAAGAATAGACTCAGAATACTCACCGGTCTATTGACAGGACACTGTAGACTGAGAAGTCACCTAACCAAATTAGGTATTTATAGTAGCGATGTATGCAGGTTTTGCGGATACGAGGAGGAATCCTCAACACACATCCTAACAGAATGCGTCGCCTTAACCAGGAAAAGATGCAGCATCCCGGGGCAGCATATCATGAGGCCCAAGGACATAGAAACCCTCAACCCAACAAAGATCCTGGCATTCGTGAAGCAGTTGGGATTGATGGAAGAGCTGTAGGCTCAGTAAGGAGGCACAATAGACCTTATAGGTCGCAGTGCTAACTTTTCCCCATTCATTATAATCCGTTGCACCCCAGAACTAAGCACATTTCACTTATATACCAAAACTCACGATTTTCGAAATATATACACAACAATTGAGTATTTCAGCTACAATTTTCTGTGAGATATATACTCTGAAATACCGACTTTGCTTTGCCATGGGTTAATCCCGTATTCTCCCTTTGGGCTGCAGTCTCGGTGCTCGGTGCCATCTCCATATGTAAATCTAACAATTTATTCAGAGCCCGCAGCGCAGCCCATTCAAAAATCATCAACAAATTAATGTCAAAATAATAACAAATTAACTGTGGCTCGCACACACACACACACACACACACACACTGTGAATATGACAGCTTACAAACGGTAAAAATGTGGCAGCAACAACAACAAAGACAACATTAGCCAGCTTAGCGCTGCTTTGATGACGTTGACAACTTGAAGGGCGTCAGCGTTTCCGACAGACTGTCAGACTGTCAGCAATAACATGCGTTTGCAATTGCCGCTGTTAATGTTAACGGTTAATTGGTTAATGTTATTGTTCATGTTAATGGCCCCAAAAAAAAAACCAAAAAAAGGTCAAGAAACTGCATTGGGGCAGGCCAAAAGAGCGCTTGCAGCTGTTTTCTGGGAATTTTCCAATTTCCAATATAATTATTCAGTTTTTGTGGCACGTGTCAAGAACATGATAAATGATTGGGATACATTCGATGCCACACAACTCATTAACAGTGTTAACAAGAGCTCGTTTATATCGTTAGCATGCTTTTAGCCAGAACCTACTTTGAGTGCATTCATTAAGCAATTTTTATTGTTGGCTTATGTATGTGCTATCAATCAAAGCTAAGATTGTGGAAATCTTAAGCATCTACGATAAGCATGTAAGACATTTTACAACACTGAAATAAATATTGATATTTTGTAGCAACTTCCAAGAGTTTCATTCATAAGTTTCAGTTAAGGTTTGATATCGGAAGCCGGAAACTGGAATCTGCCTCAGTGAGTATATATTTTTGAAGCAATCTAAGCTTTTCTGTTGCCACACGTTTCCGCTGCAATTACAAATTGAACATCCTTGTAGAGAAACCAAATCAATATGAGCGTTAGATATTAATGTCTATAGACGTTTAGCTCAACCGGGTCTTAAATTCCATGTCCACTGTTGTCGTCGTCGTCGTCAGTTGTGATTCAACGGAAGTACATTCACGATTCACGTTTTCGATTCATAATCAAAGGTTCGGCCAAAGACGACGATGACGGTGACGGCGACGACGACGACTATGCCCCCAACTTGGCTCAACTTGCCACCTGGCAAGTGGTATGCTTCCATAGAATGTTTATGCTTGAGTCATCAATCTGTTTGCATTACTCAGTTGTTTACCTCTTTGCGGCTTCCGTTTACTTACGCACTTTGCCAGAAATCGAAGAGTCGTCGAATCTTTGATCAACTATCAAGCAAATCGAACAAAACCAATCAAAAATTGTTAAAAGGAAAAAACCGATAAGCTTTTCCATTTGTGATTGCGGCAAGTGCAAGTTGCAATTAACAAACGTTTCCGCTGCTTTGAGCATTGAGCAATTATTGCTGCTGCTGTGGCTCTATGAAAAGCAAAAGCGTCGACAGTTTGAGAGTCCAAATACAGCAACAACAACAACAACAACAACAAAGTGGTTATATTGCGCCCACTAATAACCATGGCCGGTCTCTTGGTCTCTTGCGCGAATGGAAAAAGACCGGTCAATAACAGCAACAACAGCAACAACAGCAACAACAACAGCAACAACGACAACAACAACGACAACAACAACAGCAACAACAGTAGCAACAACAACAGCAACAACAGCAACAACAGCAACAGCAACAAAAAAATTGTCAACATTGGTGCACTTGCCGTTTGGCTGGCTGCAACTACCAACTTTAACTGTGATGCACAAGTGGACGTGGTAAAAAAAAAGAGGGTCTTCGGCCTGTGACTCCAACTGGTGGAGTGGGGCAGCGGGCGGCAGGGCTACGGGGACTTCCAGCTGCGTAGACAGCGCGCAGACATTGCTAGCAGTTTCAGTTTTCAGTTGGCCAAAATGGCCAAGCTAACATTTAGAGTGGCACAAAATGGTCGCTGCTCATATACACTACCAATGGCAGGAATTTAATGATTAAGTTAATAAAAAGTTACTTAATTCAGTATATATATATAAGATGTATATAAGATATATATAAGATATATATAAGATATATATCTAAGAGAGAAACTGGAAAAATAAAAGTAGTACACAAAAAAAAAACACATTTTAACTTTTCCTAAATACAACTAAGGAAAATTGATACAAACATTTTGTTGCTGTAAAGAGCCGAAGCTTTGCAATATTTGTGGCAAGCTGAGAGACGCAGTTGAAGTAGCCGCAACGTGACTATTAAAAATCGTTGCTAGGTTTGCAGTTTTTGGTCGCGTCATTTTTTTATTATTTTTATTTTTTTGCCATGCGCCGCGTGAAAAACGAAATGAAAAGTTGTCGATGTTGCTGCTGCTGTTGTCGATGTTGCTGCTGCTGCGGCTGCTGCTGCAGTTGTTGCTGTTGCTGTTGTCGATGTTGCAGTTGCCGGCGCGACGCACCGCTTGAAGGCTGCAGCAAAAAACATTTGAAAATGGAAAGTCGTCGCTGCTGCGGCTGCTTTTTTTTTTTTTGTTGATTTCGTTGATTTTTTTGGCTGGGCTGCAACCGGTTGCATTACCAACAACATTAGCACACATGCAACAAGCCACGGTTGCTGCAGTTACTTCCATTGGCATTGCATACTTGTATTATTTTTATTTTCATTTTCATTTTTATTAGTTGTAGATTTATTATTTGTGTACATTCGCGCGTCGGCCGCTAATTGGCTATGTGCAACAATCAGAGAAGCATATATAGATAAAGATGCAGAAATATGAACAAAATGTGGTAACTGTCTGTTAGAAATGTTGATTGCAAATCATTGAGATGCCAAGTGGCAGACTCTATTCGGCATCTCACAAAAAAGCGAAAGTATGAAATTTGAAATTGAAATTTGCAGTTCGGGCCGGGCTAAGCGAAACTGCCAACTTAAAAGATGGCTGTCGACCAAGTGCAGCTTTACTGGCCCATAAAGAGTTGTCATTAAAAAAAAGTTGTAGAAATTTTGCACTAACTTTGCGAATTATGTAAGCTCTAGATATGGAAAAAGTTCAACCAACTTCAACTTGACGTTGGGCATTATACATTCAAAATATATTCGATAGAGAAACTAATGTGAATATATATCTTTTGATATGGCAACAATAGATTTTGTGGCTTGCAACTTTTGTTTTGTTGTCGTGTAGCAAATTGTGGTTTGGCTTGTGTGTATTAATAAAACATAAATGTAAATTAGTTGCTGACCGTGATTAGTCGGTTGTTGAAATGTATATAAAAAAACTGTAAAGATAAGGAAGCATTTTGTGCTAATATCAGTCGTTGTTATGGCGATTGCCAGCCAGGAAGGAAAACTGTCTGAAGGCAGTAGCCAGGACTTTGAAGTCTTCGCCTGCTGGACAATGTTAGGAAAAGTTGAACTGCGAGTTAAGTTATAGTTTCATTAGGAAATTGAGATCAGCTAAAGATCACTTTGGTACATAAGAAGCTGAAACTTCCCACGACTTCTAATGGATTTCGATTTCGACTACAACTCTCTTTCGCACTTTCATTGATAGCTGCCGCTAAAGAAAAAGATTTCACCTGCGCAATAAATATATGCACCTACATCATGCGAGTTAAGTATACATACTTAGGAATGCCCACACACAGCCATACACACACACACACACACTCACACACACACACATAAACACACAGAGTCAGTTCAAGTGTGTTCGCACAGCACGCACAACAAGTTTGCAAGTTATCCACTTAAGATTGATTTAATTCATGAGTATTACGCGTATTTCTCTTTCGATACCGATTCCGATTGCGATTCCGATTGCAGATTGCGATTGCCGATTGGGATTGCCGATTGGGATTGTGATTGCTGCTAAATGCTTATAACTTTCACTGCGTCTCTCTCTCGCGCGATCGATGGAAAATGCATTAATTAATACATTAAATGCACATAATTAACTGTGTCCATTTTACAGTTATGTGGCGGCAATGCGATTCATGGTGTGAATATCTTTGACGGCATTTCTTTTTATGGTTTTTTTTTCATTTTTTTCTGCTTCTATTGTGTTTTTTGTTGCGCTAATTTTTCGCACTTGGCAATGACGCCGTTTGTTTTGTTTACGGTTAACAGTTTTTGGTATGGGAAATGGAAAAACGTGGCGAAAAAGCCAATTGCAGCTAACTCAAAATAAACACACACACACAGCACACACTCCGTTATGTGAATTTAACCTTCAGTTTTCCGGGTAATAGGTAAAAAGTGTTTTCCGTTTTTCTTGTGATATACATTTATGCATATGCGGAAGACTTCATTAACTGCTGTTTGGTTATGCGTTTGCCGGCAATAGCTGGAAATAAACTCAAATGTTTGAGGCATTCATGGTAGTATTTTGAAATTGCTTTTGCCAAATTTAAAGGCAGCATTTAACTGTAGCAAAAGCCTTGATCAGAAGCACTTTACTTGCGAAACACGCTAAAACTTTGGAGTGGCCAATTTTAAGGCCAAAACAAAACCAAATGAAAAGAGTATTAAAGTTATTTGGCTAAATGTGATGTATTGTTCTGCGAATTGGTTATGCATTCAGCATTCAGTCTGCAACTAAATGGGGCAATAGCAATGTGGCTTATATACACGTTGAGGCATTCACGCCATTTCCTGTCCAGTTTTACGATCCTCGCAAATTGTCATATCATCATGTATGTAAAAAATACCGTTTTTGGTATGCGGCATGCGGCATGCGGCAGGCATTTAAAACAACGTAAAGAGCACAACAATTTCTGGTTAATTACGCCATTCGGTATCATTAACACATTTCCTTGTCATCATTCTGCTGACCCAATTTACGTGGCTAAAACAAAAGCAGCTACTAACTGAGCAAAGCGAAGCTCTTTTTAAGCAATTTTTTTCTTCTTTTTTGTGTTTATTTTTGCAGTAAATGTTTTTTAACATATTTAAACGCGCTGACAGTTCAAACTGCCGGTGTGGAGAAAGAAGGAACACAAAAATGCCATTGGTCAGCATTGTAATTAAATGTGCGACTCAATTTGTGGCACAACTGAGAAAAGTTGCTCAGAGTTGAACCAATTTCAAGCGGAAAACTGACATTAGCAATATTTGAAACTCAGATATGGGAAATGGTTCAATTTGGATTTTCCTTATGAGGAAAATGTGAAAATTTAAATGTTGAACTTGACATCGTCCGTTGTTGCACCTGGCCTAAAAAACCGTGTGCAACTGACATTTTCCACTGGTCACTCAAAGGCGAAGGCCGAGCAAAGGCAAATGTGTGTTTTGAGCTGGTCAAGTTTGGTTTGCGACACGTGAGCTTGAAGTTCACACGGATTTTGGTTTTTTTGTGGCAACATTAACTTGACCATTAGCTGGTCAACAGTTGTTGGGGTATTGCGAGTTGCCAACTAAGATAGATGGTTAGGGTTTGACTGCGTGCACAAAACATAAATAACCGTGATCATTATCATCATTATCATTAGCTTGAGCAGGCGGCAATTAAAATAACAACAAGAGCGAAAGTAAAATATTTAACAACAACAACAAAAACACAAAAACAACAATAACAATTGGCGAGAAAAATACAAAAACAAATAATTGTAACACATCAACAAAAAGCGGGCAACTTTGCTGGGCTTTCGGCTGGAACCGACTCGGACTTTAAGTGAATTAAAAACCTGACATTAAATTGAGTGAAAATTGATATTGCTTATTAGCCACCGAATGTTGCACATTCAAAGATCTCATGTGAAAAACGAATTAAAAGCAAATTTTTATTGTTTGTGCTGTTTTTTGTTGTTGTTTTTTGTTGGTTTTTTAATGATACTCTTGCCCCTCCAACGCAGCTCCCTCCACTGCATTTGCCCAATCCAATTAATCTTTAGCCATAAAAAATGATCCAGTGTCATGACTTTAATTACTTTATTACAAGCCTCCGATCAGAAAAGTGGTCTGCATTCTGCTTGTGCTTTCTTGGACAGCACACTGCCAAAAATATGTATGGCCAAAAGATGCGGAGCACACTGTGGGCTGGCATCTGAGGCGGCCTTAGCGGTACTTTGACTTAAGAGGCAGCCATAACAAAATGCACCAGAGACAAATCGCTTACGCCTCCAGGCGGGGCAGCAGCAACATGAGCAACATAACAATGTAATGTAACAATTTATGCCACATACATATATACACTCTACACTGTATGTGTATTTATAATTTAATTTGCAACAGAGTTGTCGGTAGCTGCGCACAGTGGTACAATGGTACATATACCAGATACAATTTGAGATGGAATACTGGAGAAGATATAGACATAGACTAATACAGAGATATATAAAGTTTTACTGAGTGCCACAACTAACAGTACTTCTCGCTGAGGCCCACTGTACTGCACTGTGGTCATGTCTGCAAATATCAATTTGACGATGACCAGACAACAAATTGAACAAAGGCAAGTTTGTGGATATAAGCTCTGGTCACACATTCCACAAAGGGGCGTGCCCCACGGCTTAAACTCAAGCAAAACTAACACACACACACACACACCCCCCCACTATAGCCACCCCCCCTCACAAAAAGAAAAGCAAAGCGAATAATGAATGCGTTGCTCTGTTGAGAACGCCAGTGGGGCCAGGCCAACTGATCAAGCGCGAGGCAGCCAATCCGAGCACTACACACAAGTCAATGAAATGTTCGCGAGTGTATTAAAAATTAATTAAAAAATATAAATAAAAAATAAACGGAACAAGCAGCAAGACGAGTGAGTTGACTGAGTACATAGAAAGCAGAAAGTAAGTAGAGAAATGCTGATTATATGACTCAGACTCAGACTCAGACTCAGACACTAGAGACTCGTAGCGGGACGTGCTACGTGAGTTGCAAGTCCAAGTGAAGTCGCAGTCGGAGCGAAGAGACTTTTGAATGCTAGAACGAATCTCATACACTCGAAGAAAATCAGTGCGAGTGTGCTCTACACTATAAAAAAAATCTTTCTTTATGTCTATCTTTGAATTAAGAACTGAAAAATCTTAAGTTAAGTTGCACTTGATGCCAAAGTGTGGTGGCGGCTATCCAAATTTCAATACGAACAACAAATCGAAATTCAATTTGAAATTATTACAATATTTTTTTGCAGTGCACAGAACTGTAGGCTAACAGCGGCTGGTAGCAAATTGATTGCCAGCGAGAGAGTGGAGCATGGAGAATTGACCCACTGGCTGAGCGCAAGCAAATGTAGCCAACAGATACAAAGATACAAAGCGTTAGAATTGTTATAACTGCGCCTCGCTAACTGTGGCAAGACCTCAATATCAATACAGAACTTGGCTTTGGCACGCTTTGGCTACCATTTCGACACCTCGCCGCCGCCGCCGACTGATTCGATTCGGTGCCAGACTCAACGGTGCCTGGAGGCGCATACTTGTTTCAAATAATACCATCAAATCGCTTCAAGTTTTTTCTCTTGTTTTTGTTTTTGTTGTTGCCCAATTTACATAATTAGCGTACATTTCGTCGGCCATTAAACATATTTAACAGAGCTTCTTTAATCACATTTTAAGTGAGAGTTAAAATTATTATTGGCTACCTCAAATCCTCACTTGGCTCCATGGCGAAAGTCTCGAAACGATTATTTTTGTGGCCCCCCTTTATATTATTTAGATTTGTTTGTGCACATTTTCGTTGCTCTGGGGCAACAACGTCCATCAATGGAACGAGATTCTTGCAACGCGATTTTCTCTCCTCCACCAGAGGTGTTTGCCAGTTGCCAATTGCCAGTTGCCAGTTGCTATTTGCACTGTTCTGTGTTGAGTATGGGTAAACATGACAGGTTCCAGGTTCCAGGGACAAAAGCAAACTGCACCAGGAATGTATTGGTTTGGCTGGGGGGAATATGGGATTGCCCTTTATTGAGAGCAGCTTCAGCCAAAATGGACACTTGCTAGAGGTGACTAAACTTTGGAATGCATTAGTATCGAATAGAAATTCTTTGAGAAGAAAGTCAGGAGCTGACTAACTGAAAATAGACCTTCTGAAAACAACAGGAAACGGAAGTATATAGAAGATATGTATGTATGAGTTTGCCTTAGTTAAGTTAAGTTTCTACAACACAACATTCTTATAAAAGTTGTATTTTTTTATGGCTACGATATCAAGTATTTCTATGAGCTGATGTAAATCTGCTTTAATCGCGTTGAATACTTTTTTTGTTGTTGTTGAGCATAAAAGTTGCTGGTGAAATCAAGATGCTTCTTCAATCAGTGACTAGTGTATCTATCAGAAGGAACAACAAGTTCAAGTGGATATTTGCTGCGCTTGTTGAAGTCGCCAGCTTCAGACACAGCGGCTGTCTGAGCATCTGTGGAATGCTGGGCTCGGGCCTGGGCCTGGGCCTGGGCCTGGGAAATGGCAAATGGAGGCACAAACGCAACGCAAACCGTAACAGAAGCAGCCTATTGAAAATGAAAATGCAACAATCCAACATATAGCAAGCAGACAAGAGACGTCTGTCTGACAACAGCAATTTACTACAACTCAGCAGATCGTGCAGCGCTTTTTGTTACAGGTGGCATAGACACACCGTCTCAGGGCTGCAGCGTACCTTATCAACGTGAGGCACAACATCATAATAATAACCACAGAGCCACCGATGCAAATATTTGCATGCGGCCAGCGATAAGCCGAGATAAGGCTGCAAAGCTGTAAGTCACACATAGATACGAGAGTTGCAGCTAAAATGCATACATACATATATCTATATATGTATGTATGTATAACTTTTGGGGTCTATGTGCACAAAGAGATCTGTTTTTCTTTTACCCGGAAGCATTCAAAATGGGTGTTGCAAGCGAGCTACTTTTACTTAAAAACTGGCTTGCATAATGTGCAAGAGGTACACAAGAGATAGATACTCATTTACAGCTACAGCTACAGATACATAGATACATAGATACATACATACATATATACATATATACATAGATACATAGATACATTTCAAACAGCTACACGCCCCGATCCGAGCGCTAATTCAAACAAATTGCAGCATAAATGCATTATACAAGGCAGAGGAGCAAACAACCGACAAACATTGTCAAAGCGACAAACTGACACTGTGACAGTATATTAAAAGGCACTCGCTGCTTTATTATGGCCATGGCTATGGCTGTGGCTATGGATATAGCGCATCGAGAATGCCGCATACAAATAGAATGCATATGATAAATTACACAGCAAGTCAGTCTCCCCAACAGATTCCAAATGTGGGCACAGTGCACAGTGGTTTGAAAGTGTTAGACAAATTAGAGATGCAATTCCAGTCAAGAGATTAGCTACTTAAGTATTGCATATGCAAATTAAATGAAATCAAACTAACTTGTCTAAACCAAGAATATTTGGTTAACAAAAAATTTTGGTTTTGACTTGGTTTTCCAACGAACCTATGGAAAATTGTCGGCAATTCTTGAAAATAACACATTTTGAAGTATAATTTAACTTCTAGTTAAGACAAAAAATGTTGAAATAATAATAGTTTTTTGTTTTTAAGCACTTTTTGAACTAATTATTAATGTCGGTACACAAAGAGTGGCACTAAAATCAGCGCATCAAACTCGAATCATTTTGCTGCACGCTTTAATGCACAGACATTAAGCTGGGAGCAGTTCATTTGCTGCCCCAATTTGGATGGAAAACTAGTAAAACAGTGAGTTGCATTTTCCATGTACATTTAATGATGTTGCTGCTGATGTTGTTGTCAATGTTGTTGTTGTTCTTGTTGTTAATGTTGTTGTTGATCATCAGCACCCACTGTGCAGCAAGTGTTTTGTTGTTACTTCTGCTTGGGGGCATGCGCTGCTTGGAGGCAGCTAGCTGATGGGAGTGCAGCTAATTTGATTAATGATAAGCCGAGCTTAACTGACGACGATTGTGATTCATTATGTGCGCACATCCAGCACACTTAGCGCAAAAGATATAGATACACTCGCAGACACACACTCTCGCACACACACTCGCGCACACACCAAAGTGAATTGCATTTAATAGATTGTTGCCACAGAAGAATGAACATTATTTTATTAGCTTGACAACACATGTGTTTGTTGTTGCTGTTGTTGTTGCTGTTGTTGTTGCTGTTG
This sequence comes from Drosophila neutralis, assembly GCA_035044385.1. Classification (NCBI taxonomy): domain Eukaryota; kingdom Metazoa; phylum Arthropoda; class Insecta; order Diptera; family Drosophilidae; genus Drosophila; species Drosophila neutralis. The sequence continues at coordinate 960,285 of JAWNME010000429.1, read as the reverse complement.
TTGTTGCTGTTGTTGTTGTTGCTGTTGTTGCTGTTGTTGTTTAGCAATTGGAACAGTAAATTCTTTTTTTTGCAATTGAATTTCATGCTGCGAAAAATGCTTTCGTTATCTATGAGATACAATTTAGCTTTGCGGCAAGTGCGCCTGATTACACGCAATGAGCTATTTCCTTTGTGCGCTGAACTGGCCACTGCCACTGCAATAACAGTAATAGCATAGTGGAATCCGTTGTTCTAGCTCATGTCATGTTGGCCACTTGAGCGGGGCAACCATTTGGGTCAGAACAGAGCGGGCCACTGATCGGCGTTCGAGAGCCATTAAATATGGAGTGCTATCTATCAGAGATAATGGCCAAAAGTTCGAATTAAATAATTTCGACCAACTTGGCTTAAAGGCCATTAGGCAAAAGTCGCCAAAAGCAGCCATGATTATGGTATATATTTATGATCTGTTCGATAAATTAATAATGATTAATAATATTTATTTATTTCTACTGCTGCTCTATGTTGCCCCTGTTGGTTATGTGTTTCGATGTTGCTGCTGCGTTTGTTAGCTGTTTGTTGTTAGTTCTTTTGTTTAGTTTCGTTTGTTATTAATTTTTGTGTTTTTTAGTGTTTTTTTCGCATTACTTGCGCTGCTTCTGCTGCTCCAGTTTGGGCTTGGCTTGTTCCTTCATGTTCTGGTCGCGTTCCTTTTGCTTCTCGTCGAGGCGCTTCAGCTCCTGCTTCTCCCAGGTCTCGTACTCCTCGCGCTCCTGTGCCAACTTGACAATCTCTGACATTTCGTCCTCGCTGACACCCTGATTGAGGTCCTTCTGCATGAGCTCAATCTCACGGGCCATGGCCTCCTTGGCCTTGCGGCGTCGCACCTTTAGCTCCTTGGCGTCGACCAGGTCCTGATGACGCCTCTCACGCTCACGTTTCTCCTGCTCACGACGCTCCTGCTCGTTGGCAAACTCCTCCATCTCGGTCTCAGTGTAGGGATAGTCCGGCACAGTGGCAAAAAGCCGCAATTTACCCGAGCATTGAGCCAGCGCAATGCTGCTAATCAGTGCCAAAATTCCAGATAATAATATCAAATTGTATTTGGTGTTCTTGGCATTCCAGGCCTGGAAAAAATCACCCTCTGGCTGGGGCAAGTCACTGAAGACGGCATGGGTGCCACCACTTGGAAAAAAGCCCGGCTTTGGCTTAGGCGGCTCCTCCATGCCACATTTGGGCGCCGTCCCCTTCGGTGCCTTGCCGGCCAATCCTCGAGTTATGTGCACAAAATAGTTCGAGCGATTGGTCCGTACTGTTTGGCAAGCCGTTGTTTAAGGTTGCTTAACATTCATTTCTGGAGGCATACTTACAAAAATCGCGAGATAACATCGATCTGGCGGCCATCAAAATCCTGGACATATTTTGTAAGTTTTGCGTTCGGTTTTTCTACGTAATAAATATTTGTGACTGATGTAAAATGAAAATAGTTTTTCGATTTCACATCAATTTTCACAAAGATTGCTTTGTTTTCCGGTTTTTTTTTTGATTTTTGATTGACTCGTCTACTTTGCGTGGACACTTGACAATCGATTTGTGCAACAAAAGCTACTGTAACAGCTTGAAGCGCAAGTCGAACACGTCCGTCCATTTAGATAAACCTTATTTCTTGTAAAACTGATAACAAAGAAACATAAGTGCCGGAGACAGCAACAACAACACATGTACACAACTATGTACGTATGTATTTGTGTAGGTAGGTGCAACAGCCAAAAAAAAAAGGTAAAAAAAGCTAAAAGCTTATCTCTGCTAGAGCAGCAGCAGCTTGGGCACAGACAACATTAGCATGTTAGAGCGCATCAAAAAATTTCATGGAAATTTATGACGCCTAAATAACAAATCTACAAAGGTGTCACGTGCGCTACAACAACAACAACAACAGTAACAACAACAACAACAGTAACAACAACAACAACAGCAACAATAAGAGCAACAACAAACAAGAAACTTGTCAAAATTGTTGAATAAGTCGAGACGAATGCATAATAATAATAAAGACTGGACAAGACAAGACCAAAAGTAGTTCGCTTGCAGTGAAAGACGCAGAGAAAGAAAGACGAAGAGACAGAGAGAGAGAGAGAGAGAGAGAGAGAGATAAAGAAGCTAAAGAGAAGCTAATCACGTCACGTCACGTCGAGAATGCGGTCAACAAACTTGTTCCCCGTTGCATATGTAAACGATCTGCAGTAGGTGTAGTAGGTGTATCCCTGTGTGTGTGTGTGTAGGTGTTTTGTTGTGGGTGGTTGAGAATAAGTTGCAATATAGTCGAATAACTGTTAAACGCATTATGCTTTATGACATCTATAATGTATTTGAACATCAGACTTTCTGCTTCTTTTGATCTTCATTCATTTGCGAGTTTTGTCGGCGTTTGCGTAGTCTGAGGCAGACATAGGAAATCAAAGCAAAGCAGCCGTACAGCAAGGCAGTCACATAGCATCGGAGTGCAAGCATCCCGTACATCCGATCCGCCTCCGAGCGGTACTCTTCCAACGTCTCATAATGCTCGTCCAGCGGCAGAGAGTGTATGAAAGTTAGCGAATTCATTGTGTATGCGATGCCCATCAACAGCAGCTGAATTGTGGCCCAGATGCTAATCACCAAACAGAACAGTGAACACTTCTTGCCACAGATGCAGGCCATGCTTCGAAACCAATATACAGTGTTAATGTAGTTAAGTAGATATAAATAAATATGTATAGTTTGACTGACGCTTAAGGCAAAACCACACTCAGAAATCTCTCGCCCTCTCTCAGAAATCGGAGTGATTCGACTGATCCGAGAGACAGGTGCAAAAGCGGACATGAAATGAAAAGTTTGTTTCCGAGTCGGGCAACTTTGGTCTAACCTTGGTCGAATTTAATGGCGTACAAGATTGTGAAGTTCATGTGTCACATACACATACACGTTTGTGTGTATGTGTCTATGTGAAAATACATTAACTTTTTGTTACCACTCGCTTTCAGCGGCGGTTGCGCTTGCGGTGTGTGTTTTTTGGGTTGTTCAACCCAAACACGCACCAAGCTTTTCAATTGGTTTCCAATTGCGAATTGACAGCTCAGCGAGCTGAGTCTTGAAGCTGACTAACAAAATACAAATGTTTAATTTGTGAGCAGAGCATCTTGAATTGAATTCCTTAAAAATGTTATTAGACATAAAAAGATATATAAATTCCAGCTAAAAATAGTTTTTGTTGTGCCTAAGACCGATTTCAGATAAACCAAAGCTTAGCCAAAATGTGTTAACGTGTTAACAGAATACGAAATTATGGCCCGAATCATTTGAGTGATGGATCAACAATAAAATCAATAAATGGAAAAGACAAACACAAAACCCAATTTTGAGCAAACTTTGAATACAACAACGGTTGCAACATTCCACAAGTTCAGAGCAAGATCTCGGCATAATTCTTCTATAAACGTTCTTTATTGATTCCAGTTTGAAGCTGTTCTACAATTTCAGGTCAGCATTTGTATAATAAGTGTTAATTAGTTATTTATTTATTTATGCTAATCTACCCACATATTAACTTAATTAGATGATTACAATTAACTTGACTCACCGTTTTCCTAAGGTTTGCAATAAATGATTGTTTGCAACGTTAATTTAAGAAATATGTTGCAAGCATTAAATTATTGTGAAAATCCATTAGCCGATTTTGCAGTTGCCAATTTATATATTTTTGTTGCTTTTCGTTTGCACCACGTTTTTGTGTGTAGTCATTAGCTAGTTTTATGATTCACAATGGCTTAATAATGTTTATATTTTACTTTATCAAAGAAGTATCAATTGGCTCTGCAAATTGAATAAAGATCACTCATTAGGGAGACGAACTGCAGAAAAGAGAACTTAAGAATTTCGAAAAACTTAAATGGATATTTCCAACAATTCAAAAACTGAGAATAGGCATTTAATCTAAGCCATATCGTAATACCCAAATGGAGGTCAAGTATGAAATAAAAAACTTCCAAAAAATATATATAAAAAAGACACCTTGACATTAGGGTGTTTCATTGTGAACTTGGTTACTTGTTTCTCTTTTTTTTACATAGCACACAATCAGAAATCAATCAAAGCTTAGAGACCCAATTTTATGGGAGTTGGAGGACAACAATGACAGATATTTGGTTGCATAAGCCACAAATTAATAACAATTGTTGTAATATTAAGAGTAAAGTATATATTTTTTGTTGTTTTTGCAATATTCAATACTATATTTCCTCCATTTACGTATTCCATATCTATTTTCATGAAATTTGTTGCTTCTGAGTTTTCGTGCTCCCCTTTTTTTTTGTGCACATTTGTTGACATGTGCTCGTTTTGCAGCGTCTGAATTATCAGCCGGGGCTTTTATCAAAACAAATTGCGAAAATTCAAATGCTGAGCGCAGCAAATTTATTATTATATTTATTATTTATTTTCTTTAGAAGCAGAAAGTTATATTTATTCACAGTGTGTCTGTGTGCATTCTGATAAGATGGCATTGCCAATAACAAACACATTTCTTGTTGCTGTTGCTGTTGTTGTTATTCTTGTTGTTGTCATTTGTTTGCTGCTGCTTCTCTTTTATTTGTTTTGCATTCTGTAAATGAAACACTTGTTGAAATGCACAAGGCAAGCAGACACACACACACGCACACACACACACACACACACACACGCATGCAAGCTGAAAGAGCGCGCACGTCTTTGAATTGGAGCTTGGCGTTTGTACCGTATAAAGCAGACTGCGGCTGCACACAAAAGCCAAACAAAACACGAAATTGTAGGCAGTAACAGTGAGAGAGAGTGGGATAGAAATAGCGGCAGACCGAAAACGAAGCGCGACACAACCAACTTGCTCCACGTTCGCTGCTGGAATGAAACTAGTGAGCGTGCGAACTTAACATTGGAGAGCCAGCCCAACACAAATATTGTGTGTTATGTGGGAGCCAGCATGCAGGTCCATATCTGGCATAGCTGTTATTGGCTTTTGGAGTCGTAGACTATAGATCTGTCAGAGCTGAGATAAAAGCATACCATTAATTAAGTGATTTATGAAAATTGAACTAGTTTTAATAATAAATGTCATTTCATAGTACAGAAAAACCATTTCACTATTAAATTTATTTTTATATTATAAATTTTAGAATTTAGAATGTGTGTATGTATAGAAATATTGCAACTACAACAGATCTCTTATGCAAATTCAACAGAGCGATTAGCAAAAAGAATATTTAAAATTAAAGCAATTAATATCTTTTGGCCAACTGCTGATAGGCCATTTGTTTGTTTGATAAATTAACAGAACGCTGTTAACGTAACATCAAATGTTATATTCTCCCAGAGAGCAACAGGCTGCCGCTCAACAAGTGTGTGCTACCAGACACAAAGCTGACGGCTGTGACGCTGTTACACTAAATGTTATTACAATGCTAATGAACCGATATTTAAACTTAATTAATAACAAATATTAATTTGCATGGTAAGAAATGCCATAACTTGGTCAAAACTCAACTTAGATTAAAAAGTGAGGGCTTTTTGATCATAGTTTTGCCCCTAAATCAATCGTACATTTAAAGTTGAAAACGTAATTTTTGGTCGGAAGACAAGTGAAAATTATAGCCTGAAAATCGATATATCGATATATGGGCATAGGTCGAAACTTCAAAATGCCATAACTTCGTCAAAACTCAACGTACTTTAAAAAGCGAAGGCTTTTTGATCATAGTTTTGCCACTTAATCAATCGTACATTTAAAGTTGAAAACGTAATTTTTGGTCTGAAGACAAGTGAAAATTATGGCCTGAAAATCGATACATCGATATATGGGCATAGGTCGAAACTTCAAAATGCCATAACTTCGTCAAAACTGAACTTAAATTAAAAAGCGAGGGCTTTTTGATGATAGTTTTGCCCCTAAATCAATCGTACATTTGAAGTTGAAAACGTGATTTTAGGAAGACAAGTAAAAATTATAGCCTGAAAATCGATAGATCGATATATGGGCATAGGTCGAAACTTCAAAATGCCATAACTTCGTCAAAACTTAACTTAGATTAAAAAGCGAAGGCTTTTTGATGATAGTTTTGCCCCTAAATCAATCGTACATTTGAAGTTGAAAACGTGATTTTAGGAAGACAAGTAAAAATTATAGCCTGAAAATCGATAGATCGATATATGGGCATAGGTCGAAACTTCAAAATGCCATAACTTCGTCAAAACTCAACTTAGATTAAAAAGCGAGGGCTTTTTGATGATAGTTTTGCCCCTAAATCAATCGTACATTTGAAGTTGAAAACGTGATTTTAGGAAGACAAGTAAAAATTATAGCCTGAAAATCGATAGATCGATATATGGGCATAGGTCGAAACTTCAAAATGCCATAACTTCGTCAAAACTCAACGTACTTTAAAAAGCGAGGGCTTTTTGATCATAGTTTTGCCCCTAAATCAATCGTACATTTAAAGTTGAAAACGAAATTTGAGGTCGGGAGACAAGTAAAAATTATAGCCTGAAAATCGATAGATCGATATATGGGCATAGGTCGAAACTTCAAAATGCCATAACTTCGTCAAAACTCAACTTAGATTAAAAAGCGAGGGCTTTTTGATGATAGTTTTGCCCCTAAATCAATCGTACATTTGAAGTTGAAAACGTGATTTTAGGAAGACAAGTAAAAATTATAGCCTGAAAATCGATAGATCGATATATGGGCATAGGTCGAAACTTCAAAATGCCATAACTTCGTCAAAACTCAACGTACTTTAAAAAGCGAAGGCTTTTTGATCATAGTTTTGCCACTTAATCAATCGTACATTTAAAGTTGAAAACGAAATTTGAGGTCGGGAGACAAGTGAAAATTATAGCCTGAAAATCGATCTATCGATATATAGGCATAAGTTGAAACTTCAAAATGCCATAACTTCGTCAAAACTCAACGTACTTTAAAAAGCGAAGGCTTTTTGATCATAGTTTTGCCCCTAAATCAATCGTACATTTAAAGTTGAAAACGAAATTTGAGGTCGGGAGACAAGTAAAAATTATAGCCTGAAAATCGATATATCGATATATGGGCATAGGTCGAAACTTCAAAATGCCATAACTTCGTCAAAACTCAACGTACTTTAAAAAGCGAAGGCTTTTTGATCATAGTTTTGCCACTTAATCAATCGTACATTTAAAGTTGAAAACGAAATTTGAGGTCGGGAGACAAGTAAAAATTATAGCCTGAAAATCGATGTATCGATATATGGGCATAGGTCGAAACTTCAAAATGCCATAACTTGGTCAAAACTCAACTTAGATTAAAAAGCGAGGGCTTTTTGATCATAGTTTTGCCGTTTAATCAATCGTACATTTAAAGTTGAAAACGAAATTTGAGGTCGGGAGACAAGTAAAAATTATAGCCTGAAAATCGATGTATCGATATATGGGCATAGGTCGAAACTTCAAAATGCCATAACTTGGTCAAAACTCAACTTAGATTAAAAAGCGAGGGCTTTTTGATCATAGTTTTGCCCCTAAATCAATCGTACATTTAAAGTTGAAAACGAAATTTGAGGTCGGGAGACAAGTAAAACTTATAGCCTGAAAATCGATATATCGATATATGGGCATAGGTCGAAACTTCAAAATGCCATAACTTCGTCAAAACTCAACGTACTTTAAAAAGCGAGGGCTTTTTGATCATAGTTTTGCCCCTAAATCAATCGTACATTTAAAGTTGAAAACGAAATTTGAGGTCGGGAGACAAGTAAAAATTATAGCCTGAAAATCGATAGATCGATATATGGGCATAGGTCGAAACTTCAAAATGCCATAACTTCGTCAAAACTCATCTTAGATTAAAAAGTGAGGGATATCCAGCAAGCGTTTGATCGCGTATGGCATGATGGCCTGCTTTTTAAGCTTAAGTCCCTACTACCTTCGGCGCAGTATTTACTGCTCAGGTCCTATCTGCTTGGCCGTTCTTTTATGGTGGAAGTTAGGGGCGAGCGATCAAACATTCGCTGCATCGGAGCGGGTGTACCGCAGGGTAGTGTCCTTGGACCAGCCCTGTACACATTGTACACTGCGGACTTGCCGATTCCGGTAGCCAGAAACACGCTGCTTGCCACATACGCAGATGACACTGTGTTCCTTGCTAACTCCTCTTCTGACTGGAGAGCAGCAGCAATTACGCAAAGGTTCTTGGGTGGTTTTAGTACATGGGCCAACCGGTGGAACATCTGCATCAATGAGAACAAGTCTCAGCACTGTACGTTTGCGCTCAGGAGTGGTAACTGTCCAACCGTCCGACTCAACAACACGACCATATCTCAGGGGAACCATGTTCGCTACCTGGGTATGTATCTGGACAGGAAACTTACCTGGCGCAAACACATACAGATCACGGCAGCAGTGTGTAGATCCAAAAGGGCGAAACTCAACTGGTTGCTGAAGCCATCCAGCAAACTCAGCTTGAGCAACAAGCTGCTGGTGTATAGGAGCATCATCGTGCCCACATGGACTAATGGGATTCCATTTTGGGGCACAGCGGCTAAATCTTGGGTTAACCAAATTCAAGTCTTGCAGAACAAGGTGCTAAGAGATATCTCAGGAGCTCCACCTTATGTGCGCAATATGACGCTGCACAACGACTTCTGTGTTCCGACAGTTTTCAGCCAAATAAACCGACACACAAGTCGTTATAATGACCGGTTACATAACCATGTTAACCCATTGGCTTCGACACTAGGGTCGAATACAACCCGCAGACGCTTAAAGCGGCTCCACACCAGTGACCTGTGGACAGCTGGACGCTAATAGTATTGCTATGAAACAAATGTTATATTTAATGTTATATTGTTATATATTGTAATACGTTAAAACCATTTATTTGTTTATGTTATTAATTTAAATTCCATGTTATTATAGATCAAATATTTAAAACAATATTTTATAACCTTTCATTAGGTTGATTAATATTAAATTAAAATAGTTACATTAAAAAAAAAAGAAATGTATTAACAAAGTGTGGTAACCAGAAATGTGTTGGTCGTACTGCATTTTTTTATAAGTTATGAACATTATCCATTTTTTATTGTTATATCATATTAAGTTATTATTAAAATGGTCTAATTTGACATTTAAGCCGTGAATTTATGTCGACGTAAATTTACCTGCAACACAGTTGTGCCTCTAAGCAGACTTCCTGTTTGCTTCAAAATAGAAGCAAGCAATTAAAGCTGGACATTTATGGCAAATTAATCGGCAATGCTCAGAGCTATTTTTCGATCATTAAAAGCAGATCTGTGTTCGCTAATTTGGCCGCCAACAAACGCCTAACCAAATGAGCCATAAAACAAGTGTGATCTGACAATGGTTCGATCCGAGTTTACGCCCATGCTTAGTTAGCATAAATTACATTTCGATTTCAGGCCATAATTGAAACTTCTATAGTGCAGACTGTCATTTGCATATACAGTCAATTCATAAACGATTTATCGAGATATATACTTTAAGCACTGCAAAAAAAAGTTGGTACTTTACAAGGGAAGCTTGTCATACTTATATAAGAATTCGAATTTTAGTTAGTTAGTTAGTTAGTACTCAAAAATTGCAATTTTGGTTTTTAAGTAAAAGTTTTTAAAAATGAACCAAAAATTTAAAACATATTTCTAAAAGAAAAAGTTATTTCAGGTGCTTCAGAATTTGCAGTCTTCTTTCTTGCACTTTATTTAATTTTTTTAAGTGTAAGAATAGATAGTATCGCCTTATAAGGTCGTCAAAAAATACTTTCGCAAGCGATTTGGCGGATTTCCGCTCCCAAGCTACTAGAGTTTCCACACAGCCGCACAGCTCTTGATTAGAGGTAAAGAGAGCCAAGAGAGCCTTGTCGAGTGCTGGCGGGCTGTCGTCTTAAAAATTAAAGCTGCTGGTCATTTGATACAACACACAGGAGATGATGTTGGGCAGAGTGCGAGGCGGAGTTTTTCGTATATGCTGGGGAAGCATAAGCACTCCAGCGATTAGCATGTTAAACAGCGGCTGCTTAAAGGCTATAATTAAGCGACATAAACTTGGGTATTAGGCGCTAAATACACACAAATACACACACACACACACACACACTGAGACCGAAAAGCTTTACGTGTGGCAGTGGAGGAGGAGTGTGGGGAATTTGAGAAAACGGCCTCCGTTCCATGATTTGCATAACTGTTTGGCTGGGGCACGCACTTGAAGTCTCGTTCTTCTTGGTTCTGGGTGTGAGTCTTTCAGTCTGGCTTGCATTCGAAACAGACGCGGACGGTAAACGAAAAACGGAGGCAAATAGATACACACACACACAAACACACGCACACACACTACAACACACATTGATATGCACCTGTCCACATACGCGACACGTTGGGCTTTCATTTGCTGCCCAAGAAAGAGTAAACATGAAGTCGCCAAGTCGCTTATGCTGTTCACCACAAGACACTCGCCGCTTTGGCATTATACGTATTTGAATGCAGCTTGAGCTGAGCTGAGCTGAGCCAAATATTGCCTATTGATTTTGGTTCTACACAATAAGATTTAACTTTGAGCCTAACTGTAAACAAAGAACTAGTATCTATATATATAATGTAGCTCATCCAAATAACAATAATGATCAAAACAATAATAATAATAATATTAATCAGCATAAATTTGTAATAATCATTCGCTTTCCCCCCAAAATTAATTACACTCAATAAAAATTAAAAATATATATATATATAAGACGCACAAGAAAAATGTAGACTATAATTTGGAACTCGTTTATTTACATACGCAAATTACGAAGGCCCCATTTAAGTGAATTCGTAGGGTATGCCAACATTCTCCACGCCGACCGCAACTTCTTTCTTTTCCTTACTTATTATTGTTATTTTCGTAACACACAAAAGAATTTCCATCAATAATGTCAATAGTACCTGCAATAACGACAACAACAACAACAACAAGTACATATAACAGAAACAACAACAACAACAGCAAGCAGCGCACACGACACTCCTTTTGGCTTTAGGCTTTAAGGTTTGCTGTTTCAGTTGCTGCTGCTGCTGCTGCTGTTGCTGCTGCTATCTCTGTCTCGCTGCTGCCGTTTATGGCAGCCATCGTCAACGTCATTGCCATCAACGCCATCGATGTGGGCAACGCCACACAACGAATTATGACCATTAAAGCTGCTTGGGGTTTTAAAGTTATTAGGCAACTTCAATTTCAAACTGCACACACTCACACACACACACCTCTGTCGCGATGTGTGTGAGTTGGAAATTCTCGTTCATGATGAATAGGTTTAGTTTTTCAAATATGTTAACCAAACTAAGTCAGTGATTTTATTACAGATATTTACTTATTTTTCAGTTTTATTCTAGTTGAATCTAGTTTTGCATAAGCCTTCGCTTCGCTGTCAGTTTAATTTTAAAACATAAAAATCAATAGTCCAGCTGTGCTTCTTCTTTCTTTCTCTTTCCCCATCCCTGCCATTACTGTCTAAATATGTATTTTAAGGTCAGTGTGCATCCATTCACACTCTGACTCTGCACGAACTCAACTGGGTTGTCCATTTAGGTCCACCCCCCATTTTAAATGTTCACACCGGCTAACACTTATCTGTGTGGGTGTATGCTTTGTGTTTACTGAGCGCTTTGATCTATATTTAAATATGTACAAATAATAGAGAATCAGCACAACTTGGAAAGGGTGATAGGGCTAACAATGATTGTGGTACCAAAAAATTGGAACTGGTTTATTCGAATCCTTGCTAAAAAAAAATAGTACTCAAGTTAATTTTAAGTGGATTTTGCATTGCTAGCCGAACCGCGTTATAGATTACAATACAAATTAAATAAGAATCTGAAAGTCTAGTCGCTAATAATCTGTTCCAAATGAAAAAACCTATACCTAAAAGTATGCTACATTTTTATAAGCCTACCTAGCAAGTGGGGAAACCCCAGTGTATTGGCGTCATATATTAATTCTGGTGGTTAATATACATACGTATATATATATTTAATGTGTGCGAGTAAACAGATTAGTGATTTCCATTAATCTGTGTTTCTAGGAAAAAGATTAGAATATTATATACAGTGGGCGACAAACCGTCCTTATCATTAAAGAATATGTATATATAGGAATGTATATTTAATGTGTGCGAGTAAACAGATTAGTGATTTCCAAAAATAGAATGTTATATAATACAGTACCCGGAAGAAGACTGTAAGCTGCCCATAAATTGGACAGCGAGCGGCTCAGCTTCTTTAGTCTTGAGTGGTCTGTGATCATTGAAAATACTTATTATATATTATATAATATATATATTATTCAGAACAGAATGTTGCTTCAACTTATTTGCACTGTGTTCCTCTTGTACGTATGTGTGATTAAGAGTGCAGTGGAGTGTGTTCCTGAAGATGACAAACTGCTGAACTTAACCATTTCCATCGATGAAATTAGGTTTGTGTTGGACATTCGACTTGTATTTCGAAAACATTTGAAAGATTCTTATCACCATTTTCACAGGCTAGAACTGAATCGTCAGAGAGAAGTGCTGGATGCTGTGATGAGTAAACTCAGTCAGTTGAATGATAAATTCGATAAAGTGAAAAGTTTGGAGAGCGATTGCGACTTAAGCAGCTCAGAACAAGATCTTCAAAACGACTTGCTGAAACAGCTTATGGGTGAATGTAAAGGATCGACAACAGAACAGAGCAATAATGCAAGTAGTTGTGCAGAGGCTGCAGCTCTGAGTCGTCGGAGTAACGTTTATCAGATCATCGTGCCCAGCTATAGTCAGTCTCCGTTTAACGTTAGTTGCGATATGGAAACACAGGGCGGAGGTTGGACAACTGTGCTGAGGCGTCAAGATGGAAGTGTGGATTTCTATCGCTTCTGGAAAGACTATAAAAAAGGTTTTGGCAATTTAACTGGCGAGTTCTTCATTGGTCTCGACAAACTTCATTTCATGACCAAAGCTGAAGATCAAGAATTACTCATAACCATAGAGGACAAGGATGGAGAACATGAGTTTGCAAAGTATGATCGATTTGCAATCGAAAGCGAAAAGGAAAAGTACGAACTCAGCACATTGGGAGAATACTCTGGAGATGCAGACGACGGCTTGACATATCATTTGGGTCAAAAGTTCAGCTCACGAGATAATGACAACGATGCAAGAGCAGACAAGAACTTTGCTGAATATTTTGAGTCCGCTTGGTGGTATAAAAATGGCTATTACAGGTAATATTTCCATTCTGTTTTTATTAGTGACCGATTGTATCTTAATATATGTTTATATTTCACAGCCATCTGATGGGAAGGTATAATATCAAAGGAAGCAAAGGCATTTATTGGGGTTTGACATATGACATAAAACGTCTCCAGATGATGATAAGGCCGAGAAGGTATTCAAATGGAAGCTGAATATATGACGGGAATCGTGTTCTAGCGAATAGCTGTTATTTAGACCAGCTGCGTACTCTTCTCCTTTAATTGTCTGCTTAATGTCTTAAGAGGATAACAGATGATTGGCTTTTGATTGCAGCTTTGTTTGAACAGATTCATGACACAATAAAAACAAATAAGGCATGTGGACACGCGTTTAATATATAGATGTGTATATGTATGTAAATACTGCTTCCTTTCAGTTGGCCACAATTCCTCAAATGTCCATAACACCGATACACACATGAATCATCGACAGTTGCATTCTAAAGGCAAGAAACATGATTGTCCCTAAAAATTATATATATATAAACATGTATCTCGATATACAAATATATCTCGAGCGTAGACTTAATAATTGCACTTTGCCAAATAGAACAAATATAAGAATCAGTATATATAACAAGCATAGCAAAGATGTACACATATAACGATTCACGCGAATACAACTTGACGTCAATAGAGGTGATCTCAATGTCAAAAATACATGATAAGAAACAGTGCTAAATACGTTAATTGCTTCAATACTAGGCTTTAACAAATAAGAAAACAGCTCGACTAGGAGTCATCCCTTAGCTAAAGATTTCATTAAATAAATCGTTGACGACTTAGATATTCCACTTAGCATATTGAATAAGCGCTTGCTTCTTCTTGCTTCAGATTGAGAGGAAGCTCTGCCTATGAGATTAACGTCACAGTGCGAGGTTAATGTTGAGAATACCTCGAGCGAATGCTGAGAGCAGCACATATGCGACTAGCCAGAGAGCGCCCTTATCATTAAAGAATATGTACAGTGACTCACAGTTCATTTCAACCAATGTCAAAGAAAAAACGTAATTGCCTGCCATAAGCTAACCATTCATTATTATTCCAAAGACCGATGGTAGGTACATATATATATTAACCTCCAAAATTAATATATGACCCCAATACACTGGGGTTTCCCCACCTGCTAGGTAGGATTATAAAAATGTAGCATACTTTTAGCTATAGTCTTCGTGCTTTGCAATTTTACTTCACTTTCAGCATCCCTAAAAGTATGCAATGTTATTTGATAAACAATTTTATGGTGTGCAGTTTGCTGTGCAATAAACAATTGTTTCCAGTATTCATAAGCATTTTATGCTCTATAATTATTTAAATAAATGGCTGACAAGGTGTTAATATTGCTAAGTCTGACTTACGCTAAAAAGCATATTCGTATACATATCGTGGATACTATTGACCCACTTGGTCCCAGCGTTAGATAAGAAGACAAGTCCATCAGCGCCGGATGAAAACTGTCACTGGGACACGTCTCCGATTGCCAAATGCAATCAACTCAACACTTCAGGCTTTTTATACAGTCTGTGGCAACACTTTGACTTTGTAGCGGTTTTCATTTCTTGGCCAGCTGCTGTTGACAATTTAACGGTTTGGCAGCAGCGGCTCCATTTCATTGATTCATTCATTAATGGCTGCAGCCAGTTGCACGTCGTAAGTGCGACACAGGTTTGATGATGACAATTGTTTTAGCAAAGAGGTTGGTTTTGTGGAAAAATGTTAATTAGTCAAAATGATATCTAGAAAAATTTGGGTTGATTCCTAACCATACTAAAACGCAGAATTTGGACATAAATATTAAAGTTACATATTTTTCTTGTGACTTTCTAGGATATCGGCTGCGTCTGGCAGACGTCAACACACCCACGGATAACAATTAACTACTCGAAATTTATGAATGCTATTCGGGTTTAATCAACTCTAGCAATGCATGCAGATATATGTTTTGGTTATCATTCGCCTGGGGCTGCCTGTGTTAATTAATTGAAAATGAAAAGTGCCGAGAAAAACCACGAAATACGCATACGCAGTGGTGAACATGCGCATTCAATGAATTCACGGGCCAAAAATGTGTGGCATTCGCCGTCAAAAAATTCTTCAAATTGGGCAATTGCAATCGAAACAAAGTAACAAGTAAAAGTGCTGCAGAGTGAGAGGGTTCGACTTCAAAATACCCTAGGTACATTTATCTCGTATCTTTGCAAGAAATAATTGTAATTACGAACAAGATGTTTGTTTTCAGATTTTCTTTGACAAAATTTAATTTAATCGAAGGCAGATGTAAATATTCAGGTAATCGTAAAAGTTATCGATAATAAATTTAATCGGCGTCTGTTATTTTGATATTTTTTGGTATTTTTTATTCCCAGTGCAAAAAGTTCCAGCTTATTATACATAGAAGGCAGAATTCACTACCTGTAATTCTCTAGCTATTGGGCTTATACACCCCAAGCTATATTTGCAATGGTTACAGGGTATACAAATATAAACAAAACTGCGCCTTGGATTTAGCTTTGGGTGCGTTGATTAGGCTACGTCCATGTGCACGTCACTTCTCAAGCATTTTGCGCTAATTTGGTGCGTGCTCCGCCCCAGATTGCCAAATGTGTCGTTGTCGCTGTTTTCGATTTGGGCAACAGCAAGCTGGGAGGCAACTTATGGTGAGTAGTGGCACATAGATAGTGCCACATGTTGGCTGCTTTGCACTAGCAAATGGGCAATTCGCCATCTGATTTTACAACCCTTCTCTTGACCACTTTTGCGCACTCTTAACTGAAACAGTTGCCATACATTTTGGTTGGCATTAAAAAAGCGAACCGGAAAATATTGTTGCACACTTTTGAAAGCAATTTTCACGCTGTCCAAAAGTGGGGCAGGCATAAAATCTTTTATTTATAAACTCTCGACCAAAAGACTGTAGCACTTTGGTCACAGCTGACAATTGTTATATTGACTTAATACTTGCTAATAGATTTCACATAAATCAGATACTTTTGGCATGATTTATGCATGAACTAAGCACAGGTGTCTCTCAGTCTCACCGTCTGTCCAGTTGCCATGCAGTTGTGTTGCCTGCGTGCCACTTGAGAGGAGCCTTCAACATCAGCGCGACTGTTGCCGCAGTGCAACACACAACAAAAACAGCTGCGTCATTTCAGATCGCTCGCCTCTGCGCATAACACATGGGTTATCTCGAGGGGTTCATTTGTCCCCCAATTGTCCCCCATTTGAATTTTAATTCTTTTAATTACGCAAGTAAGTAATTAAAGTAATTAAATGCGCTACCTCATAAATAAACATAATTTTAGCACTTAACTAAAATTAAATACAAATACCTAACTCGAATGCCGATTTTTAGGCCTGCCTTGATCTGGATTTAAGATTGCTATTTTTCGATCTGGCAGTAAAAATAAAAGATATAGAAATTGTTATTATACCTTATTGTCAACTTTAACGATCTTTAACTTTTGAAAAATAGTTGAACAACTTTTCCTGCGGACAGCACAAGGGTTAAGCGCCAGGCATGAAAATCCCACGAGCTGCCAATGTTTATGTACTCCAAATCTTTGCTGTGGCCAAAAGTGTCCGGCGTGGCTCTGTGCAACTTTTGTAAAATGCAATAATAATAACAACCACAACAACAACAACAACAGCAACAAATATATCACAATTTTGTTAAGCATTAAACACACAAATATGGTCAAATGTGGCACGCTGCGGCATTTTGGCATCGACTGCAAATGCCGCAGCAGCGCCAGAAAACTATAAAGATTTTTCTCAAATATTTGTTGCAATATTTTCATCTATTTTTTTTTTGCTTTTCAGTTTGTGTTCATTATTTGGCAACAAATGATAATTATGCAATTTTTGGCCGTGTCAAATTGTCGACGTTTTTTAGCAGCGCCCAGCCTGAGAACAGCTGACAACAATTAGACAACATTCTCGGCGGGATTCCAGATAAAAGCACTTATATAGCGAGAAGGTTACCACAAGCTGGCCAAATGATTAGTTAATTAGCTGTTCAACTTATTTCGATCGAAGATATAGATAAAATTCTACCAGATATTTGCACAATTTGGTGATGTTCATGCTAATTGGTTAACTTTTGATTGCAATACATTACTTGACAAAAATAAAAAATTTGTTTTAAATAATATTAAAAATATTAAAGTTAGAGCAAAAAATAAAATAAATGCCCAAAAATATTAAATGAAGTATTGAGCAAAATATATATATTTTTTCTTGTTGCACTTTTTTTTAGTTGGAGAAGCTCGACGGCAATCTTTGTGGGATTCTGAGCGAACTCGACTTTCTAATTGTAAATCCCGAGCGATTGTCAGCTCCAAAAATAAAAAAAACACCAAAGAAAATCCCAGCCCAGGCTGGCTAAATGGCTGGCAGACTGGCAGACTGGCTGCCGGCCGCCTTTGACGACAAGTGGTCTGCCTTGGTGGCCAATTTGAAGCAGATTCAAGCCAAGTTAAGTTGTTGCGTCATCCGCAGCAGCAGCAGCAGCAGCAGCAACAACAAGAATCATAGATCGCATACAGACAACATAGTTGTTGCAGTTGCATCGTTGTTGTTGTTGTTGTTGTCCACTTCAGAGATACTTCACAAATTGGTGCTGTTTTGTGGCCCGCTTTTGTTGACGCTCTGAACGACGAGATCGAAATCGAAATCGAAATCGACTTGGCCTGGCCTGGCCTGGCCTGGCTATCTGGCTGTAGCTAGTCATCTGTCCAGCCGTCCAGCAGTCCGACTGTCCGACTGCGTGCCCCGTCTGCAACAGTATAAAAGTAACGCAATGCACGCATTCAATTTACAGTTGCAATTCTCAATCAACGCCGGCATCATCTCTCTCAAAAAAAAAAAAACGGAACTAAACATGAAACTATTGGTGAGTGCAGGAGCAGCAGGATTCGATATCCTTATCCTAAAATAAAAAACTCCGAACGATCTGCTGGCAGATTCTTATCACTTTGTTGGCCGCTGCGAGCGCCGCACCCGGATTGCTTGATTACGACCTGGGTCACACTGCACCGGCCATCAGTTATGGACATGCAGCGCCCGCTATAAGCTATGCGGCCCCTTCGATTAGTTACGCCCATGCGGCACCAGCGATTAGTTACGCCCATGCGGCACCAGCGATCAGCTATGCACAGGCTGCTCCAGTCTACAAATCCATTGCACCAGCAATCAGCTATGCGGCACCCACCGTGCTCAAGTCATATGCACCGGCCATTAGCTATGCGGCGCCTGCTCCGATCCTCAAATCCTATGCGCCGGCAATCAGTTATGCGGCACCCACCTTGGTCAAGTCATATGCAGCACCAGTGGCCGTTAAGGCACCAGCCACCAGCTATTCGCAATTCAGTTCGGTAAGTTACAAAAAAATGATTGCCAGAACAGAATCCTTAAGAGAACGTGACTAATTCCAATAGGGATCATAATGTTTTGGTCTTAACCAAGATATTCTTACCAAATAGCATCTCTCATTTTCTGTCAATTCATTCATTCGACGTTTTTTTGCCTTTCCATGCCAGGTTGTTTCCCATTCGACGCCCGTCATCAAGTCCTATGCCGCTCCGGCCATAGTCAAATCGTATGCTGCACCCGCCATCAGCTATGCTGCCCCAACTGTCGTCAAGTCGTATGCCGCACCAGCGATTAGCTATCAGCCAACGCTGTTGAAGTCATATGCCGCTGCTCCGTCCTACTCATATGGTGGATACGATGATAGCAGCTATGGCTACCACTAAGCACTACACCAGCGCTGAGCAAGTGGGTCAGATGAGTACGCAAGCAACGACAGAGATAGAGAGATAGAGGGAAAGAGGGAGAGGAGTGAGGCGAGAGGAGAGGGGAGTTGATGGCAGCACGTTTTCTAAAACTATTATTCTTGTAATTCCCATATTCTGTATTTATTTAAGACTCAATCACTGCAAATAAAGAAAAATTATATTTTTCAAATTTGGAAATTTTTCAATTATTTTTGAATTTTTGAACAATTTTTTGTGTAAATGTTTGTTTAAAGTTTCTTTTTATGGTATATTTTTGTGTGCTTCTCATTATTTATTTATCGCACTAACCATGTCCACGGAGTTGGTTAAGACAAAGACAATACTGACAATGATGAAGCTAATGTTGTTCAACATTTTGGCCAATTGGCGCCAGGGTCTCTCCTGAACCTCACAGTATTCCGCGGTCTGTGTGTTGGAAATTTGAATATGCTTTATTTTATGGCAAATTCAAAACAAATATTTCAAAACTTACGTCGGAAATGCGAAGGCCAAGGCAGAAACGCAATGGCGTTGAGTTGATTATGGCCAAAAGCCAGGCAGGCGCCTCAGCACGTGGTGGATAGCGTTCGAGCCAAATGATGGCAATGTGCAGCAAATAACAATAGATGCAAATGCGCATGACATGCTGAAAACCGGACACTAGAATGGATGATAGATGAAGGATAGGATATATTCCCTCAACCATGATGAACCAGATACATACTCAAGGAGGGCACATAGTGCGGCGAGGCGTGGCGCGTCAGATACATTAGATTCCAGGCAGTTAGCAGCACAACAATGAGTATGAGCGCACTTCGCCGATAGCCACGTAAAAGAAACGAAAGACCCAAAAGTATTTTGCACACTGCACGAAACAAAAGATACATTTTCAATTAGACGTTGGCCAAAAGCAATTCAAATTAGGCCAAAACATACCAACGAGCGGCATTATGAAGACCAGACTGTAGAAAGCTGTGTTTCGCTTCAGCGTAAATGCAATGGATACATCGCCGGCGACAGTCTGTAGGAATCCATCGGGGGTGTATCTCCTTGTGGTTGCATTCTCCACATGCGTTACAGCGATCTCGACAAATGTCCAGCCGGATGGTGTGTTAACGTGTTCGTTTGGCGCCAGCGGTTTACGCTCGTTGTCATAGGTCAGAGCGATGCTCGCTTGATTCTGCTCAACGCCCAGCTGAATGTCGCAGTTGACCCGTTCGTTGGGCCAATTCCGTGCGGTGTCCACACACCAGGTGGTCAGCTCCCAATTGCTGGCCATCAATGTCACATTGCCATCGCAATAAACGCGCAGCTCAAAAGATTTCAATGGACGCATCGATTCCATTGCGGCACTGGAAATATACACAAAAATCATTCGTTCGATTTGCGAGTGTTCGTGTCAATCGCTACTCACTTAAGGATGACGAGCTCTGGTGTCCATATCCCTTGCGGCAAATTAGGATGAACCAATGACGCCCGTTGACCATAGTCCTCCGGCTGCCAGCGCAATCGTGAATCCTCCCAGTGCAACATTAGCTGCATTCGAGTACGCAGTTGGGCTTTGGATTGCTCGTAGGCCAGCGATTGCATTTGAAAATGGAATTTGATCTCACTGAGTTTCTGGGGCAGACTGCTGTTCTCAGCCTGATAGATGAGCGTGGTAAGCAAACGCTGTTCCACGGATTGCTCCCGCTGCTGTTGCTCCATCTCATTAGCTGTGCACATGTACGAAATCAATTAATTAAGCTTTGTAGATACTAGATAAAGTACTAACCGAAACCATCAAAGGGACAGTCATAGAACCAACGAGCACTATTCGACCCAAACGTGCTGAAGCTCACGTAGTTGATAGTGAGAGCGGATTCGTCCCGAAATTGCAGTAGAGGCTCTTCCTTAAATACGGGTATGTAAACAGATAAAACACCATCTGGAAAACAGATCATTAGAGAGAAAGAGAGAGAGAGAGAGAGAGAGAGAGAGAGTTATTAAAGAGAGTATTATAATTGAGCCAGCCAATTTAGTCTCGGGGACATCTCCTTCAACTAAAAGATACTTAAATTCCATATTACCATCACTTGGCGAGTCTGTGTGTCAGATTCTAAGCGAACTAATCCCAGATTTGTGAAGGTTACATAATCTTAGGAGTGCCAGCTAAATCATAATAAATTTCATTTTTTATATTTACCCTTTGATTGGACTATTTCAATGGGTGTTGGCTCGTATACCGATAACAAATTTCGATCTTGGTTTGTGGAGACGCGAGTCAAAGCCATAATAGTGCGAATGGTCGAGAACGTATTTCCGCCGGCCCCTATCACTATATATGAGAGAAGTGGATAGAACGAGAGATGAATTTCAAGCGAGATTACTGTGTGGCTACTGTGTGGCTACACTGCCTTATTTCCTTACCGATTTCATAGACGCGATCATGGGGACCTGGACGACTGGTTACCGATAGCAAAATATGCGCATCCATGCTCGTCAGAACATAGAATTTCAAATGCAGTCTCTCTTCCGCCTTGATGTTGTTGTTATCCAAGGTGTGCACCATGAAGAAATCCTTGTAGGCATAGCCACTGGATGCATCTATTCCGATGCTCTCGCATGCATCCAACTGCGCAAAACTGATGTTGTATCTACCCTTGGCAGCGACCAGACACTGTGGGAGTGCCAGATATAGCAGCAAGCTGCTGCTGATAAGCCATTTTGTTCCCGTCATCATATCACATTTGCTTGCGATCGTTCAACCAGCATCCGTTGTAAGCCTAAACTGAACTGAAACCTACGCGCGCCCTTGTCTTCGATATCGAGTAGAATGCAGCAAGTATTCTAATAGCAGTTATCATATTTGAAATTAAGTATCGACTGTTACCAGCCCTGGTCATAAAATGTAAATGTACTCTTAATACCGTATTAATCTAGAGGATACATTCTGATTGAAATACTATTGCTTTTGGAAATGGATTCAGTTCTGACACAGTTGTAGGTGAGGAAATCCTTAGAGATATTTAGATGAATTTGGACATTAAAACGTGTTTCTAAATTTTGTATATTAAACTACGGCCAAACTATGGTAAAATAGTCATTGCTTTTATTAATTGAGATTAAGTGCATAAGATAGAAAAGAAAGGGTATTCATCGATCGACTAAAAACTTCCACTATGAAGGCAAGTGAACTAAGATTTAGAAAAACTAGTTCCCCACACATCGTATCGATTTAATCGAAAACATATGTTTCATATATCGATACTTATTCATCCATCCCTAACATGTCGCTACGATAACAGTGTCTGCTGTCTAGCATTAAATTCAATTTTCATTTAAATTTGACATTGCTTCAATTCGGCAATTAACCGAAATAAAATTCATTACGCAGTTTCTGCACCATTGGCCATGCAGGACGAGACACAGGATGCCAAGGCACAGAAATTGGCTGCGGCGCGTAAAAAGGTAAAAGCTCCGAAATGAAAACATCGTGACGTGGACACCCACAACGAAGACTGGCTTGTATTGATTTTGATATTTTTGTCTGCAGCTAAAAGAGTATCAGCAGCGCAGCAACAACAACAATATGGATGAGCACTCATCTACGGTGAGCATCGCCAGCAATTTATCAGAGCGTTCCGACTGCGAGTTGAGCCTTAGCAATGGCGCCGGAGTCGCAATCCAGCCACAACAGCCGACGCCAGAGCCACAAATAGTTGCTGCAGTTGCAGCACCGCTTGAACCAAATCCAACTGGAATCGCTGCTTATTTTGCACAGCCAGAATCGACAGCTTCGGTTTGGCCCCACAACGGACAAGGCGATACAACAAATTTACAGGCGATTCAGGTGCTAATTGCGGAAAAGGGACAACTGAATACGGAGTTGACCAAGTCGCGGCATTTGTGCCGCGAGCGTCAGCTGGAGCTGGAGGAGCTGCGTACCGAGCAGGGACAGACGCTGCAACGACTGGAGCAGGTGCAGCAGCATTGCCAGGAGCAGCAGCGCAACGCGGAACAGCAGCGCAATCAGAATGCAGAACTGCAGCACAAACTGGCGCTGGCCAATGCCCAAATCGAGGATCAGCGAACGCACCTCGGCGAGCTGCAGGCGCAGATGAGTCAGCTAAATGCACGGCTGGATGAACTGCAGCAGCAGCTGGCGGACAAAAGCAATGAACTGGAAATGGCACAATTAAAGATACGCCAGCTATCCGACGAGTCCAATGTGAATATGGACAATCGGGTGGAGACGCTCACCCAGACCCAGTATATGTATGAGCAGCAGATACGGGATCTACAGCAGATGGTCAGCCAGTTGACGCAGGACAAGGAACAGGCGGCCGTACAGTATCAGAACTATGTGGCCAATCTTACGGAGCGCAATTCCGAACTGGGCGACGAGTGTGCCCAGCTCAAGGACCGCGAGCGACAGCTGGTCGAGCATGTTAGCGGCCTGGAGCGCGACATCCAAAAGAATTTGGCACTGCAGGCGCAATACAAGGATGCGGCCAAGGAGGAATCCCAACCAAAGCCGGAACAACCGGAGGTGGTAAGTGATTCACATTACATTCCACAGATTACTATAACCACAGCTCTTCTGTAGTCTTCAGCGCCAAATGTCGAACTAGTAGCGCTTCAGGAGCGTATTAGCGACATGGAATTCGAGCGGCACGAGTTCCAGCTAAAAATCAAATCCCAAGACGATCAGTTACAGCTGAAGGAGGACAAACTAAATGAGTTGCAGCTGGAGTTGCAGCGTTTGCAAACCAATCAACCAGATCAGGTTAAACTGCTGGCCACGATGGAATCGGATAAGGTGGCTGCATCGCGTGCCGTTAGCCAGAACGTAGGCATGAAACAGCAACTGGACGAGTTGGAGCAGCGTTTCGTGCAGCTGACTAATGACAAACTGGAGCTGGTCAATAAACTGGATGCCGAGGAGTTTGCCAATCGTGACATGCGCTCCAACTATGCCCAAATGGAGCAGAAGCTGCACGCGAACGAGGAACGCTTCAAGTTCAAGGATGAGGAGATGATACGACTCTCACACGAGAATGTCGAATTGCAGCGCATGCAGCTGATGCAACAGCAGCAACTGGATCGACTGCAGCACTACGAAGTAGGTGGTGGGGTGGGTAAGCCGGTAGAGAAAGCAATCTTAACTGAATGCCTTCCTATTCTTTCACAGGCCAAGGCTTATCACAGCCAACAGTCTCCGAAAGAAACTGAGGCAGCAGACGGTGCTGTGGAGGCGCACGAGGAGCATGATCATCATGATCATCATCACGACCACGATCACGATCATGAGCACAATCACCATGAAAATCACCATAACCATGAGGATCATCACCACCATGAGGATCACCATAACCATGAGGATCATCATCACCATGAGGATCATCACCATCATCATCATGAGCAGCATTCCGAACAACTGTCGTCCAACTGTGAGACGCCGTTGCTGCCCACAGCTGAGGCTGTTGAGAAATTGCAATCACGCTTCACGACACTTATCAGTCGGGTGGCGGACCTGACCGAGGAGAAGCAGAGCCTGGAGCATCTGGTGTTACAGCTCCAAGGCGAAACGGAAACCATTGGCGAATACATTACCCTCTATCAGACACAGAGACGCATGCTGAAGCAGCGTGAATACGAGAAGGCCACACAGATGCGCCTGTTGCAAGCGGAACGGGAACAGTTGCGCGAGAAGATCGATGCACTCAATCGACTGGTGGGCAGCCTGGGCTTGCCAGCGGACCACCTGAAGCCAGTCGCAACGGAACAGCAGCAGGAGCAGCAGCAACAGTTACCCGTGGAGAATGAGAACTCACAAGAGATAATCAACAAGATCCAGGACATTATAACGGAAATTAAAGTGAATGCGGAGCAGTCGCCAACGTCGTCAATAAATCCAGCACTGCCGCCTGGCCAAGTTCGCTGCTGTCAGGGCAAGTTTGAGGTTGTCTGAGCACAGATCGACGAAATATATATAGAGTATATATGTGTCAACATATTGTATTCAAAGTGCAATTATTTGTTAGCCTGCTGTCCGCTTTGACTCAGCCTGTGTCGGTGGTTTCTTCTCCACCACGTCTCTTTTGTATATGTTTCATAAATATCTATTTAATCAATTCGTCTGGGGTTATAATGCTATTGCTCTTTACATACAAATATAAAATATTTAAACTTAATTCCCATATTCATCTTTGAATCACTCAATTTATTATCTGTGCCTTAAGACAAACTCTTACATCTAATAGGCATTTGAGAATTTATAACGCAGAAAAAATACTGCAATTAATTCCGCATTTTGGGTTTGCAGCTCTTTTCCTTGAGCGAGTTGGGTCGACAAGAGCGCCTGGGACGACCAAGCACCGAGCTATTCCCGCTCGTCTCCTCTGTCCTGCGTGGACTAGAGCTAGCAGTGCTTGGCAGTGGTTTGGTCCTCGTAGTGGTTTTCTTTTCGCTATTTACAATTTCTTGGTTCCGTTCAGGTGTGCTGCAATCATTGGGTCGATTGACAATTCCGTTAAAATTGCTGAAATTTAATTGGGTACGACGGGGAATAAGAGTTGCATCCACATTCAGCGAGCCATTACTATTATCGGTCTCATTTTGTTCAGCACGAGATATGCTGTCTACATTTATAATTTCGGGACTGGGTAACTGAAGTGATGTTCCATTAGTAACACCACGCAGGGACAACGCCGACATCTCAATGCTCCGTCTCTCTGTGTCCATCTCATCTACTGAAATGGGAGAGGACAAGGAGTCATCCTCGTCTTCGCACTCTTCGATAATGGAGTCCATTAGGGCAGCACCATTTTCAAGACAACGAGACATCGGCATCTGATCGGGAGAAGCAGCAGCTACTGCTTCTGATTCTGGAGTTTCTGGCGAGCTCATATTGCTCTGCAGATCCACCAAATGGCGTGGTTCCGGGGTTGTCGTCACGGTTACCTCTTCATTAGTCTGAAAGACAACATCATTATAACATATTTTATTTTAATATATGGTGCCACTTACCGAGTGAATGCTCTCTTTGGAACTCTCCTCATTCACCTCCTCCTCCTCCGTACAACTTACAACACTAGATGTACTTGGACTGCGACTTCTCCTCCTGCTAGGCGATGGAATCACAGTTCTTCGAAGCAAGGCGCTCGATCGACGCAACTCGGTGCAAACATCCCGTCTTCTGCAGATGCTCTGCATTGTATCATCTGATGATATCTGCGGATTTCTACTGCTAACAGAAGGATCAACACAACTTTCTAAATTTATATCCAGTGATTGTAGAAATGTTCTGACTGCACATTTCAGTTTGTTTTCATTATATTGTGCGTCGGCCAAGCGTGTTTCACTCTCTTCCATTAGTTGTCTTTTAAGGAGTACCTTCGTTTTAATCATTTCCTCAATTAATATTCGTTGTCTCTGCACCTGATCCATAAGCTCAGCGTTAATTAATCTGTACTGCTCCATATTTTCTAAATGGACTAATTTTGTAAAATCAGTTTTGAGTTTGGCGTCTATGTCTCAAATGGCATCGATACTCACACCAATATTGCCATCGAAAATTTATTAAAATGAAATCGACAAGGTTCGCCTATCAACATTTACTCAGCATTTATCTGTAAGTGCAGCACCAACCAAACCGAGCCAAAACAAACAATTAACCAATAGTTTATTAATAACTTTTTACTAAGCTAATAATTTATATAAAATAGAAATCGGAATTATTATCGACATTCTTATCATTTAATTTATCGATTGCAAAACAAGTATTTTCCAGTAAGTCGACGCCAATTAAGATATCGACGCCAAACTCAAAGTTGTTTATTTCGTCGGACCATAATAATTACTTTATGTAGCAAATATGGAGCAGTACAAATTAATTAACGCTCAGCTTATAAATCAGGTGCAGAGACAACGAATATTAATTGAGGATATGAATAAAACGGAGGTACTCCTTAAAAGACAACTAATGGAAGAGCGTGAAACACGCTTGGCCGACGCACAATATAATGAAAACAAACTGAAATGTGCAGTCAGAACATTACTACAATCACTGGATATAAATGTAGAAAGTTTTGTTGGTCCTTCTATTAGCAGTAGAAATCCGCAGACATCATCAGAAGATACAATGCAGAGCATCTGCAGAAGACGGGATGTTTGCACCGAGTTGCGTCGATCGAGCGCCTTGCTTCGAAGAACTGTGATTCCATCGCCTAGCAGGAGGAGAAGTCGCAGTCCAAGTACATCCAGTGTTGTAAGTTGTACGGAGGAGGAGGAGGTGAATGAGGAGAGTTCCAAAGAGAGCATTCACTCGGTAAGTGGCACCATATATTAAAATAAAATATGTTATAATGATGTTGTCTTTCAGACTAATGAAGAAGTAACCGTGACGACAACCCCGGAACCACGCCATTTGGTGGATCTGCAGAGCAATATGAGCTCGCCAGAAACTCCAGAATCAGAAGCAGTAGCTGCTGCTTCTCCAGATCAGATGCCGATGTCTCGTTGTCTTGAAAATGGTGCTGCCCTAATGGACTCCATTATCGAAGAGTGCGAAGACGAGGATGACTCCTTGTCCTCTCCCATTTCAGTAGATGACACGGACACAGAGAGACGGAGCGTGGAGATGTCAGCAAGGCCTCTGCGCGACGTTACTAATAGAAAGTCACTTCGCGTAGACAGCAAATCGCGTACTGACCAAAATGAGACTGATAATAGTAATCAAGAGGCAAGATGCGCTTCAAAGATCACAACAGCACGAGGTAACTCATCGCGAGTCCCCATTCAGGATCAGGAGCAACCGAGAATAGAACATGTGAGATGTGGTCCTCGACAGAGTTCTATGATGCAGTTGACTGTGCCAGGTGTCTCGCTGAATGTGGATGCAACTCTTACTCCCCGCGGTACCCAATTAAATTTCAGCAGTTTTAACGTAATTGTCAATCGACCCAATGATTGCAGCACACCTGAACGGAACCAAGAAATTGTAAATAGCGAAAAGAAAACCACTAAGAGGACCATACCCAGAAGGAAACCCACAGAGAGCTCTGCTAGCTGTAGTCAAAGCAGGACAGAGGGGTCGAGCGAGAATAGCTCGGTGCTTGGTCGTCCCAGTCGCAGTTGTCGACCCAAGTCGCTCAAGGAAAGGAACTGTGTAACCAAATTGCGAAATGAAAGCCAAACCAAGTTATAACTACTTTTTTTTTTAAATATATATTCCACTAAGATATTACTTAGTTACTTGTTTAACTAGCGGATTGGAATGTTATTGTATCATCCTGATTTAAAATAAATGCATATGTAAAGTGTGGAGTAATTCTGTAGAATGAGGAGCAATGTACCATCTCTAATGGAAGGCACATTGTGGTCGATAACACTATCGATACTCTACAGCGATGGTGTTACATGGTTGTATTTTCACAATTATCCATCCTGCATTTCCCGTTCAACATACGCCAGCAAAAACAAATGCAAAGAAGCAACAACACCAACAAAAGTGCTATGTGCAGCAATTGGCTTTAAATCAAAATATGCATAAAAAGCGTAAAACGCTTTTAACATAAAGCCAACGAATGCAATGTGTGCGCTTATTAAATGTTAATGTAGCGGGGCAGAGAAAGCACAAATATCATTGCTCGTGTGTGTGTGTGTGCGCTCTTTTGTGAGTGTGTATTTATTTGTGTGTGTGTGTGTTTATTAGTCAAACTTAATTTCTACGCTTTTTTCGGCACATTTAAACGAGACAAAATTTGATTTCTGCCTAACGTTTCAACAAAAATCAGGCCTATTAAATTACAGTATATAGTGCTATTTTTAACATCAAGACAAACGGGTTACAAATTTGCAGACCGCTCAAAACATTTTGGGCAATGCATGACGCCGTCTGCTGCTTCTGCTACGTTTATTTCTTATTTGTGGCTTCTTTGTTTGATTGAATAGATATTTCAGACCGTAGGTGAAGCAAAATCAAAATCAGCAAGTGCAAGTGAAGGCTTTCGCCTCGCGCTATCAACACCAACAACAACAAAAACGACTCCATCGAGAACTGAGTCGCTGCTGTATCAATAACAACAACAACAACGAATCAGCTGTCAAACCACTTCAAGGTAAGTTTGTTTGTACATTAACCTGTTTTTAAAATTTTACTTTTTCATTTAACTGCTCAGATTTGAAGTAAATTGAATGCTAAATTTTTCTTTTTTGTTTTCTTATGTCAGGTGATATCGATAGCTTATTGGCTCTTCTGTTCTGTGTTCTCCTTTATAGCTTATCGATAACCCTCGAAGTAGATATACAAATATTAAATATATGCATATACAAATATACATATATATATATACAGCAACACTGTAAATTTAATGTTTTCTAAATCATTGGTCCGCTCCGCTCTAACTGCTCAGATTTGAAGTAAATTTAATGTAAAATTTTTCTCTTTTGTTTTCTTATGTCAGGTGATATCGATAGCTTATTGGCTCTTCTGTTCTGTGTTCTCCTTTATAGCTTATCGATAACCCGTGAAGTAGGTATACAAATATTAAATATATGCATATACATATATATATATACAGTAACACTGTAAATTAAATGTTTTCTAAATCATTGGTCCGCTCCCATATCTTATCTCCAACTAGCCGTTGGCATGCGTGCCGAATAAGTTCCATAAAAATGCAAAAAAAAGAAAACAAATTCCGTCTGGGCATATCAGTTGAAGCGTTTTTGCTTTTGGATAAGAAAAATACACACAAAACACCCAGTTGCCAATATTATGATTTATTTATAAATGTTTCGATTTCGATTTTTGTTTATATTTACTTCGCAATATGCTGATTCATGGCGAATTTTCATTTGTTGTCTAATAATAATCTTTTTTTTTATATCAGGAATGGTTTATTTCAGATCAAGTATATACTGATTTTCAATTAGTGTGGTCCGGTTCAATAAGCAAAGGGTGCAACAAACTTGGAAGCTTTGATTTGCAACAGCAGCATGTGTGTATTTGTCTGTCTCTGCTGCACATTTGTCATTTGTTACAGTTTAATCGCATTAAGCAAAACGTTGCACGCGACGCATGACGAAAGCGGCAGCAACAAGAACAACACGCAATGCAAAGGGCCCCCAGCACTGACCTACAAAGAGTGCAATGCGCTCCCCGTCCACGGGCCAATTGCAATTGCCTGGCACTCGTGTAGGGGTTGATTTTTTGGTTGGGCTAGGCACACAACTACTAAAATACTTATGCCCCCATCACTCGCAGACATATAGGCAAAGTATGCGGAAAATTACTTTGAGTTTTCTTGTTTTTTGTTGTTATTGTTTCTTACCCCCACCCCCACCGGGAGCGTTGTACTAAAACTACAAAAGAATAGAAAAGCTTTTCTGTGGAAAATGTTGAGCAAAAACTGCTACTTAAAATGTGAGCTCTTAGGTCAAGCCAAGCCCCAACCAGTGTTAAAAAGTGTGAAAATTAGTTGGACAACGAACGAATAGTAGCCAAATAATATTGTTGCATGCAACAGTTTACTTTCAGCAGTCGTAGTTAATTTTCTCCATTATCATATAGTTTAATCGATTGCAACTTGCATTTTATGATGATGTTGGAACATGCAAATTGCGCGCTCAGACAGAGTTCAATGCCATTAGGGTGTAGGCTTTTGTGGCCTTGTTGCAAGGACCCTCAACGGTTTCTATTGTTGGCAAAAGTACCCCCCACACTCAGCCACACACACACACACACACACTAAATACTACAGACAAGTGTGTGTGAGCCAGAGGGCAGCTATGCAATTGTCACAATTGACAATGCAACCTTGTGTGCGGCCATTTTCGTCGAGTGTTGTAAAACACAACAAAAAAAAAAAAAGCAAAAAAAAATCGCTTCATTTCTAAGCTGATGTCAAGTTTCATTGGCACGCCCGGCGTTTTTTATATTTTTTGTGATTTATGCAGTAAAATGTGCACTTCCTTATGCCTGCTCTGAATCATAACTAAAATGCTCTCATGCCGAGCTGCTTGAAACTGAATGCAAAATGTGCAACGATATTTGAATACCCTTTCCCTTTCCCATTCAAATTTCCAACCCTTATCAATCTTAATCTTTACAATAATTTAATAATAAGTTTGCTTAAAGTGCCTCAAAATAAATTAACTTATTTTAAGCAATGTTTTTTCCGACCCACATTTTCCAGTTGTGTATTTCTTAGAGAGTATCCCAAAAAAAACCGAATAATTTTGGTGCCTGTCGCTGCCCCACTCAATGAACGATGAGTCATCAGCGCGCAAAGTTGATTGTTTACATCAGTTGTTGTTGTTGTTGTTGTTGCTGTTGTTTTTGCTGTTGCTATTATTATGATGCATGTAAAGCCGAAGTGAACTCAACACCGTTGTTGTCATTGAGCTCACTCATCTCAGCGTTGCAATATGCATACATGCCACATATTTTGCAGTCAGTTATTTAAGCACAGTGCGACGGTGTTGGAAACCGCATTTTAATAAACTCAACAATGGAGACCCATTTTCTTTGTGGTTGTTGTTAGTGTTGTTGTTGTTGTTGTTGTTGTAAGCGAATATGAGCATAACATATAATGAATATCGGATATACGGGGTCAGCAGTTGTTATACAATTTCTATATGCAAACCAGTCGAAGATGCAATTCTCTTTCTATTATTATTATACTCCAGATCTTTGGGGTTTATCCATATATATATACATATATATGAATGTATATAACTTATGGAGTAAGAATTTGACCAGATGTACTTATTTGGAGACAGATTTACTTGATAGAAGAAGTATGTAACGGGCAGAGGGAGGCATCTCCGACTCAATTGAGTATATATGTATTCCTGATATAGCCGATTTGATGTAGCCATATCCATCTCTCTTAGAGTGCATAATCATGACGCATGGCTGCTTCGTCGTGTGTAATCGAATATATATATATATATATATATTACTTAATACATCTCGAGTAAGATCGACAATAATAGAAATTAGATACGACTTAAAGTGTTGCTTCATTTACGTAATACATAAGTTGATAAGTTGATAAGTTGTGACTCACAGCTATATATATGCGTGGCAAATCACACAAGATTTCCGATTGTTTTGATTGACAATGTTAACTCCTCTCGCAAAGTGCAAACGTCGATAAATAAATAGACAACATGATCTCAGCGATATTTGTAAACAAAACTCACGTACGAAACATCGAAACTCATACATATACATGTATATATCTATATGTATATTTATACATATATATATTTATAATTTCAGGTATGTATACATTGCTTTGATGCTATAACCGCATTTGCTTATGTGCCATCTCTGAAAATGTTTTGCACTGCGGTCACATACTACATTTTATACCCTGAGCCCATTCGAAATGATGGGCATAATGAAGTTATGAGGAAGTATGTAACGGGCAGATGGAGGCATCTCCGACTCAATTGAGCCCTGATATAGTTTTGATGTAGCCATATCCATCTATCTATCCATCCATAAGAACTGTAGACCTTCAACTTGAGGTGTTAATTCTCATATACCAGATACGCAGATAACGTTTATTTATCGATAAAAATCGATTTCCGATAACACAAAAATCACAATTACTTAAGCTATTATCTACCAGTTCAGTATAAAATATACAAATACTGACTCTGACCTGACCTTCTGGGAGACACTTCACAAAACTGTATTTTCATTGCTTTTTCATATTTAAAAATTGTGTAATGGGTATCTACCATTCGAGCACTCTCGACTATTGTATTTTTGACTTGTTTTTTTTTTATTTCACATTCGGAATTTCAATTTAATATCACGACACTCGTGTGTGTTTTCTACAATTGTTGCAGAGAGACATTGAAATGCTAATTAATGACGCGCCAGACAGTGTTGGTCGATGGCCAAGACTCCGTCTGTCTGCCAGTCTGCCAGTCTGCCATTCCAACAGCAAGAAGAAGAGCAAACTTAACTCACTTAACTCAAAAAAAGAAATTGACTGCGATAGCGAAAGTTTTTTGCCGAGATTTGATGAGTTTTGTTATTTAATCCATATCCGAAAACTGGTATCGTATTTATGGTTAGCTTAAGCCGATTTCAACTTTAACAAACTTTAAAGTTAACTTATAATATAATTGGTGAGAAGTTAGCACTGCGACCTATGAGGTCTATTGTGCCCCCTTACTGAGCCTACAGCTCTTCCATCAACCCCAGCTCCTGCACGAATGCCAGGATCTTTGTTGGGTTGAGGGTTTCTATGTCCCTTGGCCTCATCATATGCTGCCCTACGATGCTGCATCTTTACCTGGTTAAGGCGACGCATTCTGCTAGGATGTGCGTCGAGGATTCCTCCTCCTAACCTGGTTAGGTGACTTCTCAGTGTACAATGCCCTGTCAATAGACCGGTGATTATAGGCACCTAGGAGACTTCTGGCTTGTCGGCGTCCTGGTGTCTCTGTCCAGCTCCGTTCCCGCATCAGTCTTTCTTCATCCCTGATATATAGCCGTATTGTGTGTCTTCCTACGCCACAATACGGTTCAGGGCCTATCATGGGTCTCTCTGCCCCCATTCTTGCTTGCTTATCGGCTTCTTCGTTCCCGTTAAAGTTAACTCAGATTTATACCAAATTTCTCAAATATTATTCCCAGATTAAAGCTAAATCTTGAAAGAAAAACGATTAAGCAAAAAACAGTTTTAATGGCTCGATTTCTGACTGATCTCAGAATAAGAAAATTACTAAGGGTTGATTCAAAACTGAATCACTTTGTAATTTTGTATTATATTCGAGTGATTGTACATTTAAATATATCTAGAAATGATTCAATTCTTTTGTGTTGGTAGATATATATAGTTAAGATCTCGGCGGTTTTCTGTATTTTTATTTGCAATGCAAGTTAGATCGAGGCCAATGTTTTGAGTCGTGACTCATGGCAAACAATTTGCTGGAAATTTAAGTTGTTAAGCACCGGGCATTTGTATAGTCGGCTATATCTTATCTGCAAGACGATGATAAACTTATCGGATTCGCAAAAAAAGAAAGAAAAAAAGGCGATATGTAAAAAAGTCAGTTGGCCAAAGAAAACTTTGTTCAGATGGTCGCCCCATGTTGTGGGTATATCAAACAAATTTGATAATGCTCCATAGTTCAAGTTCATTGACTGGCATTTCTGCCCCGAATCAAAACCATCAATTAAATAGTGTTTAGTATTATTCGCTTGTGGCATGACTAACTAAAAAAAACCATTACGACAAATCGGTCAGTGGGAAATGTTAAGGATAGATTTATTGCTCTCCCGCTGCCTGCCTCAATTCAGTTTAGTGTTTTCAAGGTGTGTTTTCCACATACGGGCCAATATAAACTGTACGCCCCAATTTGCCCCTTCCTTTCGGAACTTCTCGATTGCCACAAAAACTGTCATCAACTTAATTGCCCCAAATATACCAGGGAGTGTATGGTTGCTGTTGCTGTTGTTGTTGTTGTTGTTGCTGGGCGTGTGTAGCCATAAAATCGAATACAATTTGACAAATCATTACGGCACGCATTTATTTTTTGGGGCTCGTTTCTGATGGATCCTCTCCGGAAATGATTTCTGCCCGAAACGCGTGCAAATTGATTTCCCTGTCAACAAATTAATAACCATTGGCCGTTATGCAAGTATCAAATTGAGTGTCTGTGTGTGTGTGTGTGTGTGTGTGTGTGTGTGTGTGTGTGTTTGCGGTTGTGTGAGCGTGTGTTAAATGTTAACACGCCTATTTGTAATGCACGCCCGGGCCTCATGGTTTGCGGCGATGGGGCGCTGGGGCGTGGGGAGGATGGGGGTGCACCCATCTGAGAGTGTTTGTCTGTAAGACAATACACCGCAAACATTGCGTAACTTGCCATGCCGCAAAACGCCCCCAACATCAAAACATGGAAAGTGTGGCAACACAATTGACCAGCCTATCTATCCATCTTTAATTACCATATATATATTACAGTATGTATCTATATACATATAGGTTTGTTAAGATTACTTGATTTTAATTGTATAATGAAGATAGTATTACCCCTCTATATAAGATGAATTGTTTTTTCTTCTGTTTCTTCAACTTTTCTCTACGTTCATACTCGATTTTCATTAATAAGTAAAAAGTATATATACATTTCTAATGTTTAGTCGACTTTAACTCTATATAGGATTAATTCAGTTGATTCCTTTCACAGTTCGTACTCCTTTTTTCTGAGTGTAGTTGTTTCTTCAGATATTACATATAATCACAAAACCTATAAACATGAATAAATTGTTAAAGGGTTCTTGGAAAGTGAGAAAAAAACCCCGTTATCTTAACGCCAAAAAAACACATCATCCATCAAATATGTATGTGGCTACGCCACATTAATATCCATTTCTACAATTATCTTTCTCAATCGTCTAAGGCACGGACGTACACAGTTTTTTATGCAAATATTTTTGATGACTAAATATATTGCTCAGCTTAATTTGAGTGCTAATGAAATGAAATGAGTGTATCGAGAGTGCCCCTCGAGAATATGGCGATCATTGCCAACAGCTATTTAATTAAGCCCGCCTCTTGTGTGTGTCGCCAAGATCTTAAAGGCATGAATCACGTCACACACACAGTTAAGGAGTTTCCAGTTTTCAGTGCACAGTGGCGTACACACAAAACTACTCGTTTCGTCCCACTGTGCTCGTTTAATGACTCAAGTATGAAGCAAGACTTTAAATATTTCGCACGTTTCACACACACACACACATACTCACACAGCGTCCCAGAGTTACAGTTAGGCGCTTTTTTCTTTCGTTGACCGATCATCATCAGCGTTTTGTCTGAGTGACAGGTGCTGAAATGCGTTTGTTGCCTGCTGCTGCTGCTGTTTTGTCTTCTTTGCCTTTGTTTTTATCGTTTTCCATGCTTTGCTGTCTTTCGCTGTTGTCTGCATTCGATCAAACGTCTGACGTCACAGCGACGCTTAATTCTAATTGCGTCCGCATCGACCTTAACAGATAATTTTATGAGCGCGCGCTCTCTCTCTCTCTCTCACTCTATATCACATGCGCCCCCCGCGTCAAAGCTTGGCGCTTGCTCTGCCGCTCTCTTTTGGATATGCTGTTTGCAGCGAGCGTTCGCTCTCCCTTCGCTTTGGCATCGCATGCGCGCCCGTTGTTCTTCAGTTGATTTTAGACTCGCGAGTTGAGCGCAACGCACGTTTCGCGCTATTTATTTTTAGTTGTAAATGTTGCGAGTGCAAAAACCAAATTAATACTCAGCAAAATCAAAACGCAAGCGTACAATCACAACCGCAATAAAACGTAAATAAAAATAAAAGAGTGTAGTTGATAACAAAATGAAATACCACAACGAACAAAAATAATTAGTGTTGTAAAGCGCATTGCAAACTGATCGATATAATTTTACGATTTGAACTTGCACTAAATATGCAATATCAGCAAACAACAACAAATCGCTGAACATTCACAAATCAATAAATAATAATCGCCGGCCTCAGGGCGCTTTTGAAGCTGCTCGACACCTTGGCCTTATCATCATTTGTGCCAGCTTGTAGCCATAGTCGTAGCCCCGCCAGCTCTGCCAGCAAATTCCGCGGCCCGATAACTTCACCTCATAATTGCCACCCTCAACATACTGGCCATTTAAATTGCTAAAACGAATGCAGAATAAAAGAGAAAAGAAAACAACAGTTTTAAATGCAAATGAACTCCTCTCCCAAATCATAAATGTCTCACCTATGTTGGCAGGCATTATACCACCAGGCACCCACATATCTCAGAGCACAGTGATTGGCCGTCTTATCGTTATCGAATGTGGAGAACGGCATTCCCACATGATATCTCAGCGAATCTCCAGCATCTCCAGTGTATTTGCCCAGCACACGCAATGCATACGCCTCAGATTCGTTGGACACCACAAATCGATCGTATTTCGCATAATGCGTTTCCCCATCAAAGTCTTCCAGTTGTACGAACAGTTCGTAGGGCTCGGCATTTGTGATCCGATGCAGTTGCTCCAGTCCCATAAAGAACTCCGCACTCAGATTGCCAAAACCCGTGCGATATTCCGACCAGCTGCGATAAAAGTTCTCACTGCCATCTTGACGACGCTGAATAACGGTCCATCCAGCGCCGGCCTTTATAGTGTCACACGACACTGGAAAGGGTCTCAGACCCGGCACCTCTATGGTGTATATGCCATTTGTGTTGATCATCGCCGCCAGACATGATGGTGGATAAGCTAAAAGAAGAAGCACCGATTAACCCGCGAGTATTTAATGCGACAGCTGACAATCTTCTCATTTTTACCTTGTTGTTTTTCTATTTTCGTTGTTTCTGCTGAGCGGGAACTTTTTTGCATACGGTTTATTTCCACTTTTAAGCTGAGAACTGTGTTTAATGGGGAAGTAACTCTTCAAGAATCTTAACTTACCTCGAAATCAATTCTTCAGCCTTCTCGTATAACTCCTCCAAATGGGCCAGCGACATAATTCCATCATTTGTTGATTCACTCGCTCTAACATAGTCCTTAAGGGAGAGCAACAACAGCATGGACATTCCAGCCTTCCAATACATGTATGTAACGATATTTGTGGGATCTCTCGCCCTGACAGAGCTCCAGTTCCAGTTGAGAGGCAACAGCAATATGAGTATTCCAGCCTTCCAATTCATGTATGCAACGTTCAATTGCACAACTGCACTGATCTCGCAATAAAAATGGACTGGTAAAGCCAGCGATGCTCTGATTATATGTGTACCCATTAGTTGGGAGGTGCAAAAGGGCATATTCACTCTTCGAAAATCGTGTTGATCATCTATTAAAGTTAAGCCCCCCCCTATTGAGATAGTTGGCAATATAAATGCACTTGAGTGTGCAACTTAAGACACTTAATACCTTGTTACAGGGTATCTCACTAGGCATTATCTTTTAATTATTAGTTGCAAGCATTTCTTATCGAGCAAAAACATAGGTCAAGTTTTCCCTTACCCAGATAATCAGTACTCGCCACTGAATGTCGTCATCCTGTTATGCAATGCATATATCCAACTGTATTATTAAATGAGTAATACTTAAGCTGGGGAAGTAAAAATTCTGTTAAATTTAGGCATCCGTCGCGGCTTATCTTGAGACTGAGCATGACGCAACCACATCAACCAAATTTATTTCATTTATGGGTATTTCATTCATCATTCCAATATATTTGATAAACTGTGCATGCAGATTGCAAAATTTTAGAATGATTCAGATTTGGATTGATTCACAACTTTGTTGATGACTGGTTTGTAATGAAGCTGGAAAGTTTCGGCATTTTGGCCTTATCATCATTTGGGTGAATTTGTAGCCGTAGTTGTGACCACGCCAGGCTCTCCAGCACATGCCACGCGCGAAGAGCTTCTCCTCGTACTTGCCACCATCAATATACTGACCATTGAGGTTACTTCGAAAATAACCAAATATTTATATATATATTCGCAATTATGCTCAGGAGATACCTACCTATCCACACATT
This sequence comes from Drosophila neutralis, assembly GCA_035044385.1. NCBI lineage: Eukaryota > Metazoa > Arthropoda > Insecta > Diptera > Drosophilidae > Drosophila > Drosophila neutralis. The sequence continues at coordinate 921,686 of JAWNME010000429.1, read as the reverse complement.
GATTGTACCACCAGGCACCTACATGGAGAAATGCACAGTTTCTGTTAAACTCACGATCATTATCCCGATCATAGGTGGAGAACTTCATCTTCCGGTGACTGCGCAGTGAATCACCTGCATTGCCCGTATAATCGCCAAGGACATTGAGTGCATAGCCATCTTCCTCGTCGCCAATGGCAAATTCATCAAATTTCGCATAGCGTCTCTCATTATCAAAGTCCTCCAGGAGGATGTACAGCTCGAAAGGTTCCACAGCTGTTATCGCACGCAGCTTGTCCAGACCAATGAAGAACTCAGCATCAGGATTACCGAAACCCTTTTTATACTCCTCCCAATTGCGAAAGAAATTTAAGCTGCCATTCAAGCGTCTCTGAATCACCAGCCAGCCAAATCCGGCCAAACAATTGTCACAGGACACGGGAAAAGGCTCCAAGCCAGGCACTTGTATCGTATAAATGCCACTTGTATTGAAGAAGGATGTCAAACAGGACGAAGGATGCCCTTTAACTGTGCAATAGAACGGATTTAACTAAAGCATTTTCTATAAATCTTAAACTAGACGTATTACTTTTGGAGGATTCGGAACTATCAGCATTTCCGTATCCCTTAAGTGCATCCAACTGTTCTTTGAGGCTGTCAAATATTCAGTTTAGAATTTCTTTCTGTCTCTCTCTCTCTCTCTCTGTCGATTTCTCACCCTTCAAGTAGCTTCTGTGCTGTCTGATGCATAATATCCAGTTGATTGACCAGATCTTGACACTATTCAAGTTTAACTTTCAATAACCATAGACGCACTCAACATAAATTCTTACCTTCACATTGTCAATTACTGTGTGGGAACAGATCAAAAAGATGCAAATTACTTTGACTGTCTTCGTTAGAATATTCATCTCAATCCAAAGTCGTTTAATGCACACTAAAACAATTTTTGCATTCGCATCTAATTTTTGCATTTGACACAGTTTTTAGCTGCTCTTATCAGCGCTGTTGTCATACTTAAAGGTCGAAGGTTATCAGACTTGTTATTGACTTAGTTAAGTGACTAACTTTAGAGACGTCTGTTCCCAGTGGAATACCAGTTGCAAAGTGGGGGTCAGTTACAAAGTTGGGAACAGTTGCACAATTGGGAACAGTTGCAAAGTTGGGGGCAGTTGCAAACTTGGGGTCAGTTGGCAAAGAATCATTTTTCGCGCTTGTTTTGATTCTGATCAGGTTTTTTTTTTTGGATTAATAACATTTTTTCGGCTTACGCGTCGATTCTGGTGTCGAATTTTAATCGGTTTATTTTCGTTTAATGGTTCCGGATGCGATTCCAGTTTGACAACTTTAGAGTTGTACTTATTTTCAAACAAGCATTTTCTCCGAGTGTATATATATTACATGTATACTTATTTACCGATATATTATATGAGTGAACGCAATTGCAGTTTGACAAGCTGTTTGTCATCAAAAGGTTCAACCACTGTCTTCAGAAATCGAAGGGCTTCGCTGCGAACAGGCATTTTCTCTTAGTGTATATATTACATGCATACGGAGATTAATGTTGTGTGCTTTTTGATACTGCTGCGGGCATGTGGGCTTTTCTCTGTGGATTCTGTGGGAGCTTCGACCCAATACCCAGTGGCTGTCAAACTGTGCGCGCTCTGTCTGGCATTCATTTTACGCGCCGTTTGCGCTTCGGATTTTATTTAATTTTATCGAGGCGTCAATCTCCAAACAGAGCAAACAACAGCGACAACAACAAAATAGACAAGACAAGCGACAACCACACACCGAAAAACAAACAACAAACAACAAGCGACAAGTTTATATAGATAAATAATAATAAGTATAGAAAACTGAGTTATTTTTTTACAAAGCGTGTGGGTGGCGGCAGTTTCTGCTTTCAGTCAGACTGCTGAAGCGCGTCTCGAGTTTGTGGCCTCAGTCTTTCAGTCAGTCAGTCAGTCAGTCAGTCTTGAGTTAAAGCCGCAACGTGGCGGACACTAACACTGCGTATAGTCTAAGCCCAACTGTTGTGCACCTAAAATGCGTCTACTTAGACGCGCTCCTTGCCCCAAAGTAAAACCCCAAATTGAAAACATTTTTTCATTATTCTTGATTAATTGAATTGTGTTATTTTTGTAGATGGCCATACCGCCCCCACCGGGACCACCGCCACCGCCACCGCCCGGCCCGCCGCCACCACCGGCTATGGGCGGCTTGAAACTAGGAGGAGGAGGCGGAGGAGGTGGTGCTGATCCTCGTTCCGCTTTGCTCAACTCCATACAGAAGGGTACCAAGCTGCGCAAAACGCAGACCGTGGACAAAAGTGGCCCAGCGATATCGGGTCGGGTTGCTGATGATGGCTCTTCAGGTCCAAAACGTGCGCTTAACAACAACAACAACACCAGCAGCAGCAGCAACAACAACAACAGCAGCAACAGTGGTGGCAGCATTGGCAATGGGGCACCCAAGTTGGGCGGCCTTTTTCAAGGCTTGTCGCAAATGCCAAAGCTGAAGCCAGTCAATGGTGTTCGTGGTAAGTTCAACTGGCACATGTCAAAAGTACATACATATCATACATATATATATATATATATATATATTTATGCAAATTCGCATTGAGTGTGCTTATACCCTGTACATATACGAAATTTACTCAAAGAAAGGATGTTATGTTGATGTGCAACAGTATGTAACATTCAGCAGAAGATCATCTATACTATGCAGCAACAACAACATTTCTTGTCGAGAAGCTCTATTTGATGAACTACAAGTTTAGGTTACAGGGTATCTGTCATTCGCTCATGCTTCACGCAAGAGCACTTTTTATGTTTGTTTTTTTTATTTTGTTTGTTGCTCAATTGATTTCCGCTTTGGATATTTGGATGCACACCCACGCACCAAGCCCAAGCAGCAACAACAACAGCAACAACAACAAAGACTAACAACAACTATCATAATTTATAGCAGCAGCACCTCCAGCGTCAGCAGCAGCCGCAGCAACAGCAACAGCGGCGCCCGAACCGAACTCGCTGCGCAGCAATAGCCCCCCCACCGGCGCCGCATCCAGCAATGGACCCATGGACTTTAACACCGAGCTCACCAAGCATTTAACATTGAAGCGTCAAAAGCAACAGCAGCAGCAGCAGCAACAAGCAACAAACAACACACAACATATCAATGCAACCGAAGCAAATTTGAGAACAAATCGCGGACCACCACCGCAGCCGCCAAAGGTAAACTGAAGCGAGGGAATAGTCGAGGGAGTGGGGGAGCGGGAGTAGAGATATAGACAGACCCACACAGTGAAACAATATTTTCACAGATTTTAAAAATAACCAAGGACAACACTAATATGAGTATTGAAAGGAATTTAGAGTTTACGACTTGCTTATGGGAATCCAGCATCGATTCTCGACTATACAGTACGACTTATGGACTACAGTTGATCTCCCGGGGAGTATATCAACTATTTCGACGCCTCAACTCAGAATGGGGCAGCAAAACTATACATTTAGAAAGAAACACATTAATCTGTGGAAAACCTGTTCTGCTGCTTAGTAGTACTTATCTATTCATATTAACTGTAATCTATATATATATATATATATATATAAAGCGAAGGGACTTTCAGCTCAGGATAGTCTTATAAAGTGAAACCATTCAAATGTAGTGAAAAATGTAGAATGAAGTATGAAAAAGTATGTAATAGGCGGGAGAAAGCATAAATCATATATATTCTTGATCAGAATCAGCAGCAAAGTTGACTTAGAGATGGCCGTCTATACGAGCAACAGAATTCAAATTCCAATTAGTTTATTTTTAATCTAAGACCTTTACGATTTGCGATGGCTAATGACTTCGGTACAGGGTATCTCCAAGTCGTGAGCATTCTCATTTGTTTTTGTTTTTTACTCTGCATAATTAATGTTAATGGGCTGATCCATAAGTTGAGAGAATAATTAATGTGGTTTAGCTTAGAATCTGTTCGAATATGTCGTAAGTGTTTTGCACAAATTTGTCGTCTGGTCTTTTAATGAAATTCGTAATTCCATTTCGATCGTAGAACTCTAGCGATTCCGTATTGGATCGCATGAATATACCTCGCACAATGGCAACGCCGCCCACAACGACATCGACATCGACGCCGACGATGGTGAATGGTAATGCCAAGCCAAAGGCCTCATCGCCCACGCTCTCGGAGAGCAGCAGCAGCAGCGGGAGCGTGAAAGCCAAGGCGGCTAATCTTAGGTGAGTTTTGGTGTTCGAATCGCTTTTTTTGGGATCTGATTTTCTGATCTGGTTTCTTGTCATTCCAATCATTTTGATTTTTCACATTAATCTCAATTTTTTTTTGTATAATTTTGTTTGTAAAAATTATTATTTGTTTTTTTGGTTTCTTTGCCGGGCATATATACTTTGGTTCAAATCCCAATCCAACCAATATATCCACACACATCCAACAGTATCTCGTTAGGCAATAGTTTTGTAAATAGTTCGATTACAAAAACAACAACAAGCGCAACAACAACAACAGCATCAACAACACCAGCGATAAATTCAACGGGAAACGTTCGCAGTTTGACGCCAAACAAATCAACTCTTTTTGGTGGTGGTGGTGGTGGTGGTGGAGGTGGTGCTGTTATTCCAGTTCTTCCAATTGGTGGTGGTAATGTCTCGCGCACACCCCCACCCCCTGCACAGCAACAGCAGCAGCAACAGCCACAGAAACCGCCAATTGTTGGCCATGGCAAGCCGAATTTTGCCCCAAAACCGCCGGGCTTGCAACATTTGGCATTGGCCAATGGTCAACAGCGTCCAGCGGTGATGCGTCACCACAGCATGAAGTCACCCAGGTATACGATAAACATTCTAACCGATACTCATCATCACTTGCCACATGTACTGCTTCAATGCTTCAATGCTGCGCTCCTTAATACATCAACTTAAACACACAATTTGCTTTTTATTCAGTTTGTCTCCGCTTTGATTTAACGCTCGCTGCAATTGCTCTTTGTTTTTTTTTGTTTTCCCTGTTTATTTTGGCGTTGCTTTTCACTAAACGTATTTCTTGCATTCCTGTGCAGATCTCCACCAGCTGCTGGCGGCGTTAATGGGCCCGTTTTCTCAGCGCAACAACATTTTGGCACAATGCGAGCGCCGCATCAACAGCAGCTGCTGCTGCAGTCGGCAAGCAGCGCAGAGTGCTTCAGTGGCAGCACCAACAGCATCACGGGCAGCATTCGCACAGCACCAAACCCGCCAAAGAGTAAGTCCTTAAAGCCGTCCAAAGATAATTAGCAAGTCTTGATGTCCGTCCGGTATAGATTCAAATATTCCTGAACATCCAGCTCAATCACCCACCTCATTCCAAAGCCTGGGTGTAAATCAAGATAGTTTTATTTTGGAATTCCCAGAGCCATTTGCTTGCTTATCTGTATGTGAACATTAAACAGAGTTTCCATTTATTTATTCCAAGAACTGATACAAGAATTGCTTGGAAAGCACTTGGAATTCTTTTTATAAATATTAATCAAAGATTTCATTTATTTTTATAACTGTTTAGTTATGTATTTTCAACAGCTGCTTTACCACAATGAAATTCACCACGATAACCGCAATTTGTTTATTTCTATAAATGAGTGCATAAACAGTTATAAATGAGTTGTGAGTTAAGCTAACTATTGAATTTAGTATTCTTTGTGCGTGTGCAGTGAAATGAGGAAATTTGCTACTTTATGTAAGCTACGTAGTACTTATTTTAAGCAAGAACTTACTCATGAATCCAGTATTCACCACTATAACCGCAATTTGTTTATTTCTCTAAATGAGTACATAAACAGTTATAAACGAGTATGTGAGTTAAGCTAACTATTGAATTTACTATTCATTTGTGCATTTGCATTCGTAATTATTTCCAATGAACTTCTTAAACTACTACTAAATAAACCCCTACACAAACTTCCTTTAATACTTATCGTTAACTTACTGATTTCTCTCTTCCTCCATTCCGTAGATCGTCCGTCACAGAAGCCACCGCCGCCTCCGACGCCATCGCGCAGCATCTCGAACAGCAATTTGAGCAGCATTGCGGCGCCGTTCAGTGCCGTTAATACGGCTTTGGTGCAGAGTGCTGCGATAACGACGTCAGCGCCATCGCCACCGCTGCAGCCGCCATCCAGCTCGAGCAGCAGCAGCAGCGTCGTCGCTCTGCGCGATCAGTTCCGTTTAGGGGGCAGCTCAACGCCGCCAACGCCACCGAATGGTGGCAGCATCAACGCCAGCCCAAAGATGCGTGAGAAGGTGCAGCCCATCATTCTGAATGGCGGACCCATCAACAATCCGCCAGCTCTGCCACCGCATCGCACGCCGCCACCGCCCCCGCAGCGCCAGTCGAGCAATGTAAGTAGAGCAACAGCCAACAAGTTGGCGCATCTACCAAAACAAGAGAGCTTTTGCTGCACTACAAGAAATCGTTGGGCTCGTTTTCAAATGTCAACACTTGCGTACGTGAGCACTGAGCACATCTTATTCATGCATTTTATTGCATACCACTCAAATATTGATAGATTGACATTCCATTCTCAATGATGTTAATAAATAATCGGTAACCAGTTGGCATAATTGCAAATGCAAATTATTTCAATTGAACTTTTTGCGCAGTGTGCACATTAAACAGTTACTCATCTTCTCTCTTTTACTCTCTCTCTCACGCGCAGAGTTGCTGTTCTCTTACATTTTGAACTGCGCATTCGCTCTTTTGCTCTCCGCACTTATGCTTAGCTTTTTTTGCAACCTTTATAGATTTTTCCCACAATACATGCGACGTGACCAAAACAGCTTTGAGACAAATTTGTCGCTCATCGCACGGCTCGCTTTGCGTTGTTGTTCTTCTTGTGCTCGTTTTCATTATTGTTGAGAGTGTCTTGTTGTTGTGCGTATGTTTGTGTGGGTGCACTTTGTGTGTGTATGTGTGCACTTTGTGTGTGTGCTAATAAAAAGTGCAGCATAGTTTGTAATATTATCAAAAATCCTCACTTAGCATGTGAATCACTGGATATCGAGGACTCTGTGCAAGATTAGGCAATTGTGTGAACAGAAAAAGTTTTCAAGCAGTAGCAGCTGTGCCCCTTTCAAGGCCAACGTCAGGCTGATGCTCAATCAAAAGCGCAACGTAATTCAAGTTGCATTTATTGCATACGCGAAGCAAATCAATTTAAATGTGTTTTCCCTCTCATTCTATTAATGTAGACTGGCTCGCAGCAGCAGCAGCAACAACAGCAGCAGGCGCCTGTGCCGCCCCAGCGTTACTCCTCGATGCGGGCGAATGCTCCACTAACGCCACCCACGCACATGGCCAATGCGACGCTCAATTTTGGCAGCAGCGGTGGCCTGGCAACGCCAACAGCAACGACGGGCGCATCTGTTGGTCGCCTTGTCATCGATTTGGAGGCCAAGTTTGGCAAGCGATTTCATAATGAAAACGAGTTTCCCAAGCCGCCTCCATTTCTAAATATAGAAAAAATCTATCCTAGTCGCACGATTAAGGCAACCAATGGTATGTAAAGGATATATATATGCTTAAGTGTGTGTGCGGGTGTGTGTGTGGTTGTGTGTGTGCTTGTGTGTGTGTGTTTTTTGAAATGGGTGTGTGGGCAAATTCTACTGCGCCTTGTTAATTATTACATTATTATTATGATTACAAATTACGATAAAATTTTTATTATTATTCTTATGATTGTTATATGCACATGTGGAATGCTGTTATATAATGAGTATACATACAATACATACGTACATATATGGCAAAAGGAAATTGCTGCATATTATTATTATTATTATTTGTATTACTAAGCACACACACACACACACACACACACATAATGTAGCACTATTTGGAGATAGAAAAACTTGATACATCGATGTAATTTGCATTAATTGTGTTCAACACACACTCACTCACACACACACACACACAACCATGTTAAATAAACTAAAAGTTACAATTGATGATTAATTATTGTTTGATTATCGCGATATGAATGTATACAAAATGTTATAATATATATATGAAAAAATGTTGATAGCTTTATTCCACATAACTTTTTCTGTTAGAAACGTATATTTTTTTTATAATACTTAATATATGTTAAAAAGAAATCGCGATATTATTACTAAGCACATAAGCAAGTTTTATATGCCTCCTCCATACTACGGTTATTGATTGCATTATGTACGAGTCCTGATGCAGATTATATACATACATATATATATATTTATGTGTAACTGTAGCGCATGCTTTTACTTTGTATGTAACGTCTTCGATCCGGCTTCATTTTATTTATATTTACATACACTACATACATACATATATATACATATGTGTTGTACTTTTATATACCGTATCGTATCTATTATATATATATTGTTTTACATATATATCGAGAGAATATTTAATTTTAGCACAAGCACATTATTGTTTTATATATCTGAAGTTATTATGAACAATAAAAAACAACCAAAATAAAATTGAATTTTAAATACATTTGACATTTGTGTTATTTGTTGCATTGTTTGTTTTGTCTTCCACATTCAGCCGTTCCTCTTTCCACTTGTGTTCTTTCTCCTCGTTTCATTTGTGATCGTTGCGTTTGCTTGTAAAATTTCCATTGCCTAACCCAAAGGCGCCGCTTTAAAACATCGAAAACTGTCTATATACATATATATATCCCCTTCTCTCTATACTTGCTTCGCCTTAACGATGATGAAATGCAGAAACGCCAAACAACAACAATAACAACAGCGGCTGTGGCAGCAACAGCAGCAGCAACAACAACAACAGCGCAGCTGCATTCAACAACAATGTTAAAGCGCCAGCAACTTCGACAATGGGACTGAAACCCGCTTATGCGCCACTCAAAAAACATCGCGCACCCGCACCGCCTCCACAGGCAGGCGTCGCCGCCGCCACAGTGTCTGTGATAAGGCAATCCAGTTTTCTATATGGCGGCAACAGCAGCAGCACAGCAGGCGCCAACGCTGGCGTCGGCGCATCTGCCGTTAATGTGCGTCCCAAATCACAGCCGGCGACAAGTGTGCCGCGCAACTCGACAGTGTATTGAGATGTGCGACTGTAAATGAGAAATCGATTTTTATTGTAATCTAAATGATATCGATGTTTTTTGCTTTGTATATATATGTGCGTGTGTGTGTTTGTATGTCTCTCTAATGTGTTATGTTGAGAGTAAATCTGCGAGGATGCGTGCGAAATTCAAACTGTTAAATTTGCCTATGTAAAGTGTATAAACTATAATCCGAACAATAATAATATAACCTAAAACGACAAGGTGCTGAAAAATTGTATGGAGTGCGCGTAAACAACTTCATTTAAAATTCTTGTTCTTAAATTAAATGTAACAAAAAATATTCCCAAATCAGTTAGGAGTTTCGATTTCCAAAAAAAAACCAAATGATTTGAATTTGAATACTAAAATCCTCTCAGATGGTAAACAGCAAGAAATTTAGAATTGTTTCCTTGTATAAAAGTTATGTGAGATTGAAATTGATTCGAGCTAAAACTGTTTAAAATAAGTGTAGCGTCTTGCCCCAGGCTTAAACAACACTACTAACACACACCTATATAGTCTGTACATAGAACAATTAGCAGCATTTGAATCTAGACCAAAGTTAGTCAAATTATCCAAAAGAGAGACAAAAACACAAGACGAAAAAAACAGAATTCCCTTTTATATGTATAAGGAGCGTTGCTGTCGCTAGCCCTAATCTTACTAGACTGAAATTGTTGAACCGAAATTCAAATGTTAAGTACACTTATGTATATTTTTAAAGAAACAAACGCACACGAAAATGTTAAATGAAAATCAGAGCACAACAACCAAATGTTTGCCAACGAAACTCAACTCACAAAACATCCACAGCTCTCACTTAAATCTTCATGTTTCTTTTCTTTCAGTGTGATACAACAATTCGAACTACTTTTTTATGGATTCCTTAACCCAATTACATATTTGTTATATACAAAATAATAAAAGACAACCACTAGGGCAATATTATGCATTAACATAAAATGAACTATTATTAAATTTCATTGTTGTTGGACTTCGGACGTCATATTAGAAATAAATAACCAGCATATTTGCAAATTAACATTCGATTCAACATCATTGCATTTACAAGTTATCATATTAATAAAATTCAAAAGCATTAAACAAAGTTTAAATGTCTCCTCATTGGGCGGGAATAATTAATTCAACTTTTTATATTTTACATTAAATATTTAGTGTTATTTTCAGTTTATTAAAAAGCTCTCAAAATTTATGCTTTTCAAATGCGTAACGTACTATTAAGCGCATATAGTAGATATATGTATATATATATACATCACTATATGTACATATACATATTTGTGTATATATTATGCCCAGTATATAAACAACAATAGTTAAATTTCACAAAACATAAAGCTATAACAATAATAGTCTTAATCACAACGGAATCGTAAACAATCGCACTTTTGTCCCTTAAACAACTGACCCATCTCCAGAAGTGGTGAGCTTGAGCTTCAGTTCGTCCGCTGCCTCCTGCAAGGGACGATCCTCCTCTCTGCTTCACTTTGTTCCTTTAAACAACTGACCCATCTCCAGAAGTGCTGAGCTTGAGCTTCAGTTCGTCCACTGCCTCCTGCAAGGGGCGATCCTCCCGTTTGCGTAGTCGCTCGCATTTCGGACATGGCTGCTGGTTGTTAAGGCATTCGGCGTGAAAAACAGCGCCACACGTAACACACTAAATACAAAAATTTAATTAAACTATAAAAATAAAGTTGTGATTTGTTGCAGCTCACCCTAAATGTGGTGGCAATGTGAAAGGGATAGAGTACTCGCGGACTCTGGCAGATCTCGCAGATGAAGCCCTTTAGCTGGCACAGACGACACTTGAGCACATGTGCCTCGCCCAGCTTGAAGGCCTTCTGCAGCTGCTGGCAGAGCGTGCCGCGCTGTATCAATGCCAAGTCGGCAATGGAGTACTGATGTATGTGCTCATAGAGATATTTGCGGTCACAGAAATCGTGCTGCAGCAACTCAATGATGGATGGCGCGCACGTGTACAGATAGGCACGTATGAAATTCAAACGGATGCGCAACGATTGCAACTCAGCCATTGCTTCGGAGGCATAGTAAATGCTGGGATTGAGCAGCTGCATGTCCAGAAATGGCTTCTCCCGAAACTCGGTCAGGAAGGCAGCAGCCTGTTTGCTCACACAGTATTTGCGAAAATCCCAATTGTAAATGATGCGTGCCGGAATGAGTTGAGCATCTGCGTCCATGCACCCGTTGCAGTAGTAGCTGCCACTAAACCCACAAACTCTGCAAAGCATTGGATTGTGTTAGATTTTAGGTGGGAGACGCTGGGTTTACTCACTGAAAATTGCTATCGCCAATGCCGAGGGGATGCTGGCAGCCCTTGCAGAGAAAACCTTGCGCATTGAGACCGGGTTCGCGGGGCAATTGACAAAGTTGGGCAACCATTTGCTGCAGATCCGCATTGTTAACGTTGATTAGCTCAAAGTCCGAAGAGGTCTGTGAAGAAGAGTTGAGCATCAGCAGCTCGGATGCAAATGCACATTAAATTCCAACTTACGTCACTCATATCATCGGTAACAGCTGATTCGATTTCCCTTCCTTGTATCTCTGGATGTGCCACATTCGATGTGGATGCACTGGCGCGAAACTTTTCCCAGATCTGTGACCAGCCGGCGGCATCATCGCGATTTCTCTCGTGCTTGCGCAACATTACATTGTAGCTGCAACCAGCTGGCGAGCGCAGACTGCAGGCGCTGCTCACGCTAACGGAGCGCTGAAAGAAACGTGCAGCAGTCTCGTCTGTCGGGGAATGTGCATCCAGATCGGCGGACCACGAGGTTTGCATGAGATTTGTCAGCGAATTGCTGCCACTCGGCATCTCAGCACACGGTTCCTCAATGTGTCGCACGGACAGTTTGCGAGACCGATGTGGTTTACCCGAGGTGGACTTGTGCTCAACGGGGGCTTCTACTGGATTATCTGCGTCTTTGGCGTCCTCCTTCAATGTGGGCGTTTGCTCCTCGTTAATAACATCCATTTCATCCACTTTCTGCATGAACAAATCGAGTATCTCGTGCTGATTAAGGTCCGCATTGCCAAAGTGGCCGCCACGACTAAATGGACTATTGGAAATGGATTCCGAGAACAGCTCGTTCGTATGAAGGGGCTGCGGTGTTGGTATAGCCACAATTTCAGTTGCCAACGAGCTGGCAATATCAACGCCGCAACTTATCTATAAAAGAATAATTATTAATGATTTAGCATGGATCAATCCAGATTCGCTTAGTACCGGACAGGATTTGAGTGCAGGCGTCCACAGATTGGAGAGTTGAAGTGCATAATCGGGCCATTGGTTCAGCAGGCTTGAGTTGACAGGTAAATCGAATGAAACATACACCTCCAGGCTCTCCATGATCTTGGCAGCCGTTTCCAGACCTTCGCCATCCTTGAGCAATGCATCGTTTTTGTAATAGGGCCGCAATGCTGAACTATTTTTGCGCATGTTATTCAAGTATGCGGAGAACACGGATTCGTTGAGAGACTGTCGCACCCATGCGCGACACTGGCCAATCTCGGAGGTGATCTGACTGAGACACTGGATCTGCTCGATCACCTGCTTGTGCATGAAGATCATCGCCGGTGACCAGAAACTTGGCTCGGGCCTTCGTTCCACATCGCCAGCGATAACATTGATGGTGGCCCACAGAAACGAGTCCTTCAAGCCATGCAGAAATATGGCTTCCAGGGTGGTGCACAAGGCGCTCGTCTGTTGGCAGAGGCCCAGCACCTCTGTGGATAGTAATTTGAATGAGTCATTCAATCGGTTAAATGAGTAAATATAGATGAAGGGACTCACCCAATCCCTTTTGCTTGACTTCAAATTCAATTTCTCTCGCATTCTCGTTTAGCGTGTTGATCAAAGCCTCCTTGACGACATTATCACGCTTCGACGAAAGTTGAGTTAGACTGCGAAAGAGGGCGCTCATTTGTTATTGTTATTGTTCGACAATTATTTCTTATTTATCTTTGTGTTTTCGTGTTTTCTCGCAAAGGCACTTCCAGCTGTTTGCCAGGGCTGACAGAGAGTGATCGACTCGAGTTCATGTGAACTATTATAAGTTCGAATGAACTAAACCAGTTAAGGTAATCGATTTAAATATGTATAATCGGTGCATGCTATCGAAGGTGACGTCAACAGTGACCAAAACCGTTTCTAACGGCTTTTGCCATATTCAAAATGGAAGGGAATTCATAAACGATCACGTAAGCGGGATTGAATTTCCGTTTGGTTTGGGAATAGAAACAAAACTCGTTCTTGTTATTCTTGAGACTTTCTTTCTTGGCATGAAGCATAAGAAAAACCCACGCAATTTGAGCAACTACAACAACAGCAAATACATTTTATAATGACTTTTGATGCCTTGGGGTTTTATTTCATTCGCATTAATGACTCAACCGATTAATTTCCATCAGTTAAGTGTATTTAAATCGCATTACTCTAAAATAACACTTGTCAAATGTAAAAGAGCTTTTGATTGTATTTATTTATTTATTTTATATTTATTTGTGTTTTAGCATATGAATCCCGACTTGTAAATAAGGCTGTGCACGTAACCCGACTTTGTGGTCAGTGCGTCAGTTCGTCATTCAGTCAGTCACTCGATGTTGAAGACAAAAATTTGTGTTAAGGTCAGGGTGACCAACACGGCTTATGCTGCCATCGTTGAATGTTGTCGTTACTGTCGTTGTTTCAACGTTTTAACGCATTTTTCAATATTTTTGCAATAAAATTGTATAGCTATAGCTATCGTTGATATCTTACAGAAGATGCGCTCCAACTGGTTCAGGCAGGCACTCAAAAACAACAAAACTGGTCTCTCATATGACTTTTCAAGTGTTTATCATTCGTTGTTGTTGTTTTCTTAAGTTTTTAGCGTGTTACTCGAAACACATTTTTTTTTTTTGGTGTGGGCCGGCGCCTGCAGCCAACAATTGCATTTTTGGAATTTCAATACTTCAAACTGAAATATTAAGCGTTAATTTACTACAATACTTTGACCTTTTGCAGATGTTTGTTTAAATACTTATTTGAATACCAGTTGAATATTTATATTTCTTTCAAAGGAAATGTCAGCTCTACGAAGCTGCAGCTGTTTGCGCTTATTATTACTGTAAAGCAAAAGCGTGTAACGATTCATGAGTAAAAAGGCAGGTGAAGGGTCGCCAAAAAACCAAATTCAATTTGTGGATTACGCATACAAATTTTCATAATTTCCCTAACTGTGAGCCCCTCTCCGATTAAGCTGCTTAAGGGCTCTCAGACTCTATTAAAGTAAATAATATATAGCGTGAATGCTGTCACTGCATTGTTGTTTGTTGTTGTTGTTGCAGTGATGCTGACTTGGCGCTTTTGTGGCAAACTCCACTTAAAGTTCGACTTGGGCCGTGGGCCATTGTTATACAGTATACAGAAAATATAAGTAGGAAAAATGAGAAACGAGAAATTTTTATAAAAACGTTTGTTTTCGTAATACAACTTTGATTACTTCTTTGACGCCGCTCGAATCGAGGCAGCGTCCCATTGATGGCTTTGTTTGGAGCATTGTGGCTCTCAGCTTTGATTTATTGTCTGTGGGTGCACAACAACAACAACAACAGCAGCAGCAACAACAGCAACAGCCACAATAACAAAAGCGCAGTAGCGGACTTTTGTCCATTTGGTAATATCTTTTGCGGTAATTGTAACAATAATAATGTTAATGTTGAACTAGTTGTGATTTAACATTTGATGCTCATGTGCGTGTTGGTTCATGGGGAAGTGCCATCAAATGCGGAACCAGCTGACATCATTTCAGTTTTTGAGCGCCCTGGCCGATTATGTTGGCAATTATGAACTAGAGACACAATTAGTGAACATTAATCGATCAGTGTGTTGAATGTGCATGCTCATCATTGTGTAATCAAATCACACTTTGATCATCAGGGATCATCGGTTGAAAGAGCGAGACAGAGAGAGAGAGAGAGAGAGAGAGAGCGATATTTGTTTTTGTCTTTTTAGTTGGCTTGCACAACTCGATTGTTCACACAATGTGATCTAAAATAAGCGCAGCTGACTCAATCCAGAAAATGCAAAAAATATATAAAAAATGACAACAAATTAATGCAATTGATTACTAAAGACACCAAAAAATGTACTTCACAAAAGAATTGCCGCTCATAAGCGTAAGTGTTTAACGATGTTGAAAGCGAAAGCCGCCAAAGACGATTTATCAAAGAACAGGATCTATTCTATGTATGTATGTATGTGTGTATATACATATATACATTTTAAGACCGGCATAAATTATGCATGATGAAGCCGCTGACTGTGACGTGCCCTGTTGGACAGATAGACAAGTTCGTAACTTAGACTCAAAAACCAAACCGGCCTGTCGAACAAATAAACAATAATTTAAAAGAAATACAAATGAGTTCTAGCATAAAAATAAACACTATTAATTTTAATTTATTGATATTCATAATATTTAAAAATACACATGCTGAAATTTTGAAAAGTTTGCGATTGTCAACAGTTGTCGAGGACAGTTGACAGTATGTTAACAATATGTTAGTCCGCTGTTAGCTTGACCTTGGGCGACATTGGAAATGCGCTTCAGTGCCTCAGATCAAGTATGCAAATCAATACGCAAAATGACTAAAGGCAATTATAGCAATTAATTTCACTGTTGTCTACCGGTTTCAAGTGCACAGCGCTACTGCAGTTAACAATTGAATCGATCTATGGAATCTAACCATGTGAATATTTGTATGCTTATATGTACAAACTCATATAACATATAAACATATATTTATATGTGCATATATAGTTGGTGGAATGGCGTAAAATTAGAATAAAAGTGAGAGTGCCAAATTCAACACTGCAAATGTTATTTTATGCTGCACAATTTCATTTTGCGCTTAACTGTTGTTTACCTATTTGCTTAGACGACGCCGCTGCGCTGAGCCACACACTGCACAGTGGTTCAATATCTACGCTTAACTTGTGCAAGAGGAATGGATGTAAATCTGTTAACATAGTAAATAATTTTGTATGTGTTTTTATGCATTAATATTTTTATATTTTCTTTTAAAGATTTTTTATCATAGTGCATGTAAAATATTACTTTACTTGTGCAAAGTGGTTGCAACCAGTTACTTTTTGTATACAGTTATGAGATAACTTAACAAATCAAATTATGTGTTTTCGCTGTCATAATAAATCAATATGTGCGCAATTTGTTTGCAATAATTTACGTCAAGCAATCGTGAATCAACTTTGACCACTGTGCGCAGTCGCTGTTAGCTTCGAGCCCAAGCATAAAGCCAAGCTTCATTCGTTGTCGCTGACGGCGGCGAAGTTTACTAAAAGCGCAGAACTCGTGAGCTACGGACGTGTTTCTGCTACGCTCGAGCGCATCGCGCATCTTAATCTTCCCCGTCGTCAACGTCTCCGTCTTCGTTTACGTCTCCGTCTCCGGCGCATCTTTGCGAGTCGTGAATTCGTGTCACAATTGATTAAAATTGTCTGTGTGCAGTCGCGACAAGAAAAAAAATCAACAAATAAATAAATACAAGAGAGAAAAAAAAAATATTAATATTACATATTATTTGTATTTGGCAATAAGGTTGTTTGTGTGCACGCCGGGCGCTGATTGCGTCGCTGCGGATCGCTGTCATCATACTCAGTACCAGCAGCAGCAGCAGCATCTTCTTCGACTTATTGCCATCATTATTATACTGCCTACGCGCTAATTTTATTCCTCGCGGATTTTCCAAACTCGTTTGGGCAATGCCCAATTCTAAATTATCCGTAGCGTGACAAATACGAGCATAAGTAAATCCCCAGCAACAATAACTATAACTATATAACATCACCTTCAGTTCCAAAATAATAATACAAAAAAAAACAAAAAAAAAAAACAAAAGCCAAAAAAATTCCGTAATGCAAACGCGCAGCTTTAAATTGGAGCAGCGCAGTCGCAGTCACAGTGCTGCCGGCTGCGCTACCGTTGCGCTGCTGTTAGCGGCAGCGCTGCTGAATATCAATACAGCAGCTGGGAGGCCTGGTAACATACAAACTGCTATTCGAACTGGATATCGAATTTGATACCAGTTCGAATTCGTAATCAATTCGCACAGAGCCATACGATATTTAATTAGTGTTTGCCATCCTCTCTTTGATTTCCTTTTCGTCTTTCCTCCATGTGTGTGTGTTGCTTTCTTTATGTATTTCTGAGATGCGCATGTAAATTGAGTCTGTAATTTCCAATTATTGCATGTTTGTTTACTTCTTTAATCCGTTTGTAATCAATTTACTCTTCTTTGCTTCGTCTTTAAGTTATGTGTGCAGTAAATATTTGGAATGTTAAATAGTATACCTCATTAAAGTTAGTTTTAAGATTTTGTTACAAAGAAACATAAAATATATTATTTATTTCAAAGCTGCGTAGCTATTTTTAATTTTCTTTTCTAAAATCTTTCCGTATCCATAAAAATAATTATTATCTATTTTTATCTCGGCTAAAGATACTAATATTAGTTTACGAGATTTCCTGATTCTCTAATTGCTGTCGTAAATTTGAAAAGTATATTTTATAGTTATAGTTTTTGTTTTCCTATAACTTCTAAGTTCCAGCTCTAACTAACATTTATATAGCATGTAAATAACCATATATCTCAATGTCCTTTGAGTGTCTGTTTGAACTGTGCCCACAACTATATCCTCCAATTGTCACTAACTCCCAGCACACACACATTTAACTAAACATCACACATCATCTTCAAGGCTATCATGTAGAGTATATCATAACAACTTCTCCCGATTCGGTGACCTTGTTGGCTAAGTTGCGCTCATGACCCAAAGGTACACATCACGCTTCATCAGGGTTATCCATTGTCCACTTAACTTAAACTGATTGCCAATGCATCTTTTTGGGGGACGCATCTTCATCTCAATCCGGGGCCCCTGCGGCGGCACGGGCGCCTCAAATAAGCTGACAAATCAACTCAGCGGAAATTTGTAACTATTATTATTATTATTTTTTTTAAATTGAACAACTGAACACTTATCAGCTGTTGTGCAGACCCCCAAAAAGCAAAACTAAAGTAGTAGCTGTAAAAATAAATAACTCTGCCGCCAATGGCGACAAAAACATCTCATTCCCAAAGGCAACTTGAAAGGCAAATGAAACTCGAGAAGCCGCCGGCTCGGCTCTAAACAAGCCCAAACCAGACAATAACAAAAAACATCAAAAAAATGAAGAAAAAAAAAACATTATGTAAGAGCCAAATGACGTGACTGGCAAGGCTTCGGTGTCGGTTTCAGCTTCAGTTTCGAAGAGGAGCTGAAGGGTCTCCCCTTTTGAGGGCGACCTCTGGGAGTGCACTTCTTTAACATCAGCTTGCACTCTTTAATAAAAAACAACTGTTTATCTTGTGTTTCGGGCGGTTTTTGCCGACAAGTCCATAAATTGTTATGACAATTTGTTAAGCTTGGTTGGCAAACTGACTTCTTGACTGACTTTTTGCTGTTTTCATTGTTTTCTTTTGGGTCATGGGGGACCAAGACTTCATTGCAATCCCAAAGGGGGACTTCGTCTTCTAAAGAATGTGACAACCACTAATAAATAAATAACTATAAGCAGCTTAGCATTTGATGATCCGACAACTGATCAACAGCTCTGCAATACACTCGAAACAGTTGACAGTTGACAAAGGTTGCCCGACTAAAATGCAAATCTTTTCAAATGTTATGTTTATTTTTGAAAAACAAGAATTTTGCCAGGTTTCAAATTCTGTGCCATAGTATTCAACTATTGTCTTCAACTAGTCAGTCTTCTCAAATCCATATGCAAATAGTTCACAATCCAATATCCTTGGCCCGTGATTAATGAGAATATTCTTAGCTGTTTTAAGCTGACTTAAGCTGGCTTTTGCTTAAGTTAAGTTTAATTTATTTAGTTCCAATCGTTTATTGGTTAATTGTTGGCGCTGTTTCGTTGATTTTCGGCCAGAGGCGCAACTTAATTCGGCTTGAAATTGAATTGGCCGAATTGAATTGGCAGCTTTTCACCGCTTTGATTGCCATACAATGGCTGATAATCAATTTGTGGCTCTCTGCCATTTTAAGTGGAATTTCTTCACACGACTTGTCGACAATATATATATATACATATATATTTGATGTTTTTTTGTCCGAACTTATCCGTTATACGTGATAATTACCAAATTTGCACAGATTTCCGCTGCTGCTTTTGTTGTGGTTTTGCTGGTTGTTGTTTTGTACAATTAAGGGGCGAGGGGGGCCTCTTATGAAACTGCGCCTTTTGTTATATATTACTATATTTAATATGAACCCACCTAAATTTCATAATTACTTAATAAACCCAGCAGAATGTACAGATCCATTAGATAGATGTATATATTTAGCTCTAAGATAATCTGCGAATGAGTTTCTTACGTGACTGAGTTTTGATTGAGTGAGATTGTGCAAATTACCCCACTTTGAGCCATAGCTGGGGTTAAACCCAAATGCATTTGGAATATAGTATTTGAATCAAGCAAAAATCGTTGATTTTTCATGCATTTCCAATAGCTGGCATTTCCCCTCAGCATTTCCCCTCGGCATTTCCCCTTGGCATCTCATTATTTATTGTTGTTCCATAGTTGATTATTCTTTTCATTATTCCTGTTGTTCACATTTTAAGTTTGTTGTGGGAATTTCATATTTATTGTCACTAAATTATTATTTACACGCGCCAGATTTGTTCGCTATGCTTGATGATGATTATTGTGTGGGCTGGACGATTTAAATAAGTCGATAACTCAAGGTCAATGCTACAGATGCTACAGCGATCGCGCGATGAGATTAATAAAACTCCAACATATTTATCGCTTTCATTATATACATATATATATCTTATATATCAACTTAACGAAGGTTGCTAAAAAAAGTTGTCAAAAATCAAACAAACTGTAAAAATATCATAAGCAAATGACAAAGCTCGAAATTATCCCATTGTCAGTTGCCGTTTGTCTTTGGTGGGTGCAAATGTCGTGAAGTC
The DNA here is from genome assembly GCA_035044385.1 of Drosophila neutralis. Taxonomy (NCBI): domain Eukaryota; kingdom Metazoa; phylum Arthropoda; class Insecta; order Diptera; family Drosophilidae; genus Drosophila; species Drosophila neutralis. The sequence continues at coordinate 901,498 of JAWNME010000429.1, read as the reverse complement.
GTCAATCAATTAAAAAAAACTTCAATTAAAAAGCGCTGTTCACATCCAAATGTACAAAATTGGCGAACAAACAAATTTTAATTGGCAGTGAACTTGCAAAACTAATTTTGACCAGTTTTTTGGGGGCGTGTAAGATTAATAGTGCTTATCTATTAGTTATACAAGCTTTATGCATTCGAATCTTTTGCTGGTAATCTATCAACTATCAACTATTAATATTAATATAATTTTGTGTTACTTTACACTTTCACACATTCAGGCACAACAAAAGAAGAAGAAGCAGAAAAAATGGCAAGTTAGTCATGCCATATCTGACATTTGTATCTGTAGATAATTCATATTTATGAGCTGCCGTCAGATAATTTCTGTATCTCATTTTAATGAGTTGTTCTCGGATGTCAGGGACTCTGATAAAAAATGAGCGGCATCATTTTTCATAGCTCCATTCAAGCTGCGACTGATAAGCTGTCTGTCAAATGAGTAAATCCCACTGCCATTGGCGAAGCATGTTTATTTATTTGTAATCAAGCGCAATAACAATGCCCCGAAGGCTACCTGCTAGTCATGCTTAAGTCCCCCCCTATACTTGGATTATTCAGTTTACAACTGCATTAAATAATAACAAAAACAATACTCAAATAAATAAACATAAATAATATATGAAAATGAATTTATGCACATATGTTTAGCAACAGGAACTCGGCCTATGAGACGTCTCCCTCTCTCTCTCTCTCTATCTATCTCTGTCTTTCACTCTTTCCTGTTCTGAATTGATGTGTAAAAAACCGCATTCTAAAAGCTCAGTTTTTTTCTCCGTTTTTTATTCCCCCATCACGTCTAATTAAATTATTGTCTTTTTGCATAGTATAACTAACTCGATTCGCACATTGCGGTTAAGATGCCCGTGTGCTTCGATCAACCATGACTCTAAATCTACTATATATATATAGCTATAGCTTGATTGTTTTCAAAAGATTGAATGCTTACATTGATGAACGTATGTAATTGTTGCTAACATTCGTTTACGTATGTTATTGTTCAATTCTTGTTAATTATTTTGCGAAACAAGTTTCACACACACACACACACAAATCCCGCCCAAAATTCCGCAGTATTCTTTGTGGGAATCTCAAATGACTCAAAAAAAATCTCGATAAGTATGACTTCAAAATTATTGAAATGGTTATTAATGAGTTAATTCATTGACAGCTGTTCGCATAAATTTTGGGAATTCACTGCGAATATGCGAATATGTGAGAACCATATTTTACTTTGATTTGGTTAGAACATGTATGTGTATATGGATATATATATATATGAACGTGGGCGCTGGGCGCGGCTTTTCATCGATCAGGCTAGTCTGATCAAGTTTGACTGGTTTGGCATGTGCCATAAACATCCTCCTCGTTGAGTGACGCATATCTGCTTAGGTCTAATACAATAATACATATATATATATATATATATATATGTATATATATATATATATGTGCGTCAACGGTTTTTTTTTATTGTTGTAACAAGTCGTGGCTAGAACCTATTTTGAAAAACGTTTCGAGCACTTATTAAAAGGTATTTATAAAGTTTTCATTTGTAATGCTGACTAGCCGGTATGAAAAAACTTTTCCGAATATCGCAAAAACTAGAGGCTAAGTTATGGCATTAATTTAGAATTTAGTATTCGATTTCGAGAAGTTATAGCCAAATTATTGTCTTATTAATTATCTGTACAAACTATCTCAGCATATAAATGAACAAAACTATTATTGCAGGGTATCTGCTAGTCGATCTCCCCCCTCTCTCGCTCTCTCTCTCTCTCCTATCTCTCTCTCTCTCTCTTTCTCGACTGGAGCATTCTTACGTGCTAAGTCTAACATTGGTATTTCCAAGTTGAAATATAGAAGTTAATCTTGCATGTATTCGATTTGATGCATGTATAAAAAACAAAAGACTTAGGCAACGAACTTGGCTGCCAATTCAAAAGTTGGCACATAAAAAGCAGCGCCATTTACTTAGTAACCCCAGCTGGCCCAGCTGACTAACTAAAACCGAATACAAATTGAAATTCTCAACTTAAACTGATCTGTACATAAAAAGCAAAAAAGACAAGCAAGCTTAACACCAGCATGACTAGTAGATATATGTGTGTCTGGGCATTTAAGGCAGTGTCAATCAATCAGCTAGAATGGCAGCCAAATTGACAAAGAGCCACACAACTGTCTCATCTTCAATCTTCAATCTTCATCTGCTTCTTCTTCTTCTTCATCCATGGCATCTTCTGTTTCTAACACGCTCGTGGCTCGCCAACAAATTGCAAACTCTTGACATCTTCTTGCTTGTGTCATTCACTCACACACACAAAACAGTCAAATGCATATATGTACATACAAGCATATACATACATACATATGTTAGTCGCAACCATAAACCACAAACAACAACAACAACAACAGCAACAACAACAACAACAAAAATCTTCCCCCTTCTCTGCAGATGTGCGACAATCGCCATTTTCATTAGATTTGCAACCGCCATTGGCTGAGGCAACACCCACTGACTTCGCTCGGGCCACTGATAGCTATGGCAATCCCATTGATGCACTGCGTCCAATTGATACGCCCGATGGGCGCAAGGTCGTCAGCGCTGAGGGTGTTCAATTCGAGATACCCAATTATGCATCAGGCATCACTGAGATACGCAAGCCATCCGATGATTTACTGCCACCGCACACTGGTGAGTTGAGAACAAAAAGAACAACGACCACAACAACAGCAACAGCAGCAAGGGGTACACCAGCAGCAGCAGTAGCAGATGGCAAGGTCGCCAGCGGTGCAACAACCACAGCCACAGGCACAACAACAACAACAACAGCAGCTTCAAATTTAACCCAAACGCACAATGAAAACACAAGTCTCTTAGTAGCAACATCACCTAGTACTAATAACCCCACTAGCTTAAGCTTAACTGGAACAACAACCACCCGCACCTACACCCACACTAGCACCCCAATCGCATCCACACCCATAACCAATCCTCCATGTGTAGTACCAGTAAATTTATCCAGACCCAATCATGCCAAGCGTGAATCATCTGGGCACAAATACGTAATTATGGCCGCTAGTCCAGAACATGCGCCACCCACATTTACCCTGCTCACCCTGAATCCCCAAGCACCACCCCTCCCAGTCGCAGTCGCCGCGTCCAAACAGAACAATTCTAAGAGCATTGCCAGCCTTGACGCCACATATTCAACTCCAACTCCAACTCCTTCCCAACTAGATGCCATTGCGGTGGCGCAACCCAATTCGGATATCGACAGCACCACCGACAGCACCTCATTCGCATCAGCACTCGCCACATCACTAACACCACCAAAGCTTGCATCATCAATCACAACAGGCGACTCCCAAGCGGCGGATGTCACTGTGGAAGTCGAGCAGGCCGAGTTGATACCCATACAGCAAAATCAGGAGGAGGAGAAGAGTGGCACCCTGCCGGACTATCTGCTGGAGCTGCAGCAAAAGGATAAGAATATTGGTGGACCAGTGCCGTGGACACCAGCACCGAATGGTGCACCACTTAGCGTCATTGCCTGGGATTTATTGCCACCACTGGAAACGGCACCACAAAACGAACCACAAATTATAACCGAACAGCAGCCGATAAGGCATGTGATTGGAGTCGAGCAACCCGGTAGCCACAATATACGCGTTAGTCTAAGCAGTGGACAGGGCTTGTCTCCCCAGGCACCCGCACCACTCACTCCAGGTGTGGTTACTATAGTGCCACTGGAACAGGATGGACCCGAGGGGCATGGCACCAATGCACATGTGGGCAGCACAACGCCCAGCAATGCTGGACGATTTCCCAATCGTAATCGCGGTACCATTCATTATAGCACCACCACAACAACACCAAGACCACGCAGCACCACAACAACTACAACCACAACTACAACAACGACAACAACTCCGAAACCAACAGCAACCACAACAAGGAGAACAACAACAACAACAGCAAGACCTACTACTAAAAGAACGACAACAACAACAATGAGAACAACATCAACAACACCCCCACCTAGAAGCACCACACCACTGGATCCATCAACCTTCTATAAGCTGGACAATGAGGAGGCCTATGCTTACACATTGCCACCGTGGTTGCAGGAGGTTACCGACCCGGATCTCGATGTTGCCGTCACTTTCGTGGTGCCCACAGATAATGATCAGTATAATCATACCCTGGCCGAAGACCTTGAGCCACCATTCGAACCTTTTGTAGATCTGAATAATCTACAGCTTACACCACCGCCCACATCGGAGCGGCCAATCACAACCACAAAACCAACTATAAAAGCAACCACCACAACAACGACGACGACGACAAAACGTCCGCCGATTGCACTACCAACAGCAGCACCCAGCACAGCGCGCCCCACACAAGCACCGCACATTTTCAGAGCACACACCACTCAAAGACAACAGCAGCAACAACAACAACAAAAAGCAGAACCACTGATTACAACAACCACTCCTAAACCCACAGCTCCAACGAAGACAACGCCAGCGGTGCCTGTTGAACCCAATCCATTTGATACATCCACCTTGCCACCGTGGTTGAAAGACTTTGACTATCCCGATGTTGGTCCGGGCGTGCCCTATAATCCGGACAATTTTAGGGATTCATCTGATGATGGTGTCCACAAACCGGGAGGTAGTAAACCCAATGATTTTCAGCCCCAAGGTTTTGCACTTCTCCCAACAGCAGCCACAACCACAACAACAACCACCACAACCACTTCAGCACCAGCTGAAATTGATTCCTCTGCTTTTCCATCCAAAGTCACGCTTACGCTTCCATCCAGCAATGATGGCACCGAGTTAAACACTGTAGAGCCGCCACTGGTGCTAATACCGCCTACTGTCCTAACTAACAGTGACAACAACGAACAACAACCAGAACAACCACAACAATCAGAACAACCACAACAATCAGAACAACCACAACAATCAGAACAACCACAACAAGAACAACCAATTTCACTTACCAGTCGCAGCGGTAGCAAAAGTTCTACTACAAACTCTATCACGCATTTTCCAGCACGCTTCGATCCGCCAGCACCTCAACAGTTTCCACCATTCAGTGGCAATCCAGCCGATGGTCAGAAGGTCGAGTACAGCAAGAGCGATGATGGCAAGGTCATAAGCACACCACCCAACACACAGCGCAATGGTAAGCCGCAATTATCAGTTGTTGAACTCAAACTAATCACAATCTCGTTTGCAGATGTGCAAGGCAGTAGCGTGCATCAAGGATTATCAACTTTCTCCTCCGCCCCCGACGTGCCAACAGCAGCGACTCCTGCCAGCAATACCGGCAAATATACTGGGGGCTTTGGTGCACCCGCTGGTCTGCTGCGTCCACGAGGTGGCAGCAATCCAGGCATCTATGTCGCTGGCAATGAACACGAATTCAAAGTGAAGAAGATCAAGGGACAAGGTGGCAATGCTGGTAATACTGGACGTTATACGGGTGGCTTTGGAGCACCCCCCGGTGTATTGAGTCCTCAGAATGCGCCCAGAGCCTTCGAGCAGACACAGCAGACGCAGCAGACACAGCAGACACAGCAGACGCAGCAGACACCGATAACTAAGCAGTCTCAGGAGCCGTCTCGTTCGCTGTCAAATCAACATTCGGTTGGAGCTGCATCCAGTCACCAACAACATCACCAGAATCGGTTTGGAGGACCACCCGGCATCTTGGTGCCCTTTGACAATGTACAGCGCACCGGTGGGCAGTAGTAGGCTATAGTTCCACTTGTTGCGACTATAGCAACTACTTTTAATTATTTATAAAGCATGTTTGTATGTATGTGTACTTATGTTAAAGTTTTCTAAGTTGAACTTCTCGATGTGTACTGTAACGTAACTCAAAATCAATACGAATTTCTTGTTCGATAATCAAAAATGTCTTTTAACGATATCGTTTGTTCATCTGTATATATGTACGGCATATATACGAAAAATATTCATATATGTACATATGTGTACATATCATGTAATATGTTATTTACATAATAAACTTTATAAAAATAAATCTGTCAATTTCATTATTTTTAATCTGTCATCATTTTTACTTTTTTTGTAGGCCTAAAAGTATTAATTTTTAATGAACCATTTTCGAAATTATACACGTAATTATAATAATAATAATCAGTACCTGGCTACACCAGTTAGCTTTCTTGTAGCTTTTCCACGGCACGCAGCATTTTCAAATTTACGCGGGCATTCTGTATACATTCAATAGGTACTCGAATAGACACAATATGGTCACTTTGCAGTCACGTGAAGTTGGCAGCGCGAGGCGCTTATGCTCAAGATTGCGCGTGCGTCGCATAGCAATCAGCTTAGTGTTGCCCATAAATCGCCAAATGCTTCCACCGTGGTGGTGGGCGTGACGTAAACGTCCTTCATTTGACTTTCAATACGCTCTGCCAGAAGGCAAACGCTCTATCTGAACTCAAAATCGACAGAGCAGCTTGCAGTTGCTTCCCGACGAGTGAACTGAGCGAAAGTAAAAGTGGTGATCCAGGCAATCTTTTCAGACAGTCAATTAAAAAAAAAATCTAAATCTAAAACATGTCGAAAATTGGTATTAATGGATTTGGACGCATTGGCCGTCTGGTGCTGCGTGCTGCCATCGATAAAGGCGCTAACGTCGTTGCCGTAAGTTACTTATTTACTGTTATATATACCGATATGTATATAGAGAGAAAGTATTTGTAACACGTAATAACTGTAAATGCAAATGTGCGTAATCTTCTTCTTCAGGTTAACGATCCCTTCATCGATGTGAGCTACATGGTCTACCTGTTCAAGTTCGATTCTACTCACGGCCGTTTCAAGGGCACCGTCGCCGCTGAGGGTGGCTTCCTGGTTGTCAACGGCCAGAAGATCACCGTGTTCAGCGAACGCGATCCGGCCAACATCAATTGGGCCAGCGCTGGCGCTGAATATATTGTTGAGTCGACCGGTGTCTTCACCACCATTGAGAAGGCCTCCGTTCACTTGAAGGGCGGCGCCAAGAAGGTCGTCATCTCGGCCCCATCTGCTGATGCCCCCATGTTCGTGTGCGGCGTGAACTTGGATGCTTACTCGCCCGACATGAAGGTCGTGTCGAATGCCTCTTGCACCACCAACTGTTTGGCACCGTTGGCCAAGGTTATCAATGATAACTTTGAGATCGTTGAGGGTCTGATGACCACCGTTCATGCCACCACAGCCACCCAGAAGACCGTTGATGGTCCCTCCGGCAAATTGTGGCGTGATGGTCGTGGTGCTGCCCAAAACATCATTCCAGCATCGACAGGCGCTGCCAAGGCCGTTGGCAAAGTCATCCCGGCACTCAATGGCAAACTGACCGGCATGGCTTTCCGTGTCCCCACACCAAATGTGTCCGTTGTCGATTTGACTGTGCGTCTGGGCAAAGCTGCCACCTACGATGAGATTAAGGCCAAGGTACAGGAAGCGGCCAATGGTCCATTGAAGGGCATTTTGGGCTACACCGATGAGGAGGTTGTCTCCACCGATTTCCTTAGCGATACTCACTCGTCTGTGTTTGATGCCAAGGCTGGCATCCCATTGAACGATAAGTTCGTCAAGCTGATTTCTTGGTACGACAATGAGTTCGGTTACTCCAACCGTGTCATTGACTTGATCAAATACATGCAGACCAAGGATTAAATATAAAAACATACATATATAATTATGCATACAACAACAGAAAAAACATTGTTAACTTCTCAATACGCACAAACAGGGGGTGTAGCATTTACATAACTATATAGAAGAGAAACATCCAATCCATCCTCCAATTAATAATTCCCACAAATGTACACACATACATATACAAATATACATAAATATATATGCATATTTATGTTTGCACATTTGTTGTTTATTGATATCTTCTCGCTCCTGTTTGTAGAGCCGCGCAACAACAGTTACATAAATTATATAACCTTATCTCGTTACAAATTTACGGAAATAAAAAAAAAAACAAAAAAACCAACATATTACGACATTTTTATTGCAATTGTGAAATGACCTCTGCCGGGGCAACTATTGATTATTTCGCCATCAGCTCAGAGGGCAAACTTTGTTGCATTTGACAACAATAGCATTTAGTTTTCAAGCATAAGTATATTTTTATAAATAGTTTGACACGCGCATATGTACACATATACACATATGCATATACACGTACGCATGCATATGTATATAAAAATACATGCTTTTTGCAATCTGAAGCTAAATCAGTATGTATATGCATGTATACACATATTAATCGGCATACGTGCAAGTACTGCTTGCTTTGAAACTGCCGGCATGCCGGCTAAAATGCCCTTGACATTGAATTTATTTTATATACTAAAAGGCATAACAATAAATAAGGGAAAGCAGTTAGGCATGAAATACATACATAGAAAATTAGGGAAATACGCTTAGATAAGATAAAATTCATAATTTGCGAAATTATTTAACATATACAGTTAACAGTAACAGTGCCATTTTGAGTAAAATGTTAACACTTGATTACATTTACAGTTGGAGTCCATGAGTCTGTCATCGCCATCGTTTCGATAACTATCGACCGCAATGTTTTGAATGGAGGATTTCAACCTCGTTTGGCAGGATTAATGGTGGAATTAATAATTAAACAAAGCTTAATGAATGGTTTGAGATACACAGAACCGATTTTTATTAAGTAAGGGCATTCCCATTAACTTAAGACTTTTGTTTTCTGATTTTATTTATATACCAGATTATTTTGCCAATTTTGTTGTACTATTTAGATAAATATTTGCGACTATTGGCTTGGAAAATTTTAGTTTGATTAGTAGAGACACATCCGACAAACTTTTTACACAAGTTGCAGAAAGTAATAAATATCAACAGGTCTCCCCTCTTTAGTTCGTTTTGGGCCAACCTCATTGCATGTTGGTCTGAACCGCCCCACAGCAATCAAACAATTGAAACGATTATAAGCGTGCTCCCTTTAAAATCCGCCTATATTTGTCAACAGAATTGCAAATGTGGTAAATACAAATAAGTATTTGTATTAAAGTCTAACCCACATAGCGAAGCCTAAACTGAAATTTACCACCCAACACTACCAATCGAAGTTCGTGGAGTTCTCAACTTGAGCATATGCAAATATCATAATTTTACCATCATGTCTGCAACGTCGTAAAAAAAAGGGGAACAAGAAGCAGCTGTCAGTTGTTGTTGGACGAAGTTGGTTGATCCGGCACCATGAGACAAGGTACAATAAGCCACAAAATTGTCTTGTAAGGCAACACTGCAGTCGATTGCTTATGAGGACAGCCAAACAACAAACAACAAAATTGTTTCGGCACGCCGCGAAGGTTGCTGCCGGTTTCAGTGCAATGAGTGGGGAACACGCAAGGTCCTGGCCTAAGGACTGCCTGGCCCAGACATCAAACTTATTTATTTACTCTAAAAACAATACAAGAAAATTAATAGCAATTTGCATAGTTTCATAAATAGTATGTTGCAATAAACGTTTTGTTCTTCACATTCTTGTAAATGCCAATAAATGAGGTTTCCATTTTAATGAATGCGACTCCATCATTTTGGTTTTAGCTGAATATAGCGTTCATTGATTACCCTTACCAGCCGTAGCGCCTAATTGGATTTGTTACTTCATTGTGTTCATCAGAAAGCCATTAAGCTAATTTGGCCAACAGGCAATGATTTGTATTCTCCACGCATAAAAGCCAAACGAACAAACAACAACAACAACAACAACAATGATAACGTGCGTGACTCTTTGGCTTTGAGCAAAAGTTTGGTAACGCAACTTTTGACTTATAATCATTACAATTAGCCAACGATGCGTGTTATTTGGGCGTTTCAAAGAGTCTACACTCAATTGATGAACATCATTAAATATGGAAATAGTTAGATTTCTTAAAAATTAAATATTTCCCATATTTTATTGATCAATCATGAACATTAGAGGAAAGTTTTTTTTATAAAACTTATTAATATGGGCTGTAAGAATTTCGACTGTCAACTTTGATGTCTGTCAGAGAATTAAGTAAGCGAGCAATTTGTTGAGATATTAAAGCGAGTTTATTGAAGTTTATTGAGACTTGTCAGCACATGCAAACTAAGTTACAAAAGCCACAACAGCCAACAATAACTTTTGGCCGCAGAGACCACTTCTCCCATTCGGGCCCTCAACAACAACAAACCCAACAAGAATATTTACAAGAGAAGGCAGCCTAGAAAACTATGAAAGAAGAGCCAGCAGTTTAGTTGGAAATTGCCGAGCGACGTGAGCACATGGTTAAGAGTTTTGGCTTTCTGCACATATGAGCATTTATTTACGCGAAGCAAACCAATTATGAAATTCGTGATGTGAGGTGATAAACATAATATATAACGACTAATTAAATAAATCGACATGAGCTTAAATGTTTAGGTTAAATGCTAAAAATACAACTAAAAGCTTTTACACAGTAAAGTGTACAAAAAAACAACAAATCGTACATTAAATTTCGAAAATGCCACGAAAAAAGCAAAAAGTTGACACACTTGAGGAAATTGAGACGAGCATTAAACTGCTCTGTGATCAGTCCAACAATCACATGAAAGTTCGTGAATACTACAAGGCATTGACTGGTTATAATCAGGTAAATATATTTTCAATTTTGTGATCAAAATTTCAATAAGAATTGTGTAAAATCCATAAGCAAGGATTCATGGTGTTCAATATTTGAAAATGTAACGGCTGCTATTTAAAGCGCTCGCTAGATGGCTACAAAAAGAAAGCTTTCAAAAAGCTTCGCAGGTAACAAGGGAAATTGTTTGCTTGTATGTTTGAAAGCTGTTTACAGTTTGAGAACCATACTTAAGTACTGGTAAGGGAAAGGAGGAAACAGGATTCTGTTAAGAGATTCCTCCATTCCGTATGAGAGGGGCACTAGGAAAAGAAAAAGAACAAGAGCTATCATAAATGCATTAAATCTCGGATGGGTCCTCAACGATATTCAAATTTAATAGATATACTTATTGACCATCTGATGTGCAACTCTTAACTTCTCCTTTTCGCAATTGTTGCGTATGGACTACTTATAGAGCCAAGGGTTTCAATGTCAGCAATATGACTTTTAAAACCCTTCCATTGAACTCGACGCACAACTTTGCCCAGCCTCGTGTTGCTGATTTTTGTTATTTGTTATCGATTGTTAACCCATATTTATAGTTAGCTAGTCTCCTGGCAACCGACCATGGGCAAATGGCAAATCAATTATCTATTGTTTGCAACTGTCAGCAGGTGTGAATTTTTCACGCTTTCGACTACGTTGAGAACTTTTGAAAGCGCAGCTTAAACCGTGTTTATTGAAATGGCTACGAGTGTGTTGAACAACATTTTAGCTGTTGATAAGGAGCAGGAGCTGCTGCAGAGTTTCTTACGCACGGGAGCTAATGCAGACGAGGAATCCTTGGACGAATCGAATAAAAGGTCAAAGGGTCGCGGTCGTGCCTCTCATAAGGTGCCGATTTGGGATAGGCGTGACTCGTATGGCGGCGGCGGGAAATCCTCAACGGAACGTGGAGCTAGAGGTGCGGTCAAGTATCCGGAGGATCTGGAGCCTGGCTCCAAGCGTGGCAATCGCATCGAGGCTGAGTTACGTGCGGCACGCAAACGCATCGAGGAGCAGATGCTGAAGAAAAAGAAGCCCAAGGAGAATTTCGTGGACTTCTATACGGACAAGGATCGAGCGGCAGCTGTCAGCGCCGGCGCCTTTGACATCAAGCAGAGTTTGCAAATAAAGCAGAAACAGGATCGCAATGAGGCGCTTCTAATCCCCGACGAGGCGGACATCAGTTCGATTATTGCGCTCGGCTTGAAGGAGATCAAAAATGCGAATCCGGAGAATGCGATACATTTCTTTTGCAAGGTTGAATAAGGGATCTTCAAATGCACAGCAAATGTCTCTTTAAATATCCTTGCAAACGGAAGGATAGATCTTTAATGCCATGAAATATAACTATTCCGGATCAGCATCAATAGCCGAATAGATATAGCCATGTTCCATCTATCGATCTATTTAGCTGACCATGTTAACTCTGTCCGAATTGAAGCAATCTTGTGGAATCTAGTTTTTATGCACTAAGGATATTTGTCGGAGTCGTAAGGATCGAAAGACTATATTCGTAAAGAAACGATGCAAATCGTTTGTGTTTTCCAATTTCAACTATTCTTTATCTAACTTTCCAATATTTTAAGGGCAATCAATCATTTTTGTAGATCTTTATATTATTACTTAAATTCAGTTCAAGTCCTTATGCAAGGGTATGTAAACTACGACGTGCTGAAGATGGCTCAATTTTCTCTATTTTGTCCATTAACAAGTATCCCTTTTTACTTGCAGGCTTTGGAGCTGAACAGCACGGATCTCAATGCCTTAATCTCTCGCAGCAAATGTTATCTGCTGCTGGGTGAGGCCTCCAAGGCGCTGCAGGATGCGGAAACGGCACTCAGCGAGGATAAGAACAATATACGCGCCATATACCAGAAGGCCGAATCCCTTTATTATTTGGGTCAGTTTGAGCAGAGCCTAATGTTCTTCCATCGGGGATTACGTGCTCGTCCAGAGCTTGCCTCATTTAGGTTGGGCGTGCAGAAGACACAGGAGGCTATTGAGAATACGATCGGGACAAAAATCCGTTCCACATTACCGGTTGCTCCAATTAAAAGCGGAATGCCGAAGAAATCGGGTGATAATACGCCCAAGTCGCAAAACCTGATCAGTGCTCGGGTGCGGCAGAAACCAACAAAGGCGGATCTGGAGCGACGCAATGCACGCAAACTGCTGGGTGAGCTGTGCGTGGACAAGGAGTATCTGGAGAAGCTACTGCTCCACCCGGATCTCGTGCGCGCCGATACCAACACAGAGAACATCTCTGCATTGGCCAAGGAAGCTGTCTGCTTCCTCAACAAGCGACAGGAGTTCTGGCGGCAGCAGCGTCCTTGCACCGCTTTGCCCAATCACAAGAATCTGCCCAACGATGTGCTTCCCAAGTGGTTCTAATCTCCAGTAAAGTCCGTAGTCTTAAGTGTTAAGTTTATGTTTGAAGTACATTTTTCTTGGGTTTAAATAAAACACAAAATATGAAATATTAAAAAACGATTCGCACAGGCCCCAAAAGAAGTTGAACAAATTCCTTCAAGTAGCATATTTATTGATTTACCTTTCTGGAAATTTGGTGATTAAAGTTTTTTCTTTTTTTTTTTACAATTTTCACATATGGTGTAACATTAACACTTTAAATATTTTGCAATTTGCATTTCTTTGATATTGTTTTCGTATAATTCGTTCATCCCAGATAATGTCAAAGTCAACATGTTAGACAGTAAATATTTCCATGGATTTTAGCTGTAGCATTTTGGTGACTTATCCACTCTGATAACAAACGGCAATTTCTGCTATATACGATATAGTTATATATAGTATTGCGAGCTCTCATTATATTTGTTTTGTTAATACTTTCGACTACCACATTCGATTTAGTTTTATTTGATAAATTGACTAGTACGGCTATAATAATTTAAGACATATACAATACATATGTGTATGCGTAGTAATTTAATACTTTATTATGTGGTTTTTGTTGGTTTGTTCAGATTGCTCGGTATGGTTAACATAAATACGTAAATTCTTAGGTTATTTGGTGCATTAGTGTGTGTGTGTGTGTACATTCGGCCAGTGTTGGTTAAGTAATTAAGTGCTCATGTAACGGAAACAGAAACATTCAAGTTTAAAGCAACGAACCAAGCCTATTTCGATTTACAATCTCTTCTTTGAGCTTATATGCATTTAAACAACAAATTCAGTTTTAGTTATTGCCTGGAAACACTTCAACATTGTACGTAAATGATATATCTTTTATACAATTGGCAAATACATAATTATATTTAGTTATGCGATTTCCAACATTAAACGCAACTATAAATGGAATGTAAATATGTTGAGTGCCATTCGAATCGCGTGCTGGACTGCTGGACACCTGGACTGTAAGTCAAAAGAGAAAGAATATGGATTAAATAATATCTTTACTTCACTTTTTACTCAGCGCATTCTTTATAAAAAACACACAACTAGTTTACAGTTTATTTTCAGCTGAATATTTTGAGAACAATTTTGCCATGCGTAATGTTACTGTAAACGATATTTAGCTGTTGGGCTGCCAGCCTCCCATATGGTCTAGTGGCTAGGATATCTGGCTTTCACCCAGAAGGCCCGGGTTCGATTCCCGGTATGGGAAGTAATTTTTTTTTTTTTTTATAAATTTTAGAATTTTTATTAATTTTGTTTAGTTTTTATTATGCAAATTAATGTGATGTGGACTTACTCTGGCTTTGTCGAGTTTCTTAGTTATTTGTGGGGCGAGTGGGTAGTGGCGGTGCATTCCCACTGCGATTTGGTATTGGTGGCGGACCACGACGATTGGGTAGCGGTGGCGGTGGACCCATTGGTGGCACTGGCCCCGCCTGCTGTCGACGTGGACTATCAAGGGCTCCAATGACTGGCGGTGGAGCAGCTGGTGGCGGATGCCGTGGTGCTGGAACATCATCTTGTATCTCCTCGTATATATTGCTGGTCGTCTCGTAGGCGCTGTCCTGTGTGGGTGAGACCTGATCCAGAGATGGTGGCTTGGATTGCCGTGTGGGCGTTGATACTGGCGTTCCTTGATTGCTCTGCATTTGACGTGGTGGTGTGGCTGGACCGGATGGCAAAGCAGCGGCGCCTCCAATGGGAGAAGCCTTACCCGACGATGAGCTTGGCGAGCTCGCGGACGTGGCATGCAATGGTGAACCCATCTCCGTGGGTGATTGCGATTTGGATGAGGGCGTTGTGTCGCCAAGCATGTTGGGTGGACGCGGCGGAGGCGGCATTGCCACCTGCACAGGCTGCAATGGTGTCTGCATTGGCTGCGGTGGCAGTGGTGGCTTCGCCGGCTTGGGCACAATGCTAATGACGCCGGCATGGGGCAAGTGTCGTGGCGAGTTCTTTGGTGACATGGGCATGGGCGGACGCGCTGGCGCCGGACGCGTTGGTGGCTGTTTGGGCCGCTGTGGCACCTCGGGCGTTAATTGAAGTAGCTGCGCCTGCTCTGCGGGATTGGCGCAAAGTGGAATGGTGTTCGAGGTGCACAGTTCAATCTCACTGTCCACCTGCTGGGGCCAATCGGGCCTCTTGAGCTCGAAGACCAGCTCCAAGCCGCAGACTTGGGTGCTGTGCTTGGCGGCCGCATTCAGCGCCGATTCCCCATTGCGGAAGGTCACCCACATGGTGTCCTCGACATAACGTACCAGCGTCACTTCACCCATTTTGGAGAGCTCAGCAATGAGTTCGGCCATGACATGCTCATCGTAGATGGTCGGCCCATCCTCTTCGCATTCTGCAGATGCTTCATGCACATGCACCACAATCGTCGAATCGGGTGGACCCAGATCCCGGATAACCTGATCAAAGACCGCACGGCGACGCTGCTGATCGATTTCCATGATCTCTGCATCAATGATGGCAATCACTGGACGATGATCGCTCTGCTTCAGCTCCGAGCGTCCATAGTGGATGAGTTTGCCCGGATTCCAGGCAGCTGTGCCAACACCACCGAAATCACTCTCCGCCAAAGCTTTGCGACGACGCCAGAGCACACGATCTGTCCAGGCTGGTGCTCGTTGTTTCTCCGATGTGTCGTAGTCATCGCTAAACACATCGTATTTGTATGTTGGATCAAAGGTGATTTCACCCTCGAGGAACTCGGAGAATACATTGCCCGCCTCCTGCTCCTTGCGCAACTGATCAAACTCCAGCACTGTAGACAGGTCTCCATTGCGGACGCATTCCTTCAGCTCATCCTTTTCCATATCGATGCGATAGTTGAAGTCACCGCACCAGAAAACCCAATCATGCGACTTGAGTGTCCGTCCCATGGGAAACGCTAATTTCCTTGTAATTTCCGCATAGTCAGCGTTGCGTTCCGTGACTTGAGATTGACCGGCAGCAAAATGGGCGCACACAAAGCACATGGAACTACCGTGCAGGACAAAGCGTATGGCACAGGCACCTTTGTTGCCCGTTGCTCCGCCCAAGCCCGTTTTCACACAATCAATAGCCACATCTCGAATGTGGGGCGCATGCTCCGGCCGTATATAGATGTAGAGGCAAACTCCGACCAGTTGCTGATAGGTGAGCAGCACATAGTCATTGTCCCGCGAGATGGTTTTCTGCAGTTCCTCGGCCCACAGCTTGGCATTATCGGTGCTGGCTGCCATTATATTCGATGCATTCAGATCGACAATTTCCTCGAAGCCAATGGCATAAATATCCACCGGATGATCGGCATGCTCCGACGGATTGTTCACATCCACCAGCGCCTTGGAACGCGCCAATGCATGACAATCAAGCAGCCAATCTGCCAAGGAGTCCTTGAACACAATGCTGCGAAAGTGCTTGCCACCATTCACATTATAAGTGCCAACAGCAACGCGAGCCATGCGAGGACGCACATACTCCGTGTAACGCTTGCACAGCTCTCGCAGCGTCGTTGTCGGTGCATGCAACATATTCGAGGGCAACAGAATGCGCGCACGATCAGCCAGCTCCGAGCTGAGCGTTGAGCCCACAAGCAGAATATCTATGGCTTCCTGCAAGCATATATTCAAATCATTTTAGAGCACACCTCAACGAATAGATGATTGTGGATTACTCACCTGTTTGGAATTGTCCAGCAGATTGTTCTGAATGGTGCGTGCAGCAGATCGAGCACCATCCATCAGCTTAGATCCACCTTGAATGGCGCCTGTGCCTGCGTAGATTTTGCTCACCTCGTTGCCATTGTTAATCCACATTTGACGAAAGATCTCCTCGAAACGCGAGATGTTCTGCTGTTTGCCGCCCATTTTCAATGCCTCCAGCTGAAGATTGAGCGTATCCAGGCCGAGGTACGTCTGTACACAGTTGGTGCGATCCAAGCAGTCCAGACAATTGGTGCGCACAACGCCAAATTGCTCCTGCTGCACCTGGCCATTGGTGGCATGGAAGATGCCATAATGAGCACCGCAGGCGACCATGCGCTCCTTAAGCTTAGCCAGGGCCGAGAAATTGCCGCCCCGGCACTCCTGATGATAGTCGAAGACGACGTGTGGGATATCCTTGTGCGCGGACATGCCATGATGCCGCTGGAACTCGTTGCTCAGCATCGCTTCGCCCTCTTTGCTGCCAATTAGCGAGCTACCCAGAAGATTGACGATCGTCTGGTAGCCATAACGTTGCCTCATCATGCTCATATGACGATCAAAGGCTGCCGCCGAAGTCTCGAATCCTCGCGATAGCTTCACCTTGTGTGAGCCCACTTGTACACCGGGTTGCTCCCAGAAGAGCGGCACCGATCCACGCGTCTGCACATGACTGGTGACATCGCCATCCACATAGATGACCTGCTCCGTCTCCACAAAGTTGGCCACATAGCCCTCATCATTCGTGCCACGGACATTGAAACGCGTTCCAGCGCGCTCACAGCTCAGACGTGAGATGATCGCGGCACGCGCCTGCTTGGCACCAATGTAAACGGTGCGCACCTCAACGGAGCCGCACATGGTCTGCAGTAGCCACGACTGACAGTCGATGCCGAAGCGCATCAGATGAATGTGCATCATGCGGTTCCAGAAGAATCGATTGTCCGTCTCGCCCGTCTGATGGCGACGCTGTGCACACAGCGTAATATCGAACTTGCTATTTGGTGGCGATCCTGCACCAGCAGCCGATGGATTCTGATGCGCAAAGTAAAAGGTGCCCGAATTGAGCAGTTTGCGCACCTCACTAATCTTGTCCTCGTTGGGCACAGCATTCTGCAGCGATACAAATGACGTTTGCGTTATGCGAAAGATTTCCACATCGCCAATTTTGCCCATGGACACGCAACCGGTAACGAGCACCAGAAAGAGCACAGTGCTCTCGCCAGCATTCAGCTGCAGTGCACCCAAACAGCCATAAGCATCGCACACCTGTGTGCAAAAAAATAATATTTAGATCATTTTGAAATATACAATTTAAAATATAGTTATGAATAATTGTTAATAGGTATTATTATTAATGTTTTCTCTTTTGTTTATATAGGTGTTTTCAACACTAAGAATTGATACATAATGTAATGAATCAATAAGTCAAAACAAGTCACACAATTTCTATTACATAACATCTTTATTTGGAGATTTATATATAGAAAACCATTTACGGCGAATTGACTATTAATTTAAGATACTTTATAAACAAGTTGACTGCTTTACCTATTTTTTTGTGTTGTACAATCAGACGATAATTACATGAATTTTATATTACGCTACGTTTGCGTACCTAATTGCCTCTTGAAAACTTTTAGCTCGAATGCTTAACATATTGCTACTACAATTCGATTGGAAAATTTAAAGATACTTTCTTTTTTTTGTGTACTACACATGGCCTTGAAGATTTTCACAATTAAATGGGATTATTTGAGAGAGAGAGAGACTGACCTTTGTGTACTGCTTGCGGATAACGTTCTCCTGCTGAGTGAGCAGTGCACAGACATGGGATTCGAAGAGGATGCAGTCGGTGTGATTGCGATGCTCCAGTAGAACGCTATGCGGAGATGGAGCTATTGACTTTTCAAGCACGCGTATCACCTTGGACATGGCCATTGTTCTGGCAGCAACTTTTCTCGTTTCTTGTTGGGAATGAACTAAGAGATTCACTGATGTGTTTTTTCTCCGACTTCATCAACGCCGCTTCAGCAGCGGCCAAAACATCTGCAAGTGTAAACAGCAAATTTTCACAATTTTTAAACATTATTAAAGATTATTTAAAGAGACGTGTGTTAAAACTCAAGAGCCAAACATTCAAAAACTGCAATAAACAAGAAACAAACACAGACAGTGGCAAAGAATTTTTTCCATACGCCCCCATTCCAATCGCCGCCAGCTGGTACACACATACGCACTCACACACACGACATGCATGTTCACACATATGTGCATGTGTCGTTGGTTGGCTGATAAAACTGTATAGATTTTTCGCATGCCAAAATTTGTGAGTAACTTTTATGCTAATATAAACATTGTGCTGCTTTGCCACACCCAACTGTAATCAGATTGTCGTTAGGTATTGTTGACTATAATTTTTGAAAGTGTTTGTGGTGTTCTAGATAAGATATACCTTATTTTTTCCAGCAATTTGCAATTTGGACGAGTTGTATTGAATCGTTCGGAATAAGTTCAATCAAAGCAATCTGTGAACAAATGAACACTGAGGCCCTGGTTTAAGTTCATTCGGTTCCGGTTCGCAAATAACATTTTCTGTTATTGCAAGTGTTTTGTGTATTATCACTAAGCACTGTATTGAGTGATTTATATATCTATTTGCAGCATTTGAAACGTTGACTGAATTTCTATTAATTATCGACTTGAAATAGACTGAATTTTGTAAAGAACAAGCCTTAGCAGTCGCAGAATCTAACGGAATAAAAGATGCCTCTTTTTGCTTAACAGTCGTAGGACTTTGGTTTCACATTGTATGTGAGCTTTGAACCATTTTCTGACCAGAAATTAGTGCTCATAATAAATTTAGCAATTTAAAATTAATAAAAATATCCAGAAAACAAAGAGTTATGGGAAATAAAATGAGTTTATTGTATTATTGGAAACACAATGGGAAACCCGATTAGCTAATTTAGATTGCAGGGCGTACTTGAGATAGCATATCAGTAACTCACTTCAGAGATCTCATGAGCATTTTCTAATCAAACAGATTTCGTTTCCAGCGACAAATTATTACCAGCGTCATGCGAAAATACTTTGAAGAAGAGTTTTTGAAGGTTGTATAACATACTATCTAAATTCAGTATGATATTTTAATCCCCACTTTGCAGTGTGCCAAAAATACATTCGTTTAGCAGAGATACGAGCGCTAAATTCGTTCAGCACATTCTCTGTAATCTTGAATTCTTGACTCGATCGAACGATCTAGCACTTTCAATAAATCATTAACACCGTCATTTAGAATAAAAACATAAACAGACATTCAGTACACTCGAGTGAGTCATAAATGATTGCGGCTCATCAGTAAATATGTATATTATATATGCATATATACGATATCTCGTCTTGCACTCGTGAATGGAACATTTCGCGCCCTGGAGGGAAGTCCAATGCACATAAATATATTGAAGCATAAAAATAACATTATTTGATAGTTGTTGGTCATTGTTTTAATCATGTTTAATTTATTGACTATCGTTTAGCCTAGTTATCAATATATCTTTAGAAAATACATACTTATTTCACATAATTTTACCATTCAAAACAAAAGCTCAACAAAAATGGTCTCTTTGAACACATAGCCAAAAAAAGTCTCATCCAATTTCAATTCTAATTGATAAGCTAACTGTAGACAGCAAAAACAAATATTATATATATATATATATATTTATATGTATATTACTTAATAACTGTATTTGTTTTGACTAAAAGTATTTTAGTATGTGGCTTTTACAAAAAGCCTCAGTTAAACTTTTATCTTTGTTTTTCTTGTTAGATAATTGCGCTTGATTATTGACACATAATTATTTTTATGCATATATATGTATGATTATATCTATCTAAATGCTATTTTATTTCATTTTTCATATCTGACTAGTAGAATTTTGATAAGAAACCAAATTGAACTATAGCCCACCAATTTAGTTCCGTCGGCATAAAGCATAAATGAGTTCAAGTTTACGGCATAGGCGCGTGATTTGAGTAAACACTCTTTTAATTGCTGATTTTGTGCTAAGAGGAATAAAAAACCAACAATGATTACCTTATTTTATTGCATATACATTCAACACACACACACACACATGTGTATATATATGTATATATGTGTGTATACATTTGTATTTGTATTTATCACTAATCTCTTACTCTATTTATACGTTAACTTAAGCGATTCGGTTGCCCGCGGTCTTGTTCTCATACTCATTCTCTGTGCTTTGCAATTGATATGGCTCCCTAATCTGTACAATACATATTCTCAATTTATATACATATACACGTGTATGTGTATGTATATATGTGTGGATTGTATGTATATATGTGTGGATTGCATGTATATATGTGTGGATTGCATGTATGTATGTGTGGATTGCATGTATATATGTGTGGATTGTATGTATGTATGTGTGGATTGCATGTATATATGTGTGGATGTGTCTGTGTCTGTCTGTGGTTGTGAGGAAAAGTTCTTGCAGTTGTTGCTGAGCGTTGGCCTTTCGGTATTTGTTGTACGTACGCAACTGTTAATATATATGCGTGTATATAGCTAATAATCTTATAGGTTCAGTGATAAGACGCATCGGGTCCAAACAGCAAAATAAAGCTCGTACTCTTCGCTCTCGATCGCAGAATCACTAGATTCTTCATATGCGCTGAGCAATGGCTACATTTTTCAATTAAAGCGTCATTGTAAGCAATTACACTCAGAGAAAAATTGGGTGTGTTTTAGTAACAAGTACACTCCGATTATGTTAAGAACACAACTGTTTCAAAGGGTTTATAAAAGACAGAAGATTTTACTTGAATTGTATATGCGTGTGTTTTTCTGAGTGTACACTAAATAGTTTGTTAGTCTAGGTTATCATATTGTAGTTAACTATAATACTTGAGTTCCTGGCTTGAGGGCTGGTCGAACCGACTGCACGTCAACAAAACGCTTTAGCATAATTAAATGTGGGGCGAGACGACACATGCCTCAAAGTGTACCTTGCACACGCCCTAATTGCCGCCAATAATGTGTCAAACGTAGGTAAGTCTCTGATAAGAAATGCGCAGCGTGACTCAACGCTGAAATTCTCCAGTTATCTGTTAGCGTAATTTGCCAACCCAAAACACCTTCATAACGATCACAAAACATAGACAAACCGAATGAAAGTGAAGCACCATTGACTGACTCATTTGTTAAAATCACAATAAAAAATGAAAAAAAATAATCAACAAATATATATCGCTATATAATTACTCAACTGATAATAAAAAAAACATTGGTAATATAAATTAAATTTATTCGATGGCGGTGCAGCGAAGCATATTTACAGAAGATCGCAAAGCAGTGAAACTAGTGAGGATAGTATTTATGTGTGTGCTGATCAAAAAGAAAACAAATCATATATATATATATAGTTTTTCGCTTAGGTATAATAAATATCTAATTAGAATTATGGTAAAGCAATAACAAAATCGAACTAAACTATGCAACATTCCCATTTCTCCCCCGAATCTCAAGTGCAACTCAATGCAAAAATTGCAAAAACTTTCGCTTAAATTGAATTCATTTACAGATCTCTACAAATAATATGTATCTATATACTTAAAGCACAAGCTGTCAACTTAGTTTTAAGTTCGGTTCAACAAATTGTTGTTGTTGTTGTTACAGTTAGTTAACGAGCAGGAGTAATCATGTCCAGACTTTGGATGCCGCTGCTTAAGCTTAAAGGCCGTAATTTAGACAAACAGATGCAGAAGAGCTGTGGAGAGCTCGCTTTAGATCACCTGACTTTACACCTACACTTAAGTTTATGTAGTGACTAAGGGGGATTTTGTTGTTGGTTTTGTTTTGTTTTGCTAGTAATAATAATACTACTGCCACATCAACTTAGCTCAGGAATAGCAGTCCGCTGATTACACAATTTACGCATATAACAAACTAATTTTAACTAGCTGCTGCTACGAGATCAGCAGTCGATGTTTAGCCACCGGCAGCGTTCCCATCCCCGTCGTTGCTCCTCCAACACCTTTTCCTAAAGATGTTGCTAACAACGTGGGCGCCGTCGGCTGCAATGGCGCTGTGAGAGTAGAATCCGATGCGGGTGAACTGAGCGGTAATTCGTATGCAACTCCGCCCCAATGTAGCTTAAAGGTGCGCGTCCTCCAGCGTATTGCCGGATTCCATAGCGCATGCAGGAACAAATATGGGCCGGTTAGCTCCCTAAACAGCCAGCCAATGACAAACTCAAATTTGTGGAATGGCATCGAGCCATGCTGCACAATGGATAACAGCAGCCAGTCCGATAGAAGCCAGCAGAGCAAATGCACCAAAAAGAACACCAATGGATCCCAGGCAAACAGCAGCGATGCTGACCACGCAGCCAGTGCACCCAGTATCATACATTCCGAGAGTGGCTCCAGCAGTATCGTTGTGGGCACCATTGCCACCCGCAGCTTGGCCCAGCGTATGAGTCGCGCCTACAACGATAATAATGTACAGATATAGAATATATATAGAAATACAAACAAAGGTCAAAGATCAATTTCAAATGAATTTAGACACAAACACACACCAGATTGACACTTGGCTTAAATGAACTAACCTGAATTAATGATAACAAACAACAATTTCGGATAACAAATAATTGAACAGCTGACATGAAAATAGAATAACTATAACGACCTCAGAAATTATATAGTATCAACAACTAGAATGTGGCACTATTTGTCTACGATGAATCATACTAAGTATCATACATCATTCTGCGTACATTCATCTTTCTCATAGTCATACATCATTCAGCGTACATTCATCTTTCTCATTTAGCTAACATTTTACAGTAGATTCCATAAATGGTTGTTGTTGCAGTTGTAATCTGGGCTATTCTTGGAATTAGTTATCGTGTTTTCTTAAGTTTCCAAAATAGGCAAGCCACAATCAATAATTTACTGCCCGGCGACACATGCTGATATGACGTACTCCCAGGAGGCATATGCCGCCACTGACTGTGAATAGTTAAATTAGCCGATTTTTAAGACTATTCTTTCCCATAGATATTGCCTGCATTTGAGAATATTTTCTTTTGCAATTACTTAAACTTCCCTCGCTGCACTTCCAATGGTAAGCGATGTGGATTGAAAGGTCTTTCTTGTATTTAATTATGTGGCAACAAAACACTTGCAGCTAAAACCTAAAAGCGCATGGCGATAAAAAAAGACGAAGAATTGTGGGAAGCAATAATCGGGGAAGGAAACAGTAAATCAACAAGTAGAAAAGTTCTCTACGTCGACTAGTAGATACTCTCTGTTGAAAATTATGTTAAATTACATTCAATGCAAGCGTCCATCCCTACATATGTTAAGTCCCTCATTAATGTATACTAATTATGTTAAGCAGCAGAATTATGTTAAGTAACAGAACTATGTTAAGCAGCAGAATTATGTTAAGCAACGTTTTTTAGTCCCGAATAAACTTTGCTTGAGTACACAAAGACTGTGCTACTTGGGTTCTATTATCTTATCCAGGCATTCCCTAACGCGGGGAAACTTCGCTCCAACACTCTCTAACCAATTCTAGCATAGATTCGATCTTACTTTAGGGACCAAGTGCCTTAAATAACTTTAGTGTTTCTTGTCTTAAAAGCAGATAATACTTAAAATAAATGAAATTTCCTAAGCATATATATATATATATATATATATATATATATATCCGATGCGTGATGCGGGTATGCAAATTAAAACTGTTTTGATTATACATTTTGCACACCAACGCACAACAATGATGCACGTGTCTAATTTATGAATGGCGATAAGAATTTTAATTTATAATTTGCGAGCAACATATATATTTTTTTTAGATATTACGGATTTTAAACTTTTGATATAAGTATGGCAGATTTATTACCTGGAAGCTGGCAATATCGCAGACACCGCTATTTTGGAGCGCTGGCTGATTGGAGATGCGCATCTTCCAGCCCAATTCGGTGACGCGCTTGGCAATGAAAAAATCCTCGGCGAGATAACAACCAAATGCCCTTAGTCCGCCCAATTGATCGATGACTGCTTTCCGTAGGAGACAGGACATTCCCGTATGACAATTGATGCCCAGCACATCGGCCGACAAATAGATTCGCGATTGCACAGTGCCAAAGAAGACCTTCTCGAAGGTTGCCGCAAATCCATCGCGATCGCTGGTGAATGGCATCTGATGGACTAACGCATGCCGATCGGACATGTTCTGTACCATGTCGAGGAGCGTGTCGTTCTTCATCTTAATCCCACTGTCCGATATCATGAAGAAATCATATTTCGCTGCCATATAGCCGGGATGGATATTATTGATTTTTGGGTTTACGCCCACATCGGAGCCACCCACAAATAGCTGTGCATCGATCTGGGGATGCTTTACCAGCAGCTGCTCCACCAGTTTAATGGCCGGATCGTGTTTATCCTCCACACAGAAGAGCAACTCGAACAGCGGATAATCCATGGTGAAAAATGATTCCAGATTATGCTGCAAATTGGGATCAACGCCCATCAATGGCTTCAATATGGACACACCCGGCAGGGGGGATGATTCCGTTGGCAGTTTGCATGACTTCTTGTGCAGCTTATATTTGCCATAGCAGATCGCGATCAGATGCACACACCAAGTGCCAAACCAGAAAATCATAAAAAATGCTGCGAAGCCATAAAGTGGAACTGGCAAATGTGACATTGTATGCGTGCGTGTCCGTGTGTGTGTCTTTGTGTGTGTTTGGGGTGTTGGGTGTTGTAGGTGGTGCTGTCTGCTGCGTGAGTACGTCTGCGTGTGTGTGTGTGTGTTTCTCGTGCGGTTTTTCTTAGCTTGTACACATTTGCAAATGTTAAATTGCAGCTCTCGCTCAGCTGGATTCTAATCTGGTATCCGCGTCTTTTGCCCGTAATCCGTAAACTGAGTCAGCATGACCCGCACACAAACACACAGAGACCGAGCGACTCGTCAACAAATTGGATCGCGCGCGTTGCTGTCGTTGTTGTTGTGGCTGACTTTGTCACTACTATATCGTCATTGGTGTTAAGACTACTCTGGCGATTATTTTTATTTGCTAATTATTCATATCAATTTCCGCGAATTGAACATGTCGAAGGCTTCGCGTCGCGTTCCATGTCCAAATAAAAACTGCAATGTATCGTAAGGGAACGCGGAAGTGAAAATGCGCACAAAAAAGACAAAGACCAGAAGTTGACATGTACCAAAAAATACAAAAATACCATTTTCGCTAAATTATGCTCGATAAAAATACTCAAATTAAAAATTATGCTTAACTTTTAAAGTATTAATGCAAAGTAATAACAATAA
Source organism: Drosophila neutralis (assembly GCA_035044385.1). Classification (NCBI taxonomy): domain Eukaryota; kingdom Metazoa; phylum Arthropoda; class Insecta; order Diptera; family Drosophilidae; genus Drosophila; species Drosophila neutralis. Next base: position 875,271 of record JAWNME010000429.1, on the reverse strand, counting down.
ATTAATGTGAAAATTAATTATATTAATGGTAGATTTAATTTTAGTTTTGGAAATTTTGCCAGATCTGCATACTGAAATTAATTTGCCCAACACTACGGTCACACTGAGCAGCGTAACAAAGGCAATACATATAAATAAAGTTATTTTCTTATTCTCAACTGAATACTAAGTAGGATGCTTACGCTTTGTTTATTAATTAATATGCACAATAAAGCACACATTTTTTTTTTAGATATTTAAGGCGAAGATGGAGCCGCACGAAGGAGGAGGGTGCGCTACAACCAAGAATGGCCCAGCGGCAAACACCAAAGCCAACGGACAAACATTTGCAAAGGTCTTCAAATCGGATTTCGATGCCAAATACAACATTGTCGATATACCCACGCCAGTGAATGCCTTAATGTCTGGACATTTCAAGCGTAGCGTTGCAAATTATAGGATGCGTGAAGTGTTGCCAGTCATTCTCACAAGGGTCATCGATTCGCTCACCCAGAGCAAGAGAATGCTGATGTATGATGAGGTTTGTAATAAGTTTCGATTGATCCCCCAAATCAATCACTTAAAGCGCCTAATCAATTTGAGCAGCATGCAGCATCCGAAGAGCTGAAGACTGTCATTGGACTGATTTCGAAACTAAAATATGAACTGCAAACGGACAAACCCTTCCAGAAGTTCACAGGCGATGGTAAGTTTATAAATTCAACTTCTACAAACTGTATTTATAATATATAAATATTTGCCCTGTAGAGCCGGATCGCGACTTGTGGAATAACTTTATCGCAGAGCTGCCCCATGAGGGGTGTACGTTTTATCAGGCATCCTGGATGCATGCCGAGTGCTATATGCATCGGAAGCTCTACTCCTTTATGGAGAACAGCATCTTCATCAAAAAGCTTGATTACTTTGGCAAAATCAAGGAGCAGTCATTGATCGATGCCCAGAACATCATAGGCCAATATGCTTCGATGACGCGATCCTCGAAAAAGTGCTTCGAGCATTTTGATGATGTGTTCAAAGCGGCCTTGTGGAGCAATCGCCATGCCGTCGATGACGAGGATGGGCGCTTATTCCATCGTTTTGCACTGGACGATATTTGCTCCCTGGATAAGAATATACTCATTAACAATAGCGAGGATATATGGAAATGCTTGTCGCAGCACAGCTCAATCAATAGACAGCATGTGGATATAGTACTGGCTAATGCTGGCTACGAACTTGTCGCCGACCTCATACTGGCCGAGTACATCATCGTACATCAACTCGCTCAAAAAGTGCGCTTTCATGTCAAGGCCTTTCCCTGGTATGTCTGCGATGCCACAAAGCGGGATGTTAACGATACCCTTGAGTTTCTGAGCAACTACACTACTACTGATTACCACGTCGCCCAGATTGGCAAACAGTTCAAGCAATTCTTCGAAGATGGTAAATTTGAATTGGCACCCATTTCCTATTTCTGGACAACGCCATTTGCCTTTCACCAGTGAGTCCCGGAAAATTTCCTCTGATCCCCCAAAACTGATTTATTTTCTTGCTTGCAGCATGCGGAGCCTTGAACCGGAGTTATATCAAAGCCTTCAGCAATCAAAGCTCGTTATATTTAAAGGAGATCTCAACTATCGGAAACTCTTGGGCGATACCTGCTGGGAGTCCACACAGGATATAAGAAAATGCCTGGGTGGATTTCTGCCCAGCAATTTCTGCACAGTGCGCACAATAAAGTCCGAGGTAATATGCGGTCTTGCACAGGGTGTCATTGAGGATCTGGAGATAAAACATCCTCACTGGAATGCAGCTGGCAACTTTGCCGTAATACAATTCGTTGATGACAAGCAGCCAGTAAGCGAGTCAAGTGCAAGTGGCTCCGAGCATGAGGAGGAGAAAGCTGTGCAGGCGAATGAGGCGGCTGAGCCGGTAACACCAGCTGAGGAGCCAGAGCAGGCAACTGAAGTTGAGAAGCCAGAACAAGAGAGCTCAGAGAAGGTAACTGCAGCTGATAAACCGAAGGCGGAGCTTGCCGAGGGCAAGGAGGCAGGCAGATCAAATACCGTTTAAGCTGTAGTCGCTGAACCTTCAACGAAAACCGCCAAATCTGCTGATCCAGATGCGAACGCCAATTAATTCACTTACATTACGTGCTTAAAATAAGGAACAAAAATATGTCTTACGGTTTATTAGTGAAACAAATTTGTGGATTTATTCATGTTATGTGTATATATTATGTATATATATATTAAACATTTTCTGTAACGATAAAATTGAGGCCATTGTAGCTATAATTGGCCAAATTACCGCATTGCATGTTCTGGTTTCTAGCGATTTATCTTCATAATCGGTCATCGTGTTAAAGCAGCTTTGGTGATAGGAGAAGCGTTTTGAAAACATGCATTGATTTGTATATAATTTTTTGTTTGTATTTAAGTGTGATTTGCATATTTTATAATGCTTAAAATACATGTGAGAGGCTCAGGTGATGACTAGCTATTAAAAGCCGATAAATCTGTATAAAATTCGTTTCAAAGCAAAAGTTAATCGAAATATAAACACTAACTGTATATAATTTTTTCGATTATAATTTTCCAATTCTTTAAGATTATAGCTGTATATTCTGTGGGTACAAATAGTTTTTTGTATTACCTAGAAGATTATCTTTAATTTTAAAAATGTTTACAATTCGCCAAAAAATGTAAACATTCCAGTTCACGGTCAGCTGTGCATCAGCTGATCGCTCCAATAGAGCTATGACAGTTTCGGTAATTTGCTTAAACGATAGATAGACTATGCATATTTTACTGCATGTATTGCAATTTATATCGATAGCAACAATCGATATTATCGATGCCACATCTAGCGTAGCACTTTCATGGTAACTTGCATTTCTACTGTTCGCGCCAACACTAAGAAGTAAATCGCCTATTGTAGCAGTCACTTTGCAACAACAAGCGGTGCAATAAGTGCATCACAGCTGATAAAGTAGAAGCACCCAACACGAAGTAAACTTTAAAAATGACCTTGGCACAAGACGACTCTAATTTTGATGTAGAAAATGGAATTATTGATAGCGAGACTCCTCCGCACACGCAGCTAGCAGCCGTCTACAAGCAGTAAGAATATATCGCTATATATAGCAATGTGAATATGATACGTATATATGTATGCATATCTATGCACACTCATATGTAGCACTGATGTAATTTTGATTGGCTGACCTCTAAATAAGATCCGATTCCCCCATTGTAGGAGTTTTGCCTATTATACGTTTCGTGTGCGGCTCCCCGCAACGCTACAAACAATTGCCGACTGCCTGGCCAAAGACAAGGATGAATTGCTGGCAACATATGGAGCGGTGAGTATAGTTTACATATTGCATAATTCAGAGAATGTGTTCAGTTCATCAATAATCAATATTTGTGTATAGGATGCAGATATTGATCAAACAGCTGCTGCAGTTCTGGAACTGCGCTCAAATATTCTAAAGAACGGACCGTTACTGCCCTTCAATGATAAAGGTAGGCCAAATAGAAAATGCAATATTGACCAAATTGAAAAGCAGCTTTAATATAGAGTGCATAACATCATCGAAAATGTTTAGCATTTGAAAATCGGTTCGTTTTTGAACACGTTATTTCGGTAGGAAAGTTTTCAGTCGTCGCCCACAAAAAACACATTTTTTTAATTAAGATTTATATCTACTAAATCGCTCTACAAACTTCTAGAAAGCGACGCTGACGGATGGAATTTATTTCTGGAGAAACTGCCGAAAGAAAAGAGATCGTATTTTACTGCCTGTTGGCTTTACGCTGAATGCTATATGTATCGGAAATTATGGGCCATATTTATAGTATCGCGTCTCGCTGGGCACGACTATTTCCGAAAGCAGAAACAAACGGCGGCGCAACTCAGTTTGGATGCCATGATGGCCGTTGCGAAAGGCACCCGAAATAACGAACGCATTTTGAGCACGTTCCAGAAGCTAATGACACTGAATTTGTGGGGCAATCGTTGTGATCTGTCGATTACGTCCGGCAAACAGGTCAAGCCCACGAGCGACGCTTTCCATCAGGTAGACGAACTGAATGCCAATCTGCTTGTCGATGCAACTGGCTCCATTTGGGAAGTATTGGATAAATCAGATGGCAATGGCATTGTGGAGTTTGTATTCGATAATGCCGGCTATGAGCTGTACACAGATCTGATCCTAGCCGAGTATATAATCGATAAGGGGCTGGCGCGAAAAGTGCGCTTCAATGCAAAAGCAATTCCCTGGTTTATATCCGATGTGAGGGCCGAGGATTATCACTGGATAATCCAGTTTCTGATTGAACAACCAGATCCGGTGCTCAGCGAGTTGGGCAAGAAATTTAAACGTTTGACAGATGAGGGCAAATTCGAGTTGGCTCCGCTCGAGCACTTTTGGACCAGTCCCAACGAGTTTTATCGCATGGCTGAGGTGCAGCCGGAACTTTACAAGCGCCTCTCGCAGGCACAGTTAGTTATCCTCAAAGGAGATCTGAACTACCGAAAGCTACTCGGAGACTACAGTTGGCATAGCACCGAGTCATTGGAAACCTGTCTGCGTGGTAAATTCAAATCTTGCTAAACCCAAAAAAAAAATGGATTATATATATATATATATATGTGTATTCTCTCACAGGCTTTAGACCCACAAATCTGTGCACGCTGCGCACTATCAAAGCGGACCTGGTTTGTGGTTTGCCGCCGGGTAAATCGGAGGAGCTCTTTGCGAAGAACAAGGAATGGATGCTCACTGGTGAATATGGCACTATTGAGTTTGCCCCTAAGTAAACCAATATCTGGAGATCTTCAGCATAATAGATTAATTGTTGCCATTTTGGGCTTAGCTAAATTGTTGAACTAGTTTTTCACTGTAAAAAATAAATGCCTTAGTTGCCTTATAAACATTGTATACCATCGATTTCTGTACAAGATTTAAGATTTAAGTTTCTGCGTTTGAAAAAAATTGGTCTGATAATGCTTTTTTTTAAATATATATTCTACATTTAACATTATTTTCGAAGCTTTCAAAATTTGTGTCCTAAATTCAATTTTGATCATATTTATTTCGGAATTTTTTTTTCATAAAAATTGCTGTAAAATTTCCAATTTTTCGATTAATTAATGAGAAATACTCAAAAATGAAAGTGGCAATAATGACGGAGAAGAGTGGACACACTCAAGGCACACAATCTGACATGGAATCCGATTTTACATCTGCGCACACCGAGGAAGTGGTTGACAATGCTCCCACGGATTTCGATAAGAAGCACAACATAATCATCAATACGACTCCAGAGCTGGACGCGTTCTCGGCCCATTACAAATATAGCTTAGCCTACAATACGTTTAGGGAACGTGTGCCCAGTATGCTCGACGGGCTGATGCGCTGCATGAGGGAGAAGGAGGATAGGATTATGGAGCAGTGTGGCGATTATGCGCGCTTCGCTCTTAGCCGGGTTCTATGGAGCCTGAACATCTTACGGAACGAGGTCTTGGCTAACAAAATGTTCAAGCATTTCCATGACAAGGATTCGGATGCCAATGATTGGAACAGGTTCATCGAGAACCTGGAGACACGAGATAAAAACCAATGGTTCTCCGCCAACTGTTTGCATGCCGAATGCTATTTGTATCGACGCATTTCGGCCGCATTCCGCCGGGAAGAGACTCTCCGCGATTATGACTACTTTGGTCCGCAAAAGATGTGCGCCTCGCGAAACCTAGTGTACCTGATGCACACATTCTTAAAGGACTTACCCCAACTGACGCGTAGTCGAGAGAGTTTCCAGTTTATGCTGAAGGCTTCGCTGTGGGCTAATAGCTCTAATCTCTCCCTCTTCGAAACGCTGCCTGTTAAGCCAATTGGCGGGTACGATAAGCATATAATAGAGGATCGATCGGAGGATGTGTGGCGCCTGCTTACAGAGGGCATACACACCTCCGTATCACCCGTCACAGTTGACATTGTGTTGGATAATGCGGGCTTCGATCTCTTCGCGGATCTCCTTCTGGGTGAGTATCTGATCCGCACTGGACTCGCAGAAAAGGTTTGCTATCATGTCAAGGCCATACCTTGGTTCATCTCGGATGTCACCGCCAATGACTTTCACTGGATGCTTCGATTCCTTCACGACCACCATATAACTGAAATGTACACCTTTGGCCGCCGACTGCGACGCCTTTTCCGAAATCGATCTATGTCGCTGTGCGACAATAGTTCCTTCTGGACCCGCCCTCAGGGATTCCGATGCATGCGCGAATTGTCGCCTTGTTTGCATGTTCATTTGAGTTTCGGTGCTTTGGCCATCTTCAAGGGAGATCTCAACTATCGCAAACTGCTCGACGACATCAACCTGAATCCAACTACTCCATTTAGCGAGGGCTTAGGTGACTTTCTGCCCACCAGCATTTGTGCGCTGCGTGTCATCAAAAGTGATCTGTATTGCGGCATGCCACACTGTGCGGTCGAGCGGCTAACCGAGAACGATCCCAACTGGATGTTGTCTGGCCGCAACGCCGTCATTCAACTGGCCACCAAGCACAGGCCGTGAACAATTGACAATTGTTTAATATCAAATATGTCGGAAATGAATATTTTAATCAATTTTGTGGAAAACTTTTTATATCGAGTATAAAAATTACAATTCCTTAACTAAACTTATTGAAGATGATCTCCTTGATGATCATTTGTTAGACATACTTCACTTACACTTCAATTTCGTAAAGATTCCAGTTGACAATGATTAAGTCGGTTGATTTTGATGATGATGCTTTGAATATATATATATATATATATGGATATATCTATTGTCGTTTTATTAGTTGGATGCGCTTAAGAGCTAAAATGGTAGGCGGCCGTGTAAGTCGTAAGTATGACACTTCCATACACGCAGTATAGACTATAACTATGCATTTATTTTAAATAAGAATAGTACAAAAATATGCTCTAAGGCCATATCTTATATGTATCGTAGTATGGAATTACATCTGTGTGTGTGTGTGTGTGTGTATTGTGTATATTCATGCTGTTCATATATATATATATAGAGCAGCAGTATTTTGAAACAATTCGTTAAATTTTCAAGTCTTATCAATTGCCGTTACAGAGAAAAAAAAAACAAACAAAAAAAAACCAATGAAGAAGAAGAACTCATCCACATTTTGCTCCGGGTGACTTTTCCGTAATCGGGTGCGTTTCTTTTCTGTTTGCAGTTGCGATGTTTTGTTTTTTTTTGGAGGGAGTTCTTCTTACGCGGCTGATGGGGCTCACAACACACAGTTGGGATTCAGTTGCTGATATGGCGTCAGATCCTTTGTGATGGAGAAGAGTGCACCATCTCGCACCATTTTGCACATTAGGGCGCCCAGATTCTTGGCATCATCGATGCCCGAATGTGCACGTCCCTCAAACGCCAGACCCACGTGGGACAGAGCATCCGTAAAGTTACAGGGACGATATTTATACCATTCACGATAAATGGCACGCACATCGATCCACTGATTGAAATATGGCGCTTTTCGCATATGTTTCCTTGTGCACTCCTTGTGCAAACAGATGCCAAAGTCCCAATCCGTCCAGGTGACAAACGCACAATTGCCCAATATATTCGATTTGGCCATTTTGGGTAGCAGCAAATTTCGCGCACGCAACTCCTTGCGCAACCACTCGTGGAACATCATTAGAGCCGTCTGTAATGGCACTCCGGAGTCCACAGTCTTCTGCTCTATGCCGGTTAGCTCGGTGCAATAGGTGCTCAAGCGTGGCGACTCAAATGGCATTATGTATTTGTGGAACTCGGCTTCGATTTTGCCCGTCTTCAGGTTAACAAGCACAGCTGGGAATTCTGCAAGGATTCAACATTAGCATTGTGGAGGTATATAGATGAATATATATTCCAGCATTGCTCACCAATAATCTCTGCTTCTCGCCATTGTGGCGGCGCCTGTTTCTCCCAGCATGTGGCCTCGAAATCGACAGCGATCACATAGCTAAATGGCTGCATGGCCAACTGTTTGGATTTGCGCGATTTCTTTGTCTTCAGCGGTGGCGGTGCAGTGGCTGTGGCTTCGTTGGCACCGCTGATACTAATCTCTATTTCATCCAAATCGTTGGCCGGGTCTGCGGGTCGAGCGCCTTCCACATACAGCGTATCAATCAGGCCCAATTGTCTACCAAGATGAAAGATGCAAAAATCAATTGAAGAAAAAAGTTTTAAAAAGTTTTTTCTTATTCTATATTATTTTTTTTTCGAAAAATATGAAATATATTTGCTATATATCGGGGCAGACTCTGACAATAAACAAACAACTAAAATGTCAAAATGACTGGAAAGCTGTTCACCTACTGCAATCGAAATCTACAGATATATATATATATATATTTGATTGGAATGATCTTCTGGTAATGCATACTACAAAGTTTATATATATATATATATATATATATATATATAAATAAATTGTTAGTATTGGCAAGCATTATACACACTATATAATTGAATAAAGATAATACTTATAAGTACCATAGTTGAAGATTCTTTTGCTCTAACGGTTATTGGGTATCACATGGAAACCGATTTAATAACTAATAACCCCCGGATTGGATTTCATGTTTGGTCTTGCTGCTGCTTGCCATAGCACACAATCATGGGTTTCTGGTGCCAGAGCAAACCGTTTGTTGCCATCAACGCTTGGGCAACCACCACCGCCGCCGTCGCATCCGCATCCGCAACTGTATTGCTGAGCTGCCGGAATGTGATAAATGCCTGTCCTTTCATGCGTCCCTGCTGCATGACTTTAATGTCCAGACTGTCAGCTGGCGCATAGCGCGCATAGAGCAATCTCAGCTGTGATTCTGTAACACTCTTATCCAGATTCTTAATGTAGAGTTTATTGCTGGGTTCGCCTCGTTTGTAATTCTTGTAGATGGGCAGATCTTGCAGCTGTTCGAGCGTCAAGCGCTCCTCCGGCAGCTGTTCAGCAGGCAAGACTGTGGGCAGTTTTAGTTCAATTTTGGGCGCATCAAATGTGGGCACATCGATGGACGCTTTAACGATTGGAGCTTTTACGGCGCTCTGGAGCATTTGACGGGCACGTTTGCGATATTGTTCGGGAATAGAACTAGCTGGCGTAGCTCGCTGTCGTTTCAGCTGCTGCTGCTTGAGCTTGGCCTCCTCATCGCTCTCCAGTTCGCTTTCCGTTTCGCTCTCCAGAACTTTTTCGGTTTGTGTCGCAATGTTTTGTGTCTGCTCTGGGAGTAGATGCAAGCCTGAAGGTCTCTTACCAAATGGAGGTCTCAAATTCATGCGATTCATTAGGTGCAGCACCTGCGTATAGAAGCGTTTATCACTCCTCAGAGCATCTCCAATGGCACCCAATATATTGTCATTGATGGGCGGATATGCATATTGAAGATATGGCGGTGGTGGTTGCATAGAATCAAACTGCTGCTTATTGCCGGCATACAACTTTTGCACATACTTGTTGTTGTTGTTCTCGGAATCCGTCGCCGACGCTTGCGTAGACTTGTGGGAAATCTTGGGTTTATTGCTGGCATCGCCGTCATCACGTGGTCCAAAGCTGCTGATGCGCAACGGTTTGTCCAGTTTATCACTGAGGCTCGTCAGCTGTTCGAGTGCCGCCTGAGCCTCCGAGGCGTCCGCATATTCAAGGAGCGCCCGTCGACGTCCAAATGCATTTAACGAACGTGGTATTATCAGTTTAACTTCTTGGATTAACTGCGCTAGTTCCTCGATGCTGCAAGGCATGTTTTTCAACAGCAATTTACTTGTGGGCGCACACATATTCACCAAATTATAATTACAACTAAAAATGTGCTGCAGCAGCTGCCGTCAACGTGGGATATCGATTGTTCAATATCGATGAACACAAGTTGAGTACAAGTGTGACCAGTTCTTGTGTGGAGTATTTCGCTAAATTGTGGAGCACCTCTGTTAAGTGTGTAGCAATATTTATGGTATGCCCATTTATGCTTAACGCGCCTTTTTCAAACTCAATTTTTAACCCGAATACAGTTATGTTTGGTCGATAAAAACAAACGAGTTTTAATTTTTGCACAAACAAAAAAAAATAAGAAAAACAATTACTGCACTTTCACTAATTGCAGCCAGTGGCTGCTCATTTGCAAACATGAGCATTGCTATTCAGTGTTGCAGCAGAACCGGTTTTGCAACAAAATAACTAAATATAAAAAACGAAACTAACAAATCATATCAGTTGTTTACGTGCTTTTAGATATGTAAATATTGCCTGCAATCAGCGATTACATTGTTTATTTGCAATTGCTGTATATTTGTATGTAAGCAAGGCCAGCTGGCAAATAACGGTTGTTTAGATACTTGAAGTGTATCTTGTAAATAGCAGGTTATCTTGTTTCGCCACTACAGCTACATATATTACATACAAACATACATGCATTGAGCAGAGTCAATGCACTTTCATTAAGTGAAAATCTGATTTGTTTTTTCTTTTTGATATATGGCACACACAACAACGCGCATAAGTCGCACACAATGGTGTTTATAAAAAGATCAACAGACACACACACACACACAACGTGCAACAACAACAACAACAACAACACTCAAAAGTCAGATTGCATAAAATTTGCAATGATTAAATGGACAACAAGAACAACAACAACAACGAGGAGGACGACACACTCTCACTTTCGTTCGCTAACGATGTCCACTGCAAACAAAATGCGGAAGCACAACAAAAACATGCAAAAATTGGATGAATGAACTCGTTCGCTATCTCTCTCTTTTACTCACTGTACGCGCACTCTCTCTTTTACTCACTGTCCCCGCACTCTCTCCATCTACCTCTCCCCCTCCCACACGCGTACAAAATATACAGTTTATGGGCTGTGCGCGAGCGGATGATGATTTTTTGCATTGCTAAGTGACACTAATGGGTTAATGCAGCTCGTACTATATTTAGAAGAAGAATAAAATTTCCTATACCAATTAGCGCTACGAAACGTGGAAGGGGTTACAGCTGGTCGTCAGCTGTGCCAAGTGTTAATTAAAATGTAAATATTTGCAAAAGCAACAATTTATATTAATTGATTGATTGACTTTTTATTTACACACATCAAGTAATCCGTGAGATGCCTGAGATTCTTTCGACTATTTAAAGCGATTTTACTAATTCCACTGTGGCCATTATAATAGCCAAAAATGTTTATCGATTTATTTATGTTATCGATTTTGAGTTGAATTCGAACAGATGTTTAAAAGAGCGAAAAGTCAAAAGCCAAAGGTTCTCTCATCAATCCCAATTCCTGCCACATTGTTCGGGAACCTATGTCGGGTTGAGGGTTTTCTTTCCTCATATCTATACATTTGCGAAGCGTGTAAAATACAGTAAATTCTATTTAAAGCCTTTATCAGGCCTTAACATACTTTACGACATTGAATGCCAAATGCAACAGGTTCGGTTTGAGTCTCTGTTCTGTGGCTACGTGCCGCAGACAAGCGCCCACCAAAATATAGCATTAACCACTTATCAATCAAATGGGCGGCTCGTGCTGTTTTAAGTGCGTGTGTCTTTCATAATACACAACACATATATATAACTATATTTATATATATATATATATATATATATGTACATATGTGTGTGTGTGCCGAGTATAGCGTAATTATAGGGGGACACAATGTCAATTAGCCGCAATTTTCGAGGCATGCACAGTAGTTGACAGTTTTATGACATGGAACCCACCGACCCTGTGACTGTGATAAGCCCGAAGCGTGTCTATAAATATATATATATATATATAATAAATAAAATTGCAATAATTAAGTAAATGAGTTGTATTCACCATCGCCAACAACTTTCATTTTGGGTTTTCATATGAATAAACTTGTTATGGTTCTCATGTGAATGGGTCATTAAATGTACTTATGGCTCGCATCCATTTCAAAGGGTTGAAAAGGGTTTCTTGAACAAGTATATAGCTAAAAGTTGGAGCTACTAGAGAAGTTATACTATTATGTAAAAGTTGTTTCTATATTGCAACGAAAAAACATATAGAAATGATGATAAAATGAGTTTAAAGTTAAAGTTCTTCAAGAAACCCAATATTTGTATACACATATATACCCTTTATAAGTAAGGTATAGGGCATAACAATTTGATAGTGCAAGTGTTATTCAAATCATTTCACAAACATTTCGGCATACACCCGAGGCCAGAGTTAATTAGTAGAACCACTCAAAAAACACGTTTCACACAAAAAAGTAAAGAACAAAAAGCCAAATCAAATATTGTTACAGGTGTATTCGTGTATATAGCTATATGATTGTATGTATGTATGTGTGTGTGCACATATGTCTCCAATTATATATATATATGATATACACGTGTATATGTATGCAGTGTACAAATGTGTGCAGAAAACAATTGCAAAGCAATCGTGCCACAGTTGCCAAAAATAGCGCAATTGACTAAATCAATCAATGGACTCCCCAGTTGCAAAAACCATTCAAGTAGAATATATATATATATATATATATATATATATGTATGTGTATGTGTGTGTATTTACTCCGTATGTGATGATGTATTAGGGCAATTGATAGCAGTCATGGCCACGTGCTCCATTCTGAGAGATGGACCCCGACTAATTGAAAAATAGATGTTGATTATAGCTAGGGGCATGTCCTTGGGCTACACCCACACTTGCTGGCCAATTGATATTGCAATTAGCAATTTGCAAGCCAAGATAATTATCTGCAGTTCAGAGAATAATACCTAAAAGTGCAACTGCTGAACTAAGCTAAAACTCAGCTCAAGAAATTTGTATTCATTTCAAGATATGGATTGTTTCTTTCCTGAATCGCACAGAAAGCTGCTGTCGAAATCTTCAAATCAGCTTAAACCTAAACATAGATATTTAATCAGTCTAAATTTGAGTAAACTTGGTCTAAAGCTCTTAACTTAAGTACGAGTAAGGCAATAAAAAGCAAGAGATATCATTTCAATATTATTTATTTGCACAAGACTTAAGAATATTTCTCAGTGTACTGTGCATATGCACATATATTGCGCATACGCCACGTGCAGCGACTGAATTGGAGGCGCGTGCATAAAATTTACCAGGCGAAATATTTGCATCTTCTCGCTCGCTCGCTACCACAGAAAGAGAGAGAGAGAGAGAGAGAGGGAGGGAGGGAGAGAGAGGGGGAGATTCGATTGCAGTTGTATTTTCTTATTTCTTTTTTTGTTGTTGTTTTTTTTTTTCTATTTTGTTACCCTTTATTCATTCCGCAGTCATAATAAGTAGCATGCTGGTGTGTGTGTGTGTTTGTGTGTGTGTTTTTGTGTTTATGTGTGTATTGTCTGTGTGCTCAGCTTACTTTTATATGAATGTATTATTCTTATAGATATTTATTGCTTGACTTCTGGCTGTGTGTGTGTGTGTGTGTGTATGCGGGTTTTGTGCTGTATGTTGTATGTGTCTCTGTGTGTGTGTGGCGCCCTGCTCTTGACTTTGGATAAGTTTGGTGAAAACTGCTTTCAGCCGGATTTCCCCCAGTCCAACGACGACATCGACATCGATAAAATGACGTCCGACTCAAGCGCAACAATCGATTTCAACAATTTCATTTCTCCCTTCCAACAGTCATTAATTTTTTCCGACTACCCCTGCTAAATTTTCGGCCCAACTACTTGGTTATAAATATAATGTTTTCACTTTCAAAGTACTATTTATAAACGTAATCGTCGTCAATCCCAAATGTTATGATAAAGATAGCGTAAGTTTATTTTGGACTTATTTATTTGCTTTGCGCTTGTCTTTAGTGATTACTTGAGCTATAAATTTGATGCGTGATATGATAATGGTCTAGTCTAAGAAGTGCCAACTTCTATGCATAGTACGCTAATACACATCATACTTCAAGTTTTGGCAATAAAGCCAAGTTTATTCTAACCATTTTTGTCAATTTACCAAATAATCTTTACTGCATGAAATATTGAGCACTTCAAATTTAATTTAATTTACAATTTTGCTGATTATTTAGTATAGAAAAATAACTCAAACTCAAGTTCCTTCAGAGTGCCACATGAGTCATGTGCATACTTGAACAAATCTTAACTGCAACACATTTGTACATAACTTAAACTATTTTTATGTGGTATGCAACCATTTTTAGTTGCTCAACCATTCAAAATGATGCATAAATTAAATTTGATTTGGATTTTTGCAAAATAGTTTTGGAAATTCCTTCTTTTGTCGACTCCAAATAGCTGGCAAAGTCAATAGCCGTGTGATTAATGTTGCAGATTTCACGTGCCTCGTCATGAGGGGTGTTAAACCTGACGCCATCGTGCCACTTTTAGCACTCATCCAAATTGAATAGTACCAGAAACGAGTTGCTTCTGATTGACTGCGATTGCTGCGCATAATTTGACTATTCATTTAACACAATTTGGCAGCAGGCTAAACACAATCAGAGCCAAGCTGGACGGGGTTTTGGCCAAACTAGTTCTAATTCTTCCTCGTGACCTTCAAAATTGTACACTTTCGAAGTAATTCCAATTCCAAATTGTACACTTTCGAAGTAATTCCAATTCAAAATTGTACACATTTAAAGTAATTCGAAATTCTAAATAGAATTGAAAGTTGTATATATCTTCGAACTTACATGTGAATGGCTAAGGTTTCCCATTGATCTATTAATTGCAGCATTTTTCGAGTGGCTTCAAATCAGTTGGCGATTATTATGTCAAGTGTGTCTTATGTTCAATCAAAGATTAAAAAATCCAAAGCGTATTTTCGTACATACAATAAAAAATACGACTTATCGCGACGCGGTGGCAAATCTCGACTGACTTATGACAATGGGTGGCAACAGCTTTGTTTGGAACAACTGGCAGTCGACAACATCAACAACAACAAAAATAGTAACAAAGAGACATATATAGTATATATATAGAATACTACGCACTTCAATTAATAAACTTGTCATAATTAAATCAAAGTCAGCAAGTCAGCAAAACATTCTCACATCTGCGACATCTATATAGTATGGTTAATGGTTAATTCAAATAGATTACAACAAAAATATGTATTATCAGCATACAGTTTTTGAAATTTTCCAAGAACTCGCTCCATATTTAGCAGCAACAACAATGACAACAACAACAACGTATTGGGGGCAAACAAACAAAACAAGAGCTCTTAGTGCCTCAGCTGCTCATCTATACATTATTCAGCTACAGATGCAGTTACAGATACAGTTGCAGTTGCACTTACAAACAAAGACACAGATACAGATACAGATACATATACAGATACAGATACATATATAGATATAGATACATATACAGATATAGATACATATATAGATATGGATACAGATACATTTAGATTGCACTTTTACAGCTTCGCTTCAATTGGGCTGAAAGCTGTCAGTGGCCGCTTTAGCTTTGGCGTATGCACTTGAGAGTTGTGCTGGGACGAGAGCAGAGCAGTGACTCTGCCTTCAATTACATTCAATTACAATTACAATTACATTGACAATTGCAATTACAAACAGGAGCAGTTGTCGTATTGGCAAGGGGCAACGTCAACTTATTTTTAGATGGACAAACTCCAAAGTGAACTCAATTGAAGTGTCGCTATTTATTTATGGGATTGTGCACATATTGAGCACTGCTCAGATGGGTATATCTGACAAATTGGAAAGGGGCGAAACTCAACAAGAAGTACGCACCGAACTTTGATTGCTCTTTCACACTAAAATCTCAAAAGTTAATTGAAATATTTTTTTTCCAAATTGTTAACCTTGTTTTTTAATCCACATTAATAAATAACTTCACACTTTTGACAGCTGCTGAAGGAATTTATCTAAATTGCCCAGATTCCAGCGAGATATCTGCATGGGCAAATAAATTCCGGTTTTATTTTCATAATATTTCCGTACATAGATAAAAATAGACTTGTTGTTTTTGTAAAAGAACAACTGACGTAATACTATAGAGTCTCATACACCCCACACAGTCCGGTAATCGCAATAAAGTTGCTGCAATTAAATAGTACGTGTTTGTGTGTGCACCACAGGGGAGATAGGGACAGGGACGATGGCTCAGGGCCAGTCCAGATAAAGTGCAATGACCAACAGCTCAAATGGAGGCAAACTGGAACCAAACAGAAACAAAAAAAAACGGCAAAGGGAATATTGGCATAACCGTTATTAACTGTTAAATTAAAGTGAGCAAAGGACAGAGGTTCGCCGATCGCAGTTCGCAGTTCTCAGTTCGCAGTTCTCAGTTCCGTTAAGTTCAGTTCAGAGCAATTGTTGTAGTTTAATCCACAATTGCGTCGTAAAAGAAACAACAACAACAAGAACAACAACAATAACGGTTCTCTTTATAACTCTTGCTCATAACTCTTATAACTGCAATCTGCCCGCTAAGTGTTGAGGTAAACAAAAACAGAGCAAAGTGGATCAAGAGGGGGCACAAGTGGCGGCGGTAAATGACGTGAACACGTTAAGCTTTTTACACTGCTTAAGCATTAAAAAACATGTTCGGCTTACGTTTAGTTTGCGACAAAACAACAACAACAAGTAAACAATTTCAAAAGTATGAATGTAAATAAACAAACGGCGAACGTGATTAACAATTCGCATACATATTTCTATGAATAGTGTTAATTCAACATTAACAATCGTTGGTTTTTAATGATAGCTACTTATAAAAAGTGATCAATTCAGCGATAATCATCTTCTTAATTATAATTCACGAATTAATCAATTATTTTTAATGCGCTTGTTTGCTACAAAAAAAGATAATGATTTTTTTTTTAGGTAGCTTAGATTTTGAAATTTTTATGACTTGGCAAAACGTGTTTCCTGAACAGAAGGCAAATAATATTAAATTGTATTTTATTGTGGTAGTTCAAACGTATTATATAGCAAAACTTCAAATGTAGATATGTACATATAAATAAATTTACAGTTAGGAATAGATTCCGTTATTCACTTACCTTGCCAGTCTTATCAAGGCCATTGTGCTGGAATTTTTGGTCTGGGTTTTCAGCTACAAATCAGTTGCAAGAGTTGAGTTGTAAAAATTTTCAACTTGGTATGTGAAGAAAAATTCGATTTGTTATTTTGGCAGTGCGAATAACGGCATTGGGCATAGGAGCAAGGAAGCGACGAAGGTGGACCGGCAAATTTTTCTTTTGTTGTCTGCGCTGCAGCAGACACACACACACACACACACGGTCACAGCAAAAACTCAATGCACAACACACATACAGTCTCACGTGCAGGTGGCGCACGACCGGCACGAAGTATATAGGAGAATAAATATCGAAAGCCAACAAAAAGAACAATTGCGCGCGCGCACACACATAAACACAGACACAGGCACACACACAGAGGCAGACGCACACAACTTTTGTCGATTTTCAAGCGTGTAGTTTTAACGATGATCTGAGTCTGCCGCCCGGCACATCTGGATAAAAACAAACTTGCGAAAACGACAGCGACGACGGCGACAGCGGCAGCGGCAGAAACATATGACCACAAGCGGCCAGTGTGACCAGCTGTAACTCAAATCAAAATACGTAAAATATTTCAGCAGATTACATTTATTTAATATGCACTTAAAATACAGCGGCGCAATATTTATATTTACAAATTTGTCTTTAGTTGTCTGCATATTGTTTACATTTTAGTATTTATTTCGGCAATGTTAAATTGGCAGCACTGGCAAACAAGTTAACCGCCGCTCTGTTGTCATTTGAAATTCAATTCAAAATTTGTCACTCGAGCGATAATATTCGATTTATATATAAACAAGCTTTTTTATACTTCAAAATATTTACTGCCTTCTCCAAAATGTGGGAGCAGCTGGATAAATATCGCAATCATTTTCTGCAAAGCGAAATTAAAGATGTTCTAACACCGAGTTCCATAAATTCATTGCAAAACAAGGGTAAGAACAAATTAAGATACATTGACAAGTCAATTGTTTATCATATTGCTACACAGAATGGCACTCATTTATGGGGAAACGCAATTGGTGCAAGTGTTTCCCACAACACTGCACCAAAGGTTCCACTTATTTTGAGGATCGATCTCAATTGGCCTACGGCTGGTTTGCCCTGCCCAAACTGATGAGGGAAATGGATAGCGAAAATAATTTAACCCACTGGCGAGCCATTTCCTCACTAGCCGAGTTTCTGCTCAATCCGCTTAATGTTCAACGTGCCATTTTAGAGATGGAAATAGTAAGGAAGTGAGTATGGTCAAATAAGGGTGATTTATAACAGCCTTAATGCTCATTTTGCGTACAGGTTAAAGAATGCATTTATGCGCTTGTGCCTCAAATTTCAAAAGGAGCAGCGTGAGGAAATGAAGATTTATTTAAATATTTTTAGTAAGTGCAACAATTTTTAAATATCTATTTATTTATTTAGTGTTGAATTGTGTCTTTTTGGATTTATTTCGCGTCTTTACATCGTGAAGGATTTACAGCAACTGACTTATAGAATACATAAAGCGAAACACGATACATGTGTGACCATAGCAATAATATTAATCGACGTAGCGATATTTATCGTTGCCGTTAAAATTCAAACGTATTTCAATATTTAGATTAGTAGTTATTCTGTATTTCCATTGTTATTAATCTAGGAATTCTTATTTAATTATTTTGACCAAGTTATGAGCTATTATAAATAATTATTTCTATACCTTTAAGAGTATTGAACAGTCAACAAAGCTTACTATCAGATACTCTACTTCTCCCTGTCTCCCTCTCTCTCTATCTCTATCCATCTCTTTCTCTCTCTTTCTCTCTTTACCACCACTTGACAGACATTATTTCTCGCAATTTAAATGGTGCTGAGCAAATCGCCAACCGCAAATGTTTAATGATTGAGTTCTATAAGATTGCTGGGAGCAAAGAGCCCGTAAAGCAGGATCTCGCTGCGGAGATACTACGCAATTTAACAGGCCAACCAAAGGGTCAGTAATCGAACATAATAATACGCCCAAAGTTAAAATATATTTTCAATAATTGTAGTGCTTAGCATTGTGATGAAAGATGAGGAAAACCTTGGCTCTGTGGCAAATATCTTTAAGCAGGATCCTTGCCGGCCATATTATCCCGCAGATCTGTGGCATCATCTGTGCCACTTGCTGGAGCTGGCGCCCCAGTTGGGCATCGATTTGGGTTTCTTTGAGCTGCTGCACTCGAGAATTGTGAACAGATTGCCCCTGTTTTGGGAGATGAATAGCAAAGCATTTGCGCTGCTGCTGCGCTGTGAGGAGGGTCAGCGTCGCTTCGACAAGCTCGATGTGATCCAACTCATCTACGAAGTGTTCGAGGATGTGTACGTTGACAAGTCAAAGAAACTGGCCGGCCAGTTTGTGGAGAACTATGAGTATTTGATACTGATCCTAATGGATGGACTGCACAGCAAACGTGCCCTTTGGCGCGTACGAGAGTTCCCCCTGTTGACCTGTCATGTGGCACGTCGCACGACCAGCAAGCGAACCACCAATCCACGGCTGCAGCTCTACGGCCTGAAGACACTGCGGAACATGGGCACAATGCCCTGCGTGCGGCGCTACATCATCGCCAACTGGCTGACGGAGATCTGTGAGATGAAGTGCCTCGATGCGGATGCGGAGTGCGCCAGGGATGCACTTCTCGATTGGCTGCATCGCAGCTAGGCTTTCGATTTGATGCAGATATCTTTTGAATATGTTTTTTGGATTGTACAAGTTGCATAACGAATTAAAGTTGCTTCAAATTGTTTTGTGCGCTCATCGAAAGACTTACTTTTATTAACGATTGTGGCTAAGGGGCTGACGAACCAGAAGGCCCTTTTGCTGAGTAAGCTTTCTATGGTATCGGCGAATGTAGGGGAAGAATTGCTTAGTGATTGGGGAGCGGAGGAACACCAAGAATTTGTGAGTTTTGTCAGGATGTAAGGTATCTAGGATACGTTTGCTTAAATATATATATATGTATATATATATATTGGATGGTTAGTCGTTAATCGTTCATATAAACCAAAACATCGACGCTTCTACCCCTATTTTCCACCCCTATTTCGAAACGGGTTACCCGTTCGCATTTCCCCTTGTGCTGTCCCAAAGCTTTTTATGTTAGACCAAAAACGGTTAGAACTCTCTTGCTCTCTCTCTCACACTCTCTCTCTCTCTCGCTCTCTCTCTTTGTCTTGCTCTTTCTCTTTGTACCAGCTGATTTTCCCTTACAGAATCACTCAAAGAAACTATTTGCACATTGAAAACTTTATCTATAATTTTAGCCATGTTTCACTTTCAACATAAACAAATTTTTTATTGACCAAGTTTGTGGCAAATACACAGCTACATTTGAATTATTTTAATAATTGCTACTATATGATATATATAGCTTGTATATATATATGCGCTACTCACTCAGAAGACCTTCAGCTACTTTAGCTGTTGAAAAATAAGAAAATTTCACAAAATGGGGGGAAAAAAATGCGGAGAAACATCAAAGAACTTTTCCAATTTCCGCTTCTTGGGCGGGCAGCTCCTTGTCGCCAATGGCATCAATAATGACCAGCTACATTACCAAGAGACACGACTCCCCAGCACAACAACAACAACAACAACAACAACAACTAGAGTACTAGTTGAGTGTATGACCGTAACCCGACCACAGTTTGTTGGTTTCTGCGGTTGCCATGCCTCCAATTTTTTTCCATTTCCTTTTTTTTTGCATCCGCATAGTTTTTTACTTTTCTTGTTTTTCCATTTTATTTTTCTGTGGTGACAAACTTGGCAAGGAGTTGCAATTTTTTAAATTTATTTGCGACAACCGAACAGAGCCGTAAACATTTTGTGCCCCGGCTAAACCAATTGTGCAAAGTTTTCGCAGCTCTCAACGATACCCAGTCACAATTTTGATTAGAGTCGCCTCCGTTTTTCTTCTTCTTCTTCTTTTTTGCCAACTTTTTAATTACCGCATCGCATTCTTTGCACTCTGATTTTTCGACTGTTTTTTTTTACTATAAAAATGTGCAAATAAAATTGTTAATTTACATAAATTACATCAGAAAATTTGTCATAAAAATTTATTTACAACATTTTGAAATGCTTCTGGGGAAAAAAACCAAAAAATATATTAATGAATAATTATATTGACTATATCGTGATTATATATATATTTGTGAACATATTTTACATTTTATTTTATTGATATAATCTTTGAGTTATTTGTTATGTTTATTGTGCAACGAACCTTTTCAGTTCGTTCAGTTTTAGCCGGGCTAAAACTCAGCTGAGCTGTGGGTTCGAGCCACAAATTTGTATTTGATTGCGCTTCATATACATATACATATATTAACCAATGATTTTATTCGGCTTCACTTATTACTGTGGTACAATTTTAACTGCCATATGGATATCCCTTTGATATCCGGCGTTCCATGTACCAGCTAGGTGGCGATCAGACCTTCTCTGACTGACTTCGCTCCTAGATTTCGCACTGACTGCGTTGAGTCCCAGACCTACTCTTGCCCGACAGCAAGTTTCGTACTCGTCTCTCACTTCTGACGGACTGCCTGCCTCTGACTGACTGACTGACTTCCGTATCTGCGATGCCCTTTGTATAGATCTGGTCGCCTTGGTGGCGCGATCTTTGGTAGTTCTCCACTACCTCTTTGCGATCGCTGCACTCGATGGGAATTAGTTCAGCGGTCTCCTATTGCGATCGCTGCTCTCAGCGGTTGCCTCACACTGAGGTCGCTCCACTTGCTGGAATTGGAGTATCGGTCGATCTGCAAACGACCGCATATTATATTTCAGAATTTGCCTGAGGTGCAGTTATCTGTGAGGGGCGCATATAGCATAAATGCATATTTATTCGTCAAAGCTATATGGTTCCTCACAAAACTATAACTTTAGCGATGAATTCCCAATGTATCACTTACACAAATTGTTAGCCGTGCTCAGCAGCTGTTAAATGTACTTCAACAAATTGCAAATATATATCTCAAAAATCGCAGCCCATGGCTCGGGTTTATATTTATTTATTGAGTCTCTGCGCTATCTGAAGCGTACAAATATGTATTTATATATGTATATATATTTAATGTGTGTGAGTAAACAGATTAGTGACTTGCAAAAATCTGCGTTTCTAGGAAAAAGATTAGAATATTATATACAGTGGGCGAGAAACCGCCCTTATCATTAAAGAATATGTATATATGTATATATATATGTATATATATGTATATATATATGTATTTAATGTGTGCGAGTAAACAGATTAGTGATTTCCAAAAATCTGTGTTTCTAGGAAAAAAATAGAATATTATATAGTATAATACCAAGAAGCTTACCTCAGGTCGCCGCATAGATGATGGGAAAACCCAGTTTATTAATCGCAGCCCATGGCTCGGGTGCATATTTATTTTTTGAGGCTCTGCGCTATATGAATATGTACATATATGTATATATATATGTATATTTAATGTGTGCGAGTAAACAGATTAGTGATTTCCAAAAATAGAGTATTATATAGTACAGTACCCGGATGAAGAGTGTAAGCTGCCCATAAATTGGACAGCGAGCGGCTCGGCTTCTTTAGTCTTAGTGATCTGTATCATTGAATACTTATTATATATTATATAATATATATATTATTCAGAACAGAATGTTGCTTCAATTTAGTTGCACTGTGTTCCTCTTGTACGTATGTGTGCTCAAGAGTGCAGTGGAGTGTGTTCCTGAAGATGACAATCCGCGGAACTTAACCATTTCCAACGAAGAAATTAGGTTTGTATTGGAAATTCGACTTGTATTTCGAAAACATTTGAAAGATTCTTATCACCATATTCACAGGCTAGAACAGAATCGTCAGAGAGAAGTGCTGGATGCTGTGATGAGTAAACTCAATGAGTTGAATAATGTGACGCGTAAACTCAATGAGTTGAATGAGAAGTTGACTAACTTTACAAGCTTGAAGCAGTATCCAAGTAGTTGTGCAGTGGCTGAAGCTTTGAGTAGTCGCAGTGACGTATATCAGATCATCGTGCCCAGCTATAGTCAGTCTCCGTTTTACGTTAGTTGCGAGGGAAACACAGGGCGGAGGTTGGACAACTGTGCTGAGGCGTCAAGATGGAAGTGTGGACTTCTATCGCTTCTGGAAAGACTATAAAAAAGGTTTTGGCAAGTTAACTGGCGAGTTCTTCATTGGTCTCGACAAACTTCATTTCATGACCAAAGCTGAAGATCAAGAATTACTCATAACCATAGAGAACATGAATGGAGTACATAGGTTTGCAAAGTATGATCGGTTTGCAATCGAAAGCGAAAAGGAAAAGTACAAACTCAGCACATTGGGAGAATACTCTGGAGATGCAGGCGACGGCTTGAGATATCATTTGGGTCAAAAGTTCACCTCACGAGATAATAACAACGATAGACGTCAAAACCACAACCTTGCTAAACTTTATGAGTCCGCTTGGTGGTATAAAGACGGCTATTACAGGTAATATTTACATTCGGTTTTTATTAGTGACCGATTGTATCTTAATATATGTTTATATTTCACAGCGATCTGATGAGAAGGTATAATCTCAATGGAAGCACAGGCATGGTTTGGCATTCGGGTTATCAGATAAAACGTGTCCAGATGATGATAAGGCCGAGGAGGTCTTGAAATGGAAGCTGATTAGATGACGGGAATCGTGTTCTAGCGAATAGTTGTTATTTAGACCAGCTGCGTACTCTTCTTGGTTATTGTTGCTGCCTGAGTCTACATAGTAATCAGAGAAATTATCTCCTTTAATTGTCTGCTTAATGTCTTAAGAGGATAACAGATGATTGGCTTTTGATTGCAGCTTTGTTTGAACAGATTCATGACACAATAAAAATAAATAAGGCATGTGGACACGCGTTTAATATATAGATGTATATATATATGTAAATACTGCTTCCTTTCAGTTGGCCACAATGCCTCAATTGTCCATAACTCCGATACACACATGAATCATCGACAGTTGCATTCGCAAGGCAGAAAACATGATTGTCCCTAAAATGAATATATATATAACACGTATCTCGATATAAAAATATATCTCGAGCATAGATTTAATAATTGCACTTTGCCAAATAGAACAAATATAAGAATCAGTGTATATAACAAGTATATCAGAGATATATATGTATAACAATTCAAAACAAAGCAATACGAATTGGAATTATCATTTAAAGGCACAATTTTAACGTAAATATTATTTTTACTTTCGTTTTCTAGAAATTAGAAATAGATATAGCAATATCGGAATATATATCTTTATATTTCTGAAAAGCTCAGGGGGAAATCACTCAAATGGCGAATAAAGAATCGTGTTTGATAAATTTTGCTGCATTTTAGAAAAATGCACTGAAAAATCAAACCGTTGATTGAAATATGCCTTCTGAATAATAGGGTAAGTTAGCCTTTCTCTAAGTGTAGCCCTGCCCCATTCCACCACTCAAGGCAAATGCACTGTGAAAATGTGGGGGGCGTCTTTTTCCGAATCTTCTCTTTTCCTTCAATGAAAGGCAGCGGGGTGGTTTTGTATCTACATATATATATTTATTTCACTATATGAATGTGTGCACAACTTCTTGCGTTGGCTTTGGTTACGAGATCAAGTACAAGATTACAAGATTTTGAATGCCAACATATTAACATTTTGTTACAGATAACAGCGCTGAGTGCGCTGTGTGGAGGCTGCTAACAGCGCTGAGTGCGCTGTGTGGAGGCTGCTAACAGCGCTGAGTGCGCTGAGAGCAGCTTGCATTGCAAAGAGAGAGGATGTGGATCGTAGGCTATGTTAAGCCAGCTGATAAAGCCCGGCCTAACATATCCCACATAAACACACTGTTTGTGTGCATTGTTGGCACAGACAAACAACTTGCAATTTCCCTGTTGATGTATTTTTTAAACTTTATACGCAAAGAGGCCAATTCAGTCGGTGGAATGTGATGTAATGTGAATGTAATGAACAACATACGTAATGTAACGAACCTTTTTAGTTCGTTCAGTTTTAGCCGGGCCAAAACTCAGCCGAGCTATGGGTTCGAGCAACAAATTTATATTTGATTGCGCTGCGATAATTATATATATTTAATTATATATATTCACCAATGGTTTCACTCAACTTAAGTATTATTATGGCATTATGGTTCCATGTACCAGCTAGGTGGCGATCAGACCTTCTCTGACTGACTTCGCTCCTAGATTTCGCACTGACTGCGGTGAGTCTCAGACCTACTCTTGCCCGACAGCACTCGTCTCTCACTTCTGACGGACTGCCTGCCTCTGACTGACTGACCTCCGTATCTGCGACGCCCTTTGTATAGATCTGGTCGCCTTGGTGGCGCGATCTTTGCTAGTTCTCCACTACCTCTTTGCGATCGCTGCACTCGATGGGAATTAGTTCAGCGGTCTCCTATTGCGATCGCTGCTCTCAGCGGTTGCCTCACACTGAGGTCGCTCCACTTGCTGGAATTGGAGCTTCAGTCGTTCTGCAAACGGGCGCATATTATATTTCAGAATTTGCCTGAGGTGCAGTTATCTGTGAGGGGCGCATATAGCATAAATGCATATTTATGTACATTTATTCGTCAAAGCTATATGGTTCCTCACAAAACTATAACTTTAGCGATGAATTACCGATGTATCACTTACACAAATTGTTAGCCGTGCTCAGCAGCTGTTAAATGTACTTCAACAAATTGCAAATATATATCTCAAAAATCGCAGCCCATGGCTCGGGCTAATATTTATTTATTGAGTCTCTGCGCTATCTGAAGCGTACAAATATGTATATATATATATTTAATGTGTGCGAGTAAACAGATTAGTGATTTCCAAAAATCTGTGTTTCTAGGAAAAAGATTAGAATATTATATACAGTGGACGACAAACCGCCCTTATCATTAAAGAATATGTGTATATGTATATATATATGTATATATATATGTATATATATATATATGTATATATATATATATATATATATTTAATGTGTGCGAGTAAACAGATTAGTGATTTCCAAAAATGGAATATTATATAGTACAGTAGCCAGAAGAAGAGTGTAAGCTGACTATAAATTGGACAGCGAGCGGCTCAGCTTCTTTAGTCTTGAGTGATCTGTGATCATTGAAAATACTTATTATATATTATATAATATATATATTATTCAGAACAGAATGTTGATTCAACTTATTTGCACTGTCTTCCTCTTATACGTAGCTGTGCTTGAGAGTGCAGTGGAGTGTGTTCCTGAAGATGACAAACTGCTGAACTTAACCATTTCCATCGATGAAATTAGGTTTGTGTTGGAAATTCGACTAGTATTTCGAAAACATTTGAAAGATTCTTGACACCATATTCACAGGCTAGAACTGAATCGTCAGAGAGAAGTGCTGGATGCTGTGATGAGTAAACTCAGTCAGTTGAATGATAAATTCGATAAAGTGAAAAGTTTGGAGAGCGATTGCGACTTAAGCCCTGCAGAACAAGATCTTCAAAACGATTTGCTGAAACAACTTATGGGTGAATTTGAAGGATCGACAACAGAACAGAGCAAGTATCCAAGTAGTTGTGCAGAGGCTGCAGCTCTGAGTGGTCGGAGTAACGTTTATCAGATCATCGTGCCCAGCTACAGTCAGTCTCCGTTTAACGTTAGTTGCGATGAGGAAACACAGGGCGGGGGTTGGACAACTGTGCTGAGGCGTCAAGATGGAAGTGTGGATTTCTATCGCTTCTGGGATAACTATAAAATCGGTTTTGGCAAGTTAACTGGCGAGTTCTTCATTGGTCTCGACAAACTTCATTTCATGACCAAAGCTGAAGATCAAGAATTACTCATAACCATAGAGAACATGAATGGAGTACATAGGTTTGCAAAGTATGATCGATTTGCAATCGAAAGCGAAAAGGAAAAGTACACACTCAGCACATTGGGAGAATACTCTGGAGATGCAGGCGACGCCTTGAGATCTCATTTGGGTCAAAAGTTCACCTCACGAGATAATGATAACGATAGAAATCCAGACGGGAACTGTGCTGAATCTTATGAGTCCGCTTGGTGGCATAAAGGCTGCTATGACAGGTAATATTTACATTCTGTTTTTATTAGTGACCGATTGTATCTTAATATATGTTTATATTTCACAGCAATCTGATGGGAAGGTATAATCTCAAAGGAAGGGCAGGCATGGTTTGGCATTCGGCTTGTCAGATAAAACGTGTCCAGATGATGATAAGGCCGAGGAGGTATTGAAATGGAAGCTGAATAGATGACGGAAATCGTGTTCTAGCGAATAGTTGTTATTTAGACCAGCTGCGTACTCTTCTTGGTTATTGTTGCTGCCTGAGTCTATGTAGTAATCAGAGAAATTATCTCCTTTAATTGTATGCTTAATGTCTTAAGAGGATAACAGATGATTGGCTTTTGATTGCAGCTTTAATATATAGATGTATATATATATATATATATGTAAATACTGCTTCCTTTCAGTTGGCCACAATTCCTCAATTGTCCATAACTCCGATACACACATGAATCATCGACAGTTGCATTCGCAAGGCAAGAAACATGATTGTCCCTACAAATTATGTGTATATAAACATGTATCTCGATATACAAATATATCTCGAGCATAGATTTAATAATTGCACTTTGCCAAATAGAACAAATATGAGAATCAGTATATATAACAAGTATAGCAAAGATATATATAACGATTCAAAGCAAAGCAATACGAATTGGAATTATCATTTGAAGGCACAATTTCAACATACATTTTACTTTTACTTTCATTTACTAGAAATTAGAAATAGATATAGCAATATCGGAACATATATCTTTATATTTCTGAAAAGCTCAGAGGGAAAGCACTCAAATGATCAATGTTTGATAAATTTTGCTGCATTTTAGAAGAATACACTGAAAAATAAAACCGTTGATGGAAATATGCCTTCTGAATAATAGGGTAAGTTAGCCTTTCTCTAAGTGTAGCCCTGCCCCATTCCACCACTCAAGGCAAATGCACTGTGAAAATGTGGGGGGCGTCTTTTTCCGAATCTTCTCTTTTCCTTCAATGAAAGGCAGCGGGGTGGTTTTGTAGCTATATATATTTATTTCACTATATGAATGTGTGCACAACTTCTGGCGTTGGCTTTGGTTACGAGATCAAGTACAAGATTACAAGATTTTGAATGCCAACATATTAACATTTTGTTACAGATAACAGCGCTGAGTGCGCTGTGTGGAGGCTGCTAACAGCGCTGAGTGCGCTGTGTGGAGGCTGCTAACAGCGCTGAGTGCGCTGAGAGCAGGTTGCATTGCAAAGAGAGAGGATGTGGATCGTAGGCTATGTTAAGCCAGCTGATAAGGCCCGGCCTAACATATCCCACATAAACACACTGTTTGTGTGCATTGTTGGCACAGACAAACAACATCCAATTTCCCTGTTTATGTATGCAAAGAGGCCATATTCAGTCGGTGGAATGTGTCCGTGACTGTTCGAGCAACAAATTTGTATTTGATTGCGCTGCGATAATTATATATATTTAATTATATATATTAACCAATGGTTTCATTCGACTTAAGTATTATTATGGTATTATGGTTCCATGTACCATCCGGTAGCGTCCGCTGAAGTAGGCACGTGCGCTTTGGTTGTTGGTTGTAATGCAAGCTTGCTCTCCCACGGTGGATATGCTGACCAAAGGCGCGCGTGCCTTTGGTTCTTATCGCTGGTTGCCGTTGATTTCGTCGTTGACGAAATATGCTGATTTGTTGCGATCGTTGCGAGGGCTGCCCATAGCATATGTGGCAGTTGTTGCGAGGGGCGCATATAGCATTTGTCAAAGCTATATGGCTCCTCACAGTAATGTATGTGATACACACTCACTATGAACTGCATGCACACTACACTTCATCCAGTGGAAACATATTCTATATCTGGCAAATTTTAGATGTCAGAAGTTTTCTTAATCAAGCTGACAGCAACAAATTCAAATAAGAATGAATATTAAAAGGAGATTAAAGATTTAAGATTTCTACAATGTGTACAAAGCAGGTCCGAGGACACTACCCTGCTTCAATACTAGGCTTTAACAAATAAGAAAACAGCTCGACTAGGAGTCATCCCTTAGCTAAAGATTTCATTAAATAAATCGTTGACGACTTAGATATTCCACCCAGCACATTGAATAAGCGCTTGCTTCTTCTTGCTTCAGATTGAGAGGAAGATCTGCCTTTTCCCATAATCTATCAGATTAACGTCACAGTGCGAGCTTAATGATGAGAATACCTCGAGCGAATGCTCTATAATTGTTGTGAGTGGTTCCAATTGAAGAATGTACTCTGGGCGAATTGTTTAGAGCAGCACACATGCGACTAGCCAGAGAGCGCCCTTATCATTAAAGAATATGTATATATGTATATATATATGTATATATATATATGTATATATATATATATATATATATTTAATGTGTGCGAGTAAACAGATTAGTGATTTCCAAAAATAGAGTATTATATAATACAGTACCCGGATGAAGAGTGTAAGCTGGCTATAAATTGGACAGCGAGCGGCTCAGCTTCATTAGTCTTGAGTGATCTGTGATCATTGAAAATACTTATTATATATTATATAATATATATATTATTCAGAACAGAATGTTGCTTCAATTTATTTGCACTGTGTTCCTCTTGTACGTATCTGTGCTTAAGAGTGCAGTGGAGTGTGTTTCTGAAGATGACAATCCGCGGAACTTAACCATTTCCAACGAAGAAATTAGGTTTGTATTGGAAATTCAACTTATATTTCGAAAACATTTGAAAGATTCTTATCACTATATTCACAGGCCAGAACAGAATCATCAGAGAGAAGTGCTGGATGGAGTGATGACTAAACTCAATGAGTTGAATGAGAAGTTGAATCCAACTCAGTATCCAAGTAGTTGTGCAGAGGCTGCAGCTCTGAGTCATCGCAGTGACGTATATCAGATCATCGTGCCCAGCTACAGTCAGTCTCCGTTTAACGTTAGTTGCGATGAGGAAACACAGGGCGGAGGTTGGACAACTGTGCTGAGGCGTCACGATGGAAGTGAGGATTTCTATCGCTTCTGGGAAGACTATAAAAACGGTTTTGGCAAGTTAACTGGCGAGTTCTTCATTGGTCTCGACAAACTTCACTTCATGACCAAAGCTGAAGATCAAGAATTACTCATAACCATAGAGGACATTGATGGAGTACATATGTTTGCAAAGTATGATCGATTTGCAATCGAAAGCGAAAAGGAAAAGTACAAACTCAGCACATTGGGAGAATACTCTGGCGATGCACGCAACGGCTTGAGATATCATTTGGGTCAAAAGTTCACCTCACGAGATAATGACAACGATATAGTTCCACATTACAACTGTGCTGAATATTATAAGTCCGCTTGGTGGTATAAGAACTGTTATGTCAGGTAATATTTACATTCTGTTTTTATTAGTGACCAATTGTATCTTAATATATGTTTATATTTCACAGCCATCTGATGGGAAGGTATAATGACAAAAAAAGCACAGGCATTCGTTGGAGTTTAAGTCATGATATAGAACGTGTCCAGATGATGATAAGGCCGAGAAGGTATTGAAATGGAAGCTGAATAGATGACGGGAATCGTGTTCTAGCGAATAGTTGTTATTTAGACCAGCTTTGTTTGAACAGATTCATGACACAATAAAAATAAATAAGGCATGTGGACACGCGTTTAATATATAGATGTATATATATATGTAAATACTGCTTCCTTTCAGTTGGCCACAATTCCTCAATTGTCCATAACTCCGATACACACATGAATCATCGACAGTTGCATTCGCAAGGCAGAAAACATGATTGTCCCTACAAATTATGTATATATAAACATGTATCTCGATATACAAATATATCTCGAGCATAGATTTAATGATTGCACTTTGCCAAATAGAACAAATATAAGAATCAGTATATATAACAAGTATAGCAACGATATATATATACGAATTGGAATTATCATTTAAAGGCACAATTTCAACATACATTTTACTTTTGCTTTACTGGAAATTAGAATTAGAGATATTCGTGAAAGCTATATGGTTCCTGTTTGATGATTAAACCGAGTCGACTTGTAAGATCGAACTGAAGTGCTCTGATGAGCAGGCTCTCTATTTATACAAAAATGCTCAGTCTAAATGTATGTAGAATGCAGCTGGATCGGGGCCTGTCGATGAGGGCAGCTGGGTCGCGGCGACTGCTGCCGGCAACCCGTCGCCAGCAAATAACGGTAGTTGCGCATCCAACTTCAGCGGCAGGTACCGCGATGAACAAGGCTGGCCTGCATGGGTCAGGCATCAGCTAGTACTAGTACATGTGATATATATATAAATACAGGGTGTTCATTTTTGAACAGTTCCTCACAGTTGAAATGCAATTAGTTTGTCGTTTCACACATTTTTAAGCGCTGTTATTAAATGATGTTTATAAACAAATAATTATTCTTTTTGTTCTTTACTCATTTGTTGTATATGTATGTATAAGTTTATGGGCATCCATTTAATAGAGAAACATTTCTGTGGTCATTTGCAGCTTATTACCTAATTGAATGGCCAACAAACATTTCCAGTTGATGGTGGGAAGTCCTTGCGTTGAGTCCTTGCTGCTGGTCAGTCGGCGTTGAGTCCTTGCTGCTGGTCAGTTTCTCGTTGAGTCCTTGCTGCTGGCACTATGGCATTTCTGGGCTCGTTTCGGACCAGTAATCGATATATAAGTTTCCATGCGCTGCTCCTGCTTCGCTTCTATTTGGGGCAGTTTTACTATCTGGGTTTGATGCGTCTGCGTTACGAGTGTGCTGGGAATGCGGTCCGTCTGACCGAGTACAGTGTGACCATATCGCGCATGATTGCATTACCGTTTGCATACTTTCTGAGCGTTGCGCTGCTCAATCCGTATGCGTCCCTGCTGCATCTGCAACTCTTTCTCTTCGTCTGCTGTTTGCTGTGGCAGCCGAGACGGACGCACGAGCGCAGAGTCCAGCTAATCAATGGCTTCTTGCGCCTGGCACCGGCTTTGTATCAACGCAGTCGCCGGAGATTGGAGTTATCGTGGCTTTTGGTGCTGCAGTTGGCCATGAAGCTGCTCACATTTAAGCTCTATTTGGGCATCTTTGAGTTGACGAAGCCGGGTGTCGATAAGTTGCTGTTCCTGTTGATCTTTGTGGTGCCCACTTCGTTGGCTGTTTGGTGCATGGATATCAGCGCACATCTGCTCAACATTTGCTTCAGCCTGCTGCTCAAGTCCTTTGAGCAGCTGAACACCGAATTGGTCGAGCAGGTGGAGCAAATGCATCTCAAGCTCCTGCAGGCGGATTATCGAGCTGTGAGCCGCCGTCAGCGTCGCTTGTGCTCCTTGCAGCGTCTGTATGTGGCATATGCAAGGATTACGCAACAGCTACTCGATTGCTTGGGTCCCCAATTGCTGCTAATTGTGCTCTACAATATCACTCTGATCTTTGCCCTCTCCTATGCCCATTGGCAGCGACTTTTGGACATCCTGATATTGGCCAATGGACTGCGTCTGCTTTTCCAGTCACTGGATGCTCTAGTTATTGCCACAGGCTCGCCAAGGGACACCTCGTGGGCGCATGTGGCACGCCTCCTGCAGCTGAACGAGGTGCTGGCCATGCACGGCTGGCTGCATCGCCATTGCTGGACATCGCTCCTCGACATGGACAGCTGCGGGCAGAGTGTGAGGCGTGCGTTGCTTCAGCCACGCCTTCAGATTCTGGGACTCTTTACGCCCAATCGCCGCTTGTTCTTTCGCCTGCTCTTCTGCTACTGCAGCTATCTGTATCTGTACTGCATGTGCAACAAGCGACTCCCAGTCGCCGAGCGGGAGATATTCAACGTTATGCTGCTGTTTTCCAACCGGAGGAAGAGACTCCAACAGGCGCGTCGTCAGGATGCCGGTTAGGAGAAAACCAACAAAATCCAATAAATATTTAATTAATAGGCTTAAGTTAATTATACAATAAAAAAAATGCAATTTAAATCGTGGATTTATTTACATTAATCCACTTGCAACTTATTATTGTCCACTTTTCAGCTGCAACTTATTGTTGCCCACTTTTCAACAATTTATTTCACCAGCAGATTAAAACTACATTTAAAGTTGGAATCCTGATTGTGGCTGGCTGAAAACTGATCCGATTTTCAAAAGTGGATTTTTTTTGGTCTTGGTTTGGCATCCAAAAGCAATGCAACATTTGAAGTTGGGAACGTGATTCTGGCTGGAAATTCACGCTGAAAACGGGATGGCTCAAAGCTGCTTGTAAATATGAAAACCAAGGCTAAATATCCGCTCTAGACGCCCATGTTCAATAAATCAAAGTTTGCTTTTGTGATGGTTAACAAGTTTTGTGTCCTTTGATTACTTTTCCATCCTTGCCCCTTTCCATACTGAGT
Source organism: Drosophila neutralis (assembly GCA_035044385.1). NCBI lineage: Eukaryota > Metazoa > Arthropoda > Insecta > Diptera > Drosophilidae > Drosophila > Drosophila neutralis. The sequence goes on along the minus strand of JAWNME010000429.1, from coordinate 841,709 downwards.
CAAGCTGGAACTGGTTTCGAAACATTTGTGATTTGACAACGTTTTGCATTTAATTGCCGAGTTGATGAAGTTCTGGGCCACAAGTTATTACAAAACTGAATTGTGGCTTGGCTGTTGCAACAACAGATTGCAACAAATAATTTCTGCTTATTAACTAAGCTGGAAACCAATTCGGTTGAGCAACTTCTGACAGATGAACGTCTAAAATAAATATGTAAATTGGCTTTTAGCTAAATGTTATTCGTTCGTTGCAGAGAAAACAAATATAAATCTAGCTCATGTCGATTTTTTCAAGTGTATGAGCAGCTCATGTCGATTTCTTCAAGTGTATGAGCAGCTCATTTATCATTCACGTATTTATTGCACTCGAACGCCAGCTCACATTGAAATTATTTGGCCAATTTTACACGCAACATACTGAATGTAAGAATATGAAAAGGGCAAACATAACAATAACAACAACAACAACAACAACAACAACAAAATGGGCAGCAACAACAACAACAACCACAGCAACAAAATGGGCAACTGGAGGACATCTTCGGGCGGGTAATTTTACATAATTTATGCATTCGCCTTTTGAGACATGCACAAAAATAACAAGCGCTGCGGGTGCGTGGTTGGCTAGGTGCTGGGTGAGTGGCTGGGTGGGTGTGTGGGTGTGTGGGTGTGTGTGGCAACTGTGTTGCCACTCGGCATCCCTTTTGGACTTCCCTTTCGGGCGCTCAACTGAAATATATGTAATTGCATGGCTGGCCGAGCACTTGAGGTGTCTAAAGTGTTGGCTCCCACTCCCCGTCTCTCCCTGGGTCTTCATTCCAGCAGCTTGCCTCACCCACACATGGCCATCCTTCCGTTCTGGTTACTTTCCTCCTTTGCTCCTTCCGTTGCACATAAATCATTTTTTAAACGCAGCCCCAAACCGACTGCGTATGTGAAATACTTTCCGTACGCTTCAAATGTTGCACCTTATATGCGAAAGATTTATGGAATACTTGCTTAAGAGATTTGCACAGTTATCGTTCCTGTTGTTTGGGCTCTGATTAAATTCTCAAAACAAGTATATATATATATATATATATATATGGATTTATACATATATTGAGCTACACTGATTGGCAATTTCAATTTATGGCCACTTTGTTTTTCATTTTGTTGTCTACAACATTTTTGACAATACTTTTCATGTTGCCAAATTGTATTTTGTTTTTCCAACATTTTCTCTGCAGCATTTTCTATCTGCACACACACACACACATGGAAAATCAATTAATTTCATATTTTCATTAGCAAAAAATAGAATTGTATTTTTGAAGAGTTTTTAATTGCTTTAAGCCTTAAGCTGATAAATTTGCCTTTCGACTTGAGCAGCTTTAAGATTTCAGTTTTTGGGTTTGATTCGGTTTTGGTTAACGCTTATTCGAGCATTGAACCCCCCCCCCCCCCCGGCACCCTTTTGGGATAACTCAAGCTCATTGTTGGCCCAATCTTATCGGTCATCTTTGATCTGAACACACGAAACAAAGCCAACAAAAGAGTGTGGCAGCTAACGGCATAAGTTTTAAAGATATTTTGAGGCAGCTTTGTTCTCTATTTTATTCCATCCACTTGTTGAAATTTACAGCCTGCTGATGTGCCTTCAGCGCAAGCCAATGAATTGGCTCCGGGCTACGGACTACGGGCTACGGGCAACGGACTACGGGCAACGGGCTACGGGCAACGGGCTACGGGCTATGGGCAACCGGCTCCGGGCTACACGGCCATAATAAGTTATGCGCCCAGAATTAAGCCGCTGGCATAGCACAGTGATGTGGAATCGTTGGGGAGAGAAGGAGACTTGTTGGCTCGGGGAAAGGAAGCCAGAGCACCGAGCCAGAGCCGTAGCCAAAGCCAGAGCCAGAGCCAAGCAACTGAGCCAAGGGCAATGCTTTTATAAATCTCTTTAATTTATTAGATTTCATTAGACGTTTGGCGCCAACTCCAGCGAAGGGTAACGCAGCTACACTCAGCCAAAAATAATGTACACTAATCAAGAAGTTGGGTTTACTTTAAGTATAGGCATTATAAGTTCCTTTAGTGGACATTTAATTATTTTGAGCATTTTAAATCTTCAAGTTTAAGGACCTTAATTTGAAGTCAATCTTCGTTTTCCTATTGCTATTGCTACTGCTGCGATTTGGAGCAGAGCAACAGTAGAGCCAGCTGAAATGGATGCTCCGTTGCTCCGCTCAGCTCCGCTCTGCTCCGCTCTGCTCCGCTCAGCTCCTTCCAGAACCAGAGCAGAGTGAGAGCATTGAAGCTGAATTGCACAGTTTGTATGGCTTGCTGTAGCAATTCGCATATTTGTTTTGCTCTTTTGCACAGCATGAATGCGTTCAAGTATATATATCTAAGATCTTGAGAAGCTGACCAATGTAAAATTATGTGCATATTTTCGAGAAGCTGGCCAAAATAAAGTTATGTGCATATTTTCGATATGTCAGATTTATTTTTGCAAGTGTAGCAGCGAGGCATTGGGTTGTGCGGTGCCCATTGTTACAACAACAACATGACAGGAGTAGCAGTAGCAGTGGCAGCAGCAGCAGCAGTGGCAGTGGCAGTGGCAGCAGCAGTGGCAGCAGCAGCAGCAGTAGCAGCAACAGCAACAGCAGTGGCAGCAACAGCAGTGGCAGTGGCAGCAGCGGCGACAGTGGCAGTGGCAGCAGCGGCTCCCACAACGGCTGCTGCAGAATTTTTATATTAACAAGCTCAAAACATGGCAGTGGAAGCTCGACTCGCATAAAAAGTAATAATGTGGCTGTAAAATGACGGCCAAGGGGCAGGAAACGAATACCAATGCATACTTTGCAACTTGGCCAGCATAGCCACCACCCACCTCCCCCCCTAGCACTAGTCGGTGTGGGTGGGCTTGCCTCTGTGTGTCTGCCTGCTTAATGTTATTGTCTTTAAAGTCAGCTCAAATTAGGTTTACCTTTTCCATTTTATTCACGCCTGCCACAGCCGCGCTGGAAAATGGGCTTATTATTCAATAAACTTGGTTTGAATTGAGGTCAATGAGTTGGCTGGTGGCAGGGAGGAGCTGTGTCAGCAGTAAAGAGCTGATTAAGCTGCCACATTTCGAGATATTCATGTATCGATTTACAATATGCATTGCCAAACTGGGTGAAAAACACATCTCAAATGAACTCTGCCGAAAGCTGACAACTGAAAATGTAATTATTTTTAAATTTCAAGTCCAATTAGCCAGGGTTGCCAGGGTTCACATAGAAAAATGGACTGTTAATTATTTATGAATGGAAAACTAGAAAATCAAATGCAATTCATGCAACTAATTCAATTTAATGAAAGGAAAATGCATTTGATTAATATTTTCAAATGTACAATACAGGCATGTTGGTAAAGGATCACTCTAAATAAATTGCACACTCAGTGTTGTCCTTACACACCCACACACACACACACACAACCACAAATGTGGCACCATACAAAAGGCAGCAATGCTGTAATCAACAAAATTACACTAAAATACAAAAATAAATTTGACACGAATGCGACGAGGACACAAAAAGTGGGGTTCCCCTCACATACATATATTGTATCCACTTTGCGCTCTCTCTCTCTGCCTCTCTTTCGCACGCTCGCTCGCTGTGTATTGCTGTCTCTTTGAGCGAAATCCAAAGTAAAATGGAACACAGCTCGCAGCTGAACAAAGTGAAGTTGGTTGCCAGGAGAACGTGAGTAGGTGAACCTGCTCCTCTAGGTGCTGGTGTGCGTGTGTGTGTGTATGTGTGTGTGTGTGGGAGGTTTTGTCATGTGCGACACTTTGTAACATATTTTTTGTCATTTGTTTGCAGTGTGTTTGCCTCTTTTTGGGCGTCACTCAACACAGACTCGTTCTCGTCGTCATCCTGCGCCCTGCCGCTCCTACTCCTCGTCCTTGTTGCGTGTCGTCTGTGTGTGTGTGTATGGGTGTGTGCCACAAAATGTTACATTGTTTTTAGCACGCAAGAGGCGACACCGTGACACTCACACCTACACACACACACACACACATATTCTTTAGAGCACACAGACACACTCATGTGGTATCAATCAGTTGCGCGTAAAAAAGTAAATGTATGGCACAGTTGCCACCGCGTTGAACGAATGACTAACACGCTGGGCTGCTGCCGACTTTTGTTGTTGTTGTAATTTTATGGCAAACATTTATAACATTTATTTGTATTTTTACGAGCTGAATTGTCTTTGTTGCTTTATTATTATGTCTCACTTGGGAATTTTATGAGCGTCCCCTCTTATCTCCACCCGCCTCCCTGCTCCCGCCCACTCCTATGTGCCACTTTATACATATGGCTATGCAATGAGTTTTTGAGTGGGTTGAGTAGCACTTTGCTTTGCCAAGTGGAAAGCTCAACGAAATTAAATAATCGCAATCAATTGAAACACTTTCATTTGATTGCAATTTCGGTATGCAAAATGTGCGAAGAGTCTTTCTTCGACTCAAATTAAGACGCTCTTCGAAATTTCCACTTTTTAACTTCAGGATTTTTTCCATCACAAAAACTCAAAATGAGGTTCAGGCAACACAAAAGTTGCTTAAGCCTTGTTTACTTCAGTGTTGGCCTTTTGCCTTTGTATGAGTGTCTTTAGGCATTTCACTTGCCAAGCCAAAGCAAAGGCGAAGGCAACCAGGCAACCAGCGTTCTCACCACTGTAATTCCTTCTCTTAGCTCATTGCTTGAAGAATCGGTTTTACTGGCTTAGCTTTCACACCCCCACCTTCGCAGTCAAAATAGTTTGGTACAGCTGCTACAGCAAAGTTACAAATGTAAAAAATAATAAGTTAAAATGTTCTCGACTCCAAGATACCCAGAACACAGTTACAAAGCTTCCCTAGCAAATAATAATAATGTTCTTTACAATAATTACCGAATTTCTCAAATTCGCAAAGACGAAAAAGCTGAACAAACACCAACATTAATATGAGATATGAACGTCGAACCATCTGAATTCGAATAATAAAGTCAACAATTTGTTTTTTTTCCCAAGAAAAATTATAAATATAAACACGAGCATAGATTTGATAATTGAACTTTGCCAAATAGAACAAATATAAGAATCAGTATATATAACAAGTATAGCAAAGATGTACATATATAACGATTCACGCGAATACAACTTGACGTCAATCCCAAATATGACTACATAGAGGTGATCTCAATGTCAAAAATACATGATAAGAATCCGTGCTAAATATGTTTATTGCTTCAATACTAGGCTTTAACAAATAAGAAAACAGCTCGACTAGGAGTCATCCCTTAGCTAAAGATTTCGTTAAAATCGTTGACGACTTAGATATTAGATATATAGAGGAAGCTCTGCCTTTTCCCATAATCTATCAGATTAACGTCACAGTGCAAGGTTAATGATGAGAATACCTCGAGCGAATGCTGTATAATTATTTTGAGTGGTTCCAATTGAGGAATGTACTCTGGGCGAATTGTTTAGAGCAGCACATATGCGATTAGCCAGAGAGCGCCCTTATCATTAAAGAATATGTATATATGTATATATATATATTTAATGTGTGCGAGTAAACAGATTAGTGACTTGCAAAAATCTGTGTTTCTAGGAAAAAGATTAGAATATTATATAGTATAATACCAAGAAGCTTACCTCAGGCCGCCCCATAGATGATGGGAAAACCCATTTCTAATCGCAGCCCATGGCTCGGGTGCATATTTATTTTTTGAGTCTCTGCGCTATCTGAATATGTATATATATGTATATATATATATTTAATGTGTGTGAGTAAACAGATTAGTGATTTCCAAAAATAGAGTATTATGTAGTACAGTACCCGGATGAAGAGTGTAAGCTGGCTATAAATTGGACAGCGAGCGGCTCAGCTTCTTTAGTCTTGAGTGATCTGTGATCATTGAAAATACTTATTATATATTATATAGTATATATATTATTCAGAACAGAATGTTGCTTCAATTTATTTGCACTGTGTTCCTCTTGTACGTATCTGTGCTTGAGAGTGCAGTGGAGTGTGTTCCTGAAGATGACAACCTGCGGAATTTATCCATTTCCAACGAAGAAATTAGGTTTGTATTGGAAATTCGACTTGTATTTCGAAAACATTTGAAAGATTCTTATCACCATATTCACAGGCTAGAACAGAATCGTCAGAGAGAAGTGCTGGATGCTATGATGAATAAACTCAGTCAGTTGAATAATGTGACGCGTAAACTCAATGAGTTGAATGAGAAGTTGACTATCTGTACAAGCTTGAAGCAGTATCCAAGTAGTTGTGCAGTGGCTGAAGCTTTGAGTAGTCGCAGTGACGTATATCAGATCATCGTGCCCAGCTATAGTCAGTCTCCGTTTTACGTTATTTGCGAGGAAACACAGGGCGGAGGTTGGACAACTGTGCTGAGGCGTCAAGATGGAAGTGTGGATTTCTATCGCTTATGGGACGACTATAAAAAGGGTTTTGGAAATTTAACGGCCGAGTTCTTCATTGGTCTCGACAAACTTCATTTCATGACCAAAGCTGAAGATCAAGAATTACTCATAACCATGGAGTACACGAATGGAGTATCTGTGTTTGCAAAGTATGATCGATTTGCAATCGAAAGCGAAAAGGAAAAGTACGAACTCAGCACATTGGGAGAATACTCTGGAGATGCAGAAGACCACTTGAGATATCATTTGGGTCAAAAGTTCACCTCACGAGATAATGACAACGATTTACTTCCAGACTTCAACTGTGCTGAATCTTATGAGTCCGCTTGGTGGTTTAAAGACTGCTTTGACAGGTAATATTTACATTCTGTTTTTATTAGTGACCGATTGTATCTTAATATATGTTTATATTTCACAGCGATCTGATGCGAAGGTATAATATCAAAGGATACAAAAGCATTCAGTGGGGTTCGATATTTGAGATAAAACGTGTCCAGATGATGATAAGGCCGAGGAGGTATTGAAATGGAAGCTGAATAGATGACGGGAATCGTGTTCTAGCGAATAGTTGTTATTTAGACCAGCTGCGTACTCTTCTTGGTGATTGTTGCTGCCTGAGTCTATATAGTAATCAGAGAAATTATCTAATTTAATTGTATGCTTAATGTCTTAAGAGGATTACAGATGATTGGCTTTTGATTGCAGCTTTGTTTAAATAGATGGGGTTCCATTTTGGGGCACAGCGGCAAAATCTTGGGTTAACCACATTCAAGTTCTGCAGAACAAGGTCCTAAGAGACATCTCTGGTGCTCCATCCTATGTGAGCAATATGCTCCCTATGTGAGCAATATGACGCTTTACAACGACTTCTGTGTACCGACAGTCTTTAGCCAAATGAACCGACATACAAGTCGTTACAATGACCGGTTATATAACCATGTTAACCCATTGGCCTGCTCACTAGGGTCGAATACAACCCGTCGACGCTTAAAGCGCCTCCACACCAGCGACCTCTGGACTGTTGGGCGTTAATATTATCGATTATGTGCAATAAATGTTATATTTGATGTTACGTAATATTGTAATATGTTAAAGCCAATTATTTGTTTATGTTATTAATTTAAATTCCCTGTTATTATGTATTAAATCTTTAAAACAATATTTTATAACCTTTCATATATAAAAAAAAAGAATGATTTTTTGACAACATAAACTCAATTTCGTTATCCTACTAAGAGTAGACCAAGGAACATTAAATCTCTCTTGGACATAATTAACTCTATCTAAAGCAAAAACTTGAACAAAATTTAAACACAACTCCAACTGACTTGCTGACAGAGATCGGTTTCCCCCCGACTTACTTCTCCTCCACACAAAACTCTTTGATTACACTTGCCCAATCAACCTGCCCTTGTTGGACAAGCTGCTCCTGTCAACCAAATATAATCATTGCAATCAATCAATCTTTAATTTCCATAATTCAAAAGCGATTCATGTTTACATTGCAAACATATTCTAATATCAGTCAAAAATATGTCACCAGATATTTGAGAAATCGGTTCAAGTAGCACAATTTAATATCAGACATTATTCATGCACACACACTTAGAGTTTAAAACCAGTTTACTCCACTTTAGAGAATAAAACAAATTCCAATTGGGTGAAAAGAAGAAGAAGAATATATGCGGGAACAAAGCAAGGCATTTTGCGATGGCCTGGCAACAATGGCTGGCATTGTTTTCATTTTGATTAAACATTTTTATATATTGTGCATAAATTGCAAAATTGTGCTAGAAAAAATGGGACCTAGTTATAAAACAAATTATGCATTATTAAAAACACAAAAAGGAAGGAAACCCTAGAAAAGCTGACAATGAAGCCGCAAAAAACTTGGCAAAAAAAAATAACGGAGAACAAAGTGAGAACGTTGCCGTTTGGCGTAACCGACTACGGCATACTCTGCTAACAGTTTAATACCAGCTGAAAACAGCTGAAAGAGCAACAAGGATAGTCGTCGTTGGATATTTATATTGATAAATATATATATATATATATATATATATATATTTTCTTTCTTATCTTAGTATGAGTTGCCTACTTGACAAATTTTGTGCAACTATCAAAAAGCCAATATGCTCTGCTAGCTACGGAATCAGAGTATTAAAATGCGAACGGAATGCAAAATTTTACAGGCGACGCCTTATGAAATAAAGAAAGACAGTTAGAGAGAGAGAGAGAGAGAGAGGGAGGGGGAGAGAGTAGGAGAGACAGAGTGAGGGAGAGAGAGAGAGGGCGAGTGAAAGCAGAGATTGAAGTGCCAGCGAATTTATGGAATACTTTTGTATTTTGCATTTTCCCTTTTGCTCGAAGCAAATTGAATACAACACAATGGCGACCAATGGAAAAGTTTCCAGCCTGCAAATGCCGCCGGCAAGGAAGTGCTGAGTGGTGTGAAGATATATATATATATAAATATAACAGAGAACGCAAGCATTGTCTGGCCAGGACTAGAGTCCTGCATAATTTGAAAGTCACAATAGTCGGAGACGAGAAACGCAGCCAGCCAAATGTCTGGCAATTACTAAATGTTTAGTTAGTCAGGTTAGGTTTCCCTATTGGTGTAAGGCAAGTAAAATCAGCACAATAAATGAACTGCCAGTCAAGTTGGCAACAAGCTTAAGCGCGCTTGACTTATCGGAATGAAAAAGTTGGTTAAAGTTAAAGATTTAACTGTGAATCATTCTGCCAAAACTTGTTCGTTGCAGTCTTTATTTTAAATTCTAAATAGTCTAAATATTTTAAAGAATTGTTTGCTGATTTTGGGCTGTAGTTAAGTGAGTTGTGAATCATTTAAACTGAGCTTAAATTCGCATAACACATCGCTGCTCGTTTATTTTGCCAAATGCAGCTGGCCGTGCAATCCACAAACTGTTAAACCCCAATCATGTACAGCTGCCGCCAACAACAATTGGCCGCATTGCAACCAAAGGTTGCATACGCGTAGCAGGCAGTCATCAACCGAAAAACAACAACTACAAAAGTTGCAACAACACAAACAACAACAACAACCAAATAGCTTCGTGAAACGTGTCATTTAACATTTTGGCTAATAGTCCGCACATTGTTTCGGTACTTTTGCTAAACGGAATAACAAAAAAAACAAAAAACACAAACAAAAAAAGTAAAAAATTTAACTTTTTTTCTGTGCAAAAGCAAAATAAAAGTGAACAAATGGTGGAGTGAGTTGAAACCGCGGTAATTTTGGTCAACATGCTGAATGAACTGTAAAATCAACTCGCTCACAAATGTGTGTGTTTGTGTGTGAGTGTGTGTGTGTGTGTTCAATAACAATAGTAACAAGAGCTGAAACTAAAACTGAAACTCAACTCGTTGGAAACTAAAAATCAGTTTGCACAAAATTACGTATACGCCGCGTGCAGACGCTAAGCGAGAATTAACATTTAACTGGTCTATAATGGCGGTTGGTTGTCGCTGTGTGCCAGGACGAAGGACATGCGGCAAACATGTGCGAATGTGTGTGGCTGCTGCTGAATTAAATGCACATTTTGTGAACTGCTTGTTGCCACTTTTATGTTAGGTGTATTGGGGTGTGTGTGTGTAGTATTTGAAAATTGAACTCACTTGTTTTGCAATTTTGCGGGCATACTACAAAGGACTTGTGAATACGATCAGATAAATACTACTATAGGAATAATACGCTATGAAAGCTAGTCATTCAAATGAAAAAAAATATCGTTTGATAAATTTGTAAAATGAACTCTGGCAAATTCAAATAGATGACGGAGACTAATGAGGGCATCGATTATCTGATATATGAATGAATATTTGTTTAGTTATGGTCATTGATTAGCTTAGTTACAGATATGTTGTAGAAAAATTACGAACATATATATAAAACAGGCACAGGATACTCATCGGTCTATTGACAGGACACTGTAGACGGAGAAGTCACCTTACTAGGTCAGGTATTTATAGTAGCGGTGTATGCAGGTTTTGTGGACATGAGGAGGACTCCTCAATGCACATCCTGGCAGAATGCGTCGCCTTAATTAGGAAAAGGTGCAGCATCCTTGGGAAGCATGTCATGAAGCCCAAGGACATAGAAACTCTACACTCAACAAAGATCCTGGCATGCGTGCAAGGGCTGGGGTTGATGGAGGAGCTGTAAGGGGGCACAAAAGACCTTACAGGTCGCAGTGCTGCTTTCTCCAATTATAATAATAATATATATGTATATTATATATAATGTAAAATCGTATAGTGGAGATGCATCTCACTATCTGTGCTGGCAAGCAACATGTGAAAAATCCGAAATGTAATTTAACTTGCATCACATTGGGGCACGATATTCGGAACGCATTTCCTTCAATCATTGCCAAGCAAACAAATTAAATAGAAGTAAGCAGTAAGATTTGATGGCTTTGTTGTTGTTATGGTTGCCGTAGCTTCCCCTTAGGTTGGTGGTGGCAGCTTCGTTGTCAAGGAACGGCTGACACATGCTGCTCCTGCTGCTGCTGGCTGCAACACATTCGTATTATTAAATTTTCATGCAGCTTTGCTGTTAATCCAACAAAACGAACGAAACAAACTGAGACTATGCTGCAAGTGCAGAGAAGGACAAATTGAATGGAATGCCAAAGCGCGCCTCAGGAGTTGAATACTCAGCATTGAAGTGATAGTGATGATGATGACGATGAGGATGATAATGCTACACAATCCCCGTTTCTATCCCAGGGAAACAGCTCAGACATCACATATATGTCCCCAAGGTGGCTCAGCTTTGGCATTGGCTTTGGATTTTGCTACACGCTACTTATTATTTACTTTGCGTATTGTGTGCGGTGATTACACTTAGAGAAACTATAATCGAGCATTTACACAATCTTTTTAAAGCCTTTTGTCTAGTGTTTAAGGAATTTTTTACTTACTAGCTGATGTCATTTTTATTTTTGAACTGCGACTATCAAAATTTGAATTGCATACTTGGTTTTTTCGAGTGTTGGCTAGCAAAGTCCGTGGGTTGTGCTGAGCGATATCCATCAGGGTATTCTTTATGTCAGCGTGTAAATTTCAATTTGAATGCCGTGCGAGACTTTGAAAGGAGCTTAAAACCAACATAAATCATACTTAGCGTCCACAACTGGTCCACCATTTCCACCATTTCCACCATTTGGCTCATTTAACGTTGGCTACTGCTGCATCTTTGGTATGCGACCAACGTGGCCGGCAACAGTTCTTGGCAGCGAAGACGCTTGCTGGATTCCACGAGTTTCTTGGCAAAACAGTTTTTGGCTTCGTGCTAAGAAAATGGCTCGTAAACATTTTCACTTTAGTCACGCGCCGTTTGCAAGTTTCCTAATGAATTATGCGATGCCAGCCAGCTGCGAGGTGTTGCTCCATGGATATCCAACCATGGACATCCTTAAGGAGCTGCCGTTCCCTCCATTCACTGCCATTTGAATTCCGTGCTTTGTGTATATGATGAAAAATGATAATGCTCATGAACTATTTCTGCTCCCATGAACATTGCGAAGCAAGTCAGTTGTAATTCATCATTTGCATATTGTGTTTGCCTGTGGCACTCATTTTTAAGTTGCACCCAACAATCCAACAATAATCAACAAAGTCAACAAAATGCCCGACTGTCTGTCTGTCTGTCTGCCTGTCTGTCTGTCTGTCTGTATGGAAATTAGCCACACAAACACTGTCGTCTTAATTGGTGGTTTAGTTTTGTTATAATAATAAAAACCACAATCCCAAAATGCTTACTCGACTTTAAAAGGCTTACAAATTTTAGACAAATTATTCGAATTTCAAAGAGACAACTTCAATTTCTGGTATCAGATATATATAGTATATATAGTAAAGCAAAAGACCTATAAGGTCTATTGTGTTCCCTTACTGAGCCTACAGCTCTGCCATCAATCAAAGCTCCTGCACGCATGCAAGGATCTTTGTTGTGTTGAGGGTTTCTTTGTCCTTGGGCCTCATGACATGCTGCCCTTGGATGCTGCATCTTTTCCTGATTAAGGCGACACATTCTGCCAGGATATGCATTGAGGATTCCTCCTCCTAACCTAGTTAGGTGACTTCTCAGTGTACAGTGTCCTGTCAATAGACCTGTGAGTATTCTGAGTCTACTCTTCCCCATGGATATCAATTGTTTAAATCGCTTTTGATTATAGCCACCTAGGAGACTTCTGGCTTGTCGAAGTCCTGGTGTCTCTGCCCAGCTCCGTTCACGCATCTGTCTTTCTTCGTCCCTGATTTGTAGCCGTACGGTTCATGGCCTATCCTGGGTCTCTCTGCCCCCATTCTTGCTTGCTTGTCAGCCTCTTCGTTCCCCGCAATGTCCCTGTGACCCGGCACCCATCTTAGGGTAAGCCTATTGTGTTTTCCGAGTTGGCCAAGCTTGGATCTTACTGCGTGGACTACTTTGGATGTTATTTTCGTCCCATAAACTAAATGAATAAATATTTATTTATCCGCTTGTCGAAATGAATACATATTTTATAATCAAATTATTGTTTAATCCAATTTGTTTCGTTTAAAGCTGTCCATTGAATTCCCAACTGTTAATTATGTATAATCACACATTGACAATGTGGCAAGCTAATAAAATGGAAACATTTTCCGTTTAAAATTAAACAAAATAAATCAAATAAAAATTATTCATTAAATCAGTCAATTTGGTCATTAAATTGTTTAAATTTTAACTATAATTATTATTAAAACTCTTTTTAAATAAATAAATTGGAATTTTATATTTTCATTTGGCTGATTTGAAGCACTCATTCAGTTTGCACAGCTTGGAGATAGCTTGGAGATGAGACAACCACAACAATGACAGCTGCTGCCACACTTTGTGTGGCAAGAGAACTAACAACAACGACCACAACTTAACCCACATAAAACTCAACAAAACGTAACGAAGATGCGTCTCGAAATGTTGCAAGAATGTGGACTGAGGTGACTGCCACATTCCGTTGTAAAGGGGCAGGTTGCGGTCGGGGTTACAACATGGGGTTATCAGTTGGTCTGCGATAAGTACGACAGTTACTCGTAAAATTGAAGTGTCTACGTTTCAGGTGCGCTTGTGTGTGTGTGTATGTGTGTGTGTGTGTGGATGTGTGTGTGTGTGTGAATGGCTTTGTCTGTGTGGCCGTGACCATTAAAGTCCTTCAACACCCGGTTCCGAAGCAGCATTAGCTTTGCTTTGTCAAAAGCTCAGCGCATTTTTCTGTCTGTATGTGTGAGTGTGTGTGGCATGTTGCAACCGTTGCAACTTGTAGCAAATGTAATGGCACAAAATAGAATTGACAATTTCACAGCTTGATGGGTTATTAGCCATTATAGTAATGCTGGCAAGAGCAGTAAGCGAAGTCGGCGAGCAAGCTATAAAAAACAGATTTGTTTTTCCTCCATTCTTATCTAACTGTAAAGCTGAATGACAATCCAGATCGACTAGCTTTAATATTATTTAATGAGATAATGAAAAAACCGTTAAATATTTCTGACAGATTAAAACGGAAAAAATCTTAAAAGTTTTTTGCTACAACTATTGATTTGAAATTATTGCAAAAGTGACAAATAAAATACTTCAAAATTTGTTTACAGATATTTTATTTAAACTATTTAAATTATTTCAATTATTGCTAACGTTTGATATAATTAACAATTAATTAACAATATTTATAATATGCAAATTATTCATTAGTTCACTTCAAACCAATTTTCATTCAATACATATTTTTAAATAGTTTTCGAAATGTTTTCTCAGCTTACTGCTTATCCGATTCAATAAAAATGGCTTATGCCCCTGCCTGCGAGGCACTCTCTCTCTCTGGTGCCACAAACACGCCCACTTGTTAGCTGCTTTCGACCATAACTGGTAAGCCCCTGTGTTAAGCCGAACTGTTTGTGCATTGTCCGGCAGTTTCAGCAAACTTGTCAGCCACTGCTATCTTGCCCCAACCACCATCTGCACCACACTTGCTTTACAGCACACACACACGCACACACACACACTTGGCTGTAGAGAGAAACTTTGAACTAAGTAACAGTGGCTATAATAAACCGCCAAGTTGGCCAAATGGCAGTCGTAGCACAACGCAGGACACGTGCCAGGACACTCGGCGCTCGAGGCGCAGCTGTTCGCTTATCGCTTATCTGTGCGCTCCCCTTCTCAGCCACTCTCCTCACCCCTCCTCAGTGCATTTGGCGCACACTTTTTCTTTGCTTCCCCCCCTTCAAATGAAGTAAGGCAACACAAAAGCTGCTTAAATGGCAGAAGCGCACTTCTTAGGCACCGTAGATGGCTAATGTGTCACAGTAGTCATACCCCTTGCAGTCCAAGCCTAAAAGGGGTGTTTGCAACACGAATAAAGAGAATATTATGTATATCGATACAAATCGATCAGTAAAAGCCACAACTGTAAGTGTGAACCATTCCAATGGCATACATGCATGATATTCCCCGATAAATTATCGATAGACTGTAGAATAATTTCATGACGATCGGAGAAGACACACCGAATTCGCTTCGTTTTAATCAACAAATTGTGTATAACAGCTGTGCCTAGGGTATCTGCTAGTCGAGTTGTCTAGCCAAAAACAATCTTATTTGTTTTTTGTACTTACTGTCAGTGTGTGCCTGCTTCCATTGTGTGTTGTCTGCCATTGCAGCAGCTGTTACTGCTAGCTAGTTAAGAACGGAATGTGAGGAGCTGAAAGCGTATTTTTATGTGTCCCTGTGTGTGAGTGTGTGTGTGTGTGTGGCTAGTGAATTATTCTAGCATCTTTAGTAAACGTTTAGATGCTTTTAATAGCTCACACACACAGTCACACACACACCGGTTGCTACGTGTTTGTTATAATCTCTCTTTTATTCTTTGGCGACTGCCTTGGCCAGACATTTCTTTAATTATCCAATTACAAAGGCATCTAGGAAAAAAATAAGGCAGATAAAGAGACAGAGGGAGAGAGAGGGAGAGAGAGAGGGAGGGAGATAGAGAGAGGGAGAGAGTGAGGCAGAGAGAAAGAGTGAGGTAGAGAGAGTGTGGCGGCGAGACTATGACGACAGCTTGAGGCTGTCTCCGCACTACCCACCACCAACACCAACACTTCCCATCCCCCCACCCCTCTCGCACAACACATTTAATGTCCTTGCACAATTCCTTTCAAGCTGCGCACTTAAGGACTCGTTGTGTGTGTGTATTTTTACGAGCTTACTCGTATTTAGTTGTGCTGCTGCTCAAGTGTTTCTCGATATCTGTTAAGTTGCCAATAGCCAAATGGCAATAGCTGTTGGCCAACAAACTCTCGGCTCAGCGACGATGCTAATAGTGTATGAGCCGCAAATCCAAATTAGTTTTGTGTGCTGCAATCATCTTCATCAGGATGAACAGGCTGTTAAACTCCTGTGCCAACACATCGTAATCCATGGTCTCTGAAGTCAACTGCTGCATTGCTGCACCGAGAGAATTTAATGCCGTAAATTGACTGCGTGAAATGAGGTTAATGCTCAATAATGCATGCGAGTAAATGCTAAAAGCCGCCTGAGCTTTGAGCCGGGCCAACAGCCAACAGCCAACAGCCGACAGTCGACAGTCAACAGTTTCCAGCTCCCGTTGCCGTTGCTGCCCCCCGTTGTCCTGGCCAGAGCTTGATCCTTTGACTGCAGTTATTACTGCTGCTGCTGCTGCTGCTGTTGCTGTTGCTGTTCCTGCTACTTGCATGACTGGATTGATGGGCGTGGCGTGCCGTGGTTATCGATGCATTGACACAACTGTTTGCAAGCACACCATTTTTTTTTCTTTCACTCGCCTCCTCGCATCCACTACTTGAAAAATAAATATACACTCCCATTTAAACGTCAGCGTAAAGGATTTTTACGTCGATTACTTTTGCCTGTTAACAGGGCTATCATCTGCAGTGGCTTATGTTGCAAGTATCTGACAAAGCGTTAGCCACTATTAAGAAATTGCAACTTAATAAAAATTGATCAGTGTAATCAAAGACTGCAAAGTTTACCAACGAAAAGCCAGACAAAAATCATTAATTTGTTTTGAACTATTTATTTTAAATGCAAATTTCAAATAATTAAATAAAAAAAAATAATTAAATAAATAATAATCCATTTATTTTAATAATTTTTTCTTTTATATGTTTCCATCTGATTGTCTAAATTATCAACTTTCAAATATATATTCGCAGAC
>JAWNME010000429.1:167500-197500 GCA_035044385.1 Drosophila neutralis | reverse complement strand
TAAGTGCGAGTAGCAGGAAACTAAAAAAAAGCAGGCCTAGGTATACGCACCTTACGATTACGAAAATAAAGAAAAACTATTTACATTGGGGGAGGGGAGAGCAGGCAAGGGGCAGGCAAGGTGCCGGGGCAGGGCTGTCTACCCCAACTTTACCAATTTGAATCGAAATTCTGGCCCATTAGCATTACGAAAGCGAAAGATGACGAGTGCCGCCAGCCAGAGGCGACTAGGTGCGTGCTCTCTCCATCTCTCTCTCCCTCTCTATCACTCCCTCTCTCTCTCACTCTCTCTCGCCTTTGCCTTATTAGCTCCCTCTCTGTCACACAAATGAGAATTTTCAGTGAACACGAGTCGGAAATGCGTGCGTTCGAAATTTGGGTTATTATTTGTGTTTGTTGCCCTACTTTCTGAGATAGTATACGCACACACACACACACGCACACAATACACCCACTCACACACACACATACTACGCACAATTGTGCTGATTAGAATTTTCTGTTCTTCGTTTTTGTATTGTTGCCTTTTTTTTGGCCTCCAGCTCCCTTATGATGCGACCGGCTTGATAAAAGTTAACTTCCACCCCCCGCCCCGCCCACAACCCTACCAACCCCCCTTGCCCTTAAGTACCGGCAACGTCTGATAAGCTCGCCTTGCGTAGGTAATTTCGTTTTTTTTTCGCTGCTGTCTTTTTGGTCAATTTTGATGTGACGAGTGCACAATTTTGATCGTTGAACTATTTTTGGCTTTTTTTTGGTTTTTTGTTTGGTTTTTTCTGTTTTTTTCTGGTCGTTTTTCTTTTTTTACTTTTGTTGCTCTATTTGGGTTAATTGACATATTTGGGTCAATGTTTAGTTTGCATTTTTGCCAGCGATAAACTAAATAGTGCTTAGCCGAGCGCCGAGAGGCAGTGAAGCGTACTTTTTGCAACTGGCTTGCAAAAGTTCAGATTTTTTATTCAGTTTTAGTTTTAGTTTATATATATATATATACCTATTTGATTTTCATACTAAGCAAACTCAAGTCTGTTCATACAAGAGCTCCTCTCTCTTTCGACTGATATAGTGATCTGATCTGTACGTCTTCAACATGTGTACTTCCTCTTCCGCATTGCCTAGCAACAGACAGACGGACATGACTGTAATCGACTTTGCTGATCAAGAATATATATATATATATCTATAGCTATACCTATACTAAATGAAAGCGAACACTTATTGAATCGAATTCAATATCTTTGCACAGTGTATTTCTTTCCAGCTCTGTTCGATTTCGGTTTTGGGTTCCTCTTCCCATTTCTCTGCTTTTTCTTTTGGGGTCATGTGTTTCGCTTTCTGCTGGCCTAAACAAGAAACAGAAATACAATACAATTGAAGAGGTATATATATATATATATATATACATATATGCCAAGACTGGGGGCTGCATTAATTGACGAAATTACTGGGGCTGGGGCACCAATATATCCATTTGTGTGTGTCTAACTGTAGCTTCAAGTACCTCGACAATGGAATTTCATTACACCCCATGACGAGAGATGATTGCGTTTGATTTGTGCGTGTAATTGAAATCAATTTCCCAAGCCACACACAACTAAATTGGCCGCTTTGGGTTGTGGCAAAGTGGCAAAGTGGAAAAGCCGAACAACAACAACAACAACAGGAGAAGAGAGCCGCAGGAGTTGACAGGTGAAGTTACGACTACAACCAAACAAAAAACCTATCGATAAATGTATCGGAAGTGAGCGGCAGCTATAGATATATGTTCAATTGGTTGACCTACTTTTGGGCACACACACACTTTATCTACCTATCCTATATATATATATTAGAGTCCCTCTCTATCTCCAGCTGTCTGCTTAATGTTTAGCTTACCGATTGACATATATAATTAGCCGGACTTAGATAAGTTGACATTTGCATATGGGCAACACACATACCTGCAAGATAAAGAAATCGGTTAATCAAACAGATTGTTTATGAATGAAATACATATCAATAATTTATGGCGTAAGGTAAATATTTAAATACTTAATGTAGAATGGCCATAAAACACTATTTTAATGGCGATATGCACAATATATATATTATATATTCCCATATCTTGGTCAAAGCTTAAGCATTACCTTTTTCCGCAGCGATTGGCATCTGCATCGAAACTGCTTCTAAATCTGGGTATACGTTGCTGGCTCAAGTAAAAATTGTGACACTGGCAATATGTCAAAACTTCCCAGTGCTATGACTTTGTCAAAAAGGGCTCTTTGATCATGATGGGGTCTCTATATTAGTACTAAATTCCTAGTTCAAACCGATTCTGACAAGAAATTCGGTTCCAAACTTTTCACAGCCATAACTTTGCCAAGACTGAACCGATTTTGAGCAGCAGATCCTCAATTTGAGCGTACTTTTTCCTCATCTAAACCGGTTCCATTTTATTATGATTTTATTTATATTCCCATTTATTATATATGGCCAACAAATAACTACTTACTAATTACATTACTAAGCCCTCTCTCTCTCTCCCTCTCTCTCTCTCTCTCTCTCTCTCTCGCTAGCCACATAATATGATCATCTATAGACGATTTATGTGCACATATAGCCTAGCTCGATTCATCGTAAATATTTAATGGCCAACCATTAAAGCCAACATTTTGCAGCGAGCCAAGTCGTAAAACTGCATTCGAGTTTATGATCATTAATTGCCAGCGTTTTGCCTTTGCTTCCTAAGCGATGCTTATTATAGAACTCGTTAAATTTGCATCCCAACTATCGGAGCATATATATATATATATATAAATATACATCTAAGTTGGTTTAATGGCTGCGCAAATGGGGCAACAACTCATTTGCACCTGCGACAAGGCGTATTGCGTGTCAGCTGGGTTAAAAGTGAAGTAGCTGCCGGCATACATTAGGGTTAAGGATTATATATATTTTAATCGGCCGGGGCGATTCACGCGATACGCTTTGCCCTAATTAATTAGAAGCTATCCAACTATCTACTGGCTGCTGGCTATCCTCAAATTAGACACGCGCAAAAAACTCACGAATAATACGCGAAAATCATTTTAATGAGCTCATCGCACCAAACCAAATATATATATATATATATGTATATATATAGTGTTGAAACCTGCAAAACTTCAGCAGTGTAATTACAGCTGTTGTTTTTGTGGCTTTTTTTATACTCCTATATATTTTCGGCAGTGATTTATCTTTTTTTCCGGCTCACAAAAGTTCTCATTGCCAGCGATGACGTGCAAAAAATAGTTATATATATATATATATATATGTGAGATCAAAATAATGATTGATTTTTGCATATTTTATTGGGGCCAATTTGAATATTTGCAACACAGATATATTTATATAAATAGTTTCGTTTGAGTAACCTTTGAATGCAAATAATTGTGGGCGCCAATTAATGTCAGGGTGAATGACAAAAGTGAAACTGTGCAACGCTCAGAAGTTTGCATTACAGTTGTACTCAAAACTTATAGTCAGGTAGTTAAAGGTGTGCCTGATGTGAGTAACGAGTTGATTATATATAATTTAATACCGATTTTGATGGGTTTTCGTTTCCAAGTTTAGGACGAACAACTAAACGATGAGCATATCAGATAATTATACTTGAGAACTTTTAGTATTATAAGTATTATATCATAAGTATTATATCATTCTATAATATCATTTTTCATTTCAGTTGAGAACTACTATATGTGATATAGGTCAAACTTTTCCAAACTGAACATTTTCACAATGCCAATCGCATATAATTTGAGCATTTTGACAGCAGGCTGCAATTTTGAGCCGCTCTTTTTGGGCAACAGTTGAACAACAGTTGTACAACAGTTGTTCATCATCATTGATTGTTGTTCACGTGATCTCTGCCAACGATCAGATAATAATTCCGTTTGCCGTATATATAATTAGTCCTATACCTGTCAGCCATTCACTTTGCTGCACACTTATCGCAGTCGATGATCAAAAGCTCCGCTTGCCGAACGCTGATCGCTGATCGCTATTCGTTGATCATAATCGATGGCTGCTACCTTTCTCTGTCTCACTTTCCCACATGCATAATCGATGGCTGCTACCTTTCCCTCTTACACTTTCCCACATGCATATTGCAATCACGCCATTTATTTTTTTTTTATTGTTTTTGTTTGGCTTTAGCGCCTTTCGCTTGTGCCTAATTGGCAGCTTTGGCAGCTGATTTCAAGTTCAAAATTGTTAAAGGCGCAATCATTTCTGAATTTCTGAGTGCATGGGAAATTTATGCAAAAATCAAAATTGCCAGCAATCTGCACAAGAAAAAAAAAAACAGAGAGTGTGAGAGAGAGAGAGAAGATGAAAACAATTTTGAGCTGCTGCAAGCAACAACAGAAAACAAAAGCCAAAGAAAAAGTGGAAAATCATGCTTAGCTGCAACAACAACTTTCACCCGACTTGTTGCAGCCGACGACGCATTTCTAGAAGCGCCAAGAAAGAAAGTGAGCAGCAGTCGCAGACATAAAATCTGCCATAGAAGCTAAAAGCCAGAAGAAAGTAAAGAACGAGTTGAGTGAGAGAGAGAGAGAGAGAGAGAGAGAGTTGAGCTTGCGAGCGAAACTTGTTTGACGACGAACTGCGCTTATGGATGGACAGACAGACGGCGTGTTAGAAAGTTGTTTAGTCTCTGCCAGAATGCAGCAGCAGAGCCAAACAGTTAGACAAGAAAAGACAAGACAAGACAAGTCAAGCTGAGTTGAGCTTTAAAAATTGTGTGTTAGTTGGTCTGTTTATTCTTCTCTCTCACTCTATCTCTCTCTGTTTAAAGCTCTTGCGTGTTGTGCTGAGAGAGCGACACTCTCACTCTTTGTTTGCATTCAGCTTGCTGTTGTTGTTGTTGTTGTTGCTGTTATTGCCTAATAAGAAAAAGTGTATTCTTAGCATTTTTTTTAGTGTTCGCTTTCGAACACAAATTCCTGGCACTTTTATTTCAATTTGTTGCTGCTTTTTTGGTGGCCAATAAAAAATACTTATGTATTTTTTTGTATTTATTTATGTACATATTCATGAGTGTGTGTGTGTGTGGACAACATTTGTGCATACACACTACTGACATAGTTTTCGTATGATTATATTTTTCTTCTTATTTTTGAAAATTTCATTTCAAAAAAATTATCATTTATATATTTAGCAGCACAGTGGCGCAAAATGTTGAAAAGAATATGCATAAATAAATATGCATGCGGTTTGCTCATAGATTATCCGCTAATCTTTTTGCGCAATTAATTTCACTTTTAGTTTTATGTTGATCGCAGCTGCAAGTTGTTTTTAAAATTAAATTCAATTATATATAAAACAGTTTATAATCGCTGCTCTGCTCGCGCAGCCGTTGTGTCATTAACCTATAAAAACGTGTTCGCTAAATGCACTCATACAAGCACGCAACGAGGCAATCTAAAACTAATGCGAGTTGCGTCGCAGTCGTAGTCGCCGTCGAAGTCAGCGTCAACGTCAACATGTACGGCTAATGCACTTGACGTTGTTGAAATTAAAAATAAAGCTTTGGACAGCAGCAGTAGCAGCAGCGCTGTCGACGCTTTCTTTGCGTTTCGCATTTGATTGCAAATTAATGCCAAGTGTACGAAAATAGCCGAAATAATAAATAAAAAAAAACACATACTAAGAATGCACAAACACAAGCAAATACAAAATATACACATGCATATACATGTACACACTTGCATATTAGCTGCCGCTGACAAAGCTTTCTCAGGTTGACGTCACAT
The DNA here is from genome assembly GCA_035044385.1 of Drosophila neutralis. Taxonomy (NCBI): domain Eukaryota; kingdom Metazoa; phylum Arthropoda; class Insecta; order Diptera; family Drosophilidae; genus Drosophila; species Drosophila neutralis. Next base: position 191,724 of record JAWNME010000429.1, on the reverse strand, counting down.
ACTCATGTGAGTGTGACTTTCAAAATGGCCGCCGCAGCCGCAGTTGCAGTTTTAGCAGCCAAATGGAATTTTCATTGTTAAATAAAAACTAAATACAATCTTAAATTGATGTAATGTTAATGAAACAGCACAGCAGCAGCAGCTGATCAAATTACAGCGCTGATAAGCTATGACAAATCGCTGTCTAAAAACAAGAAAACAAAAAAAAAAGCTAAAAGTCAAAGTCGTGCAGCACTAGCCGGCAGCGCAGTCGGCTGCGAAAAGCGCAATGCTTATCAATGTCAAAAGCGTCTATCAGACGAAGACGACAGACGACGGCGACGGGATTACATGTAAACAGAAAATAAACCAACTGCAGCAGCAACAACAAATATCTCGTTTATACAATGTTGCACTTGTGCCCAGCAGTAGCAGCATGTATAAAAATATTTCGTGCACGCCATGCAACAACAACAACAGCAGCATTAACAGCAACAATGTCAGCACAAATAACAGCGCTGTTAATCAACTGAGCGCACAGCAATCGAGTCCATTTAAATTTGCGGGCGGCCGTGGGAGAGAGCAAGTGCGAGAGAGCTTAGTGCTGTTGCTGTTGTTGTTGGGGCTCGATTCTTGGCGCTTGCACACACGAAGTGCGCTTCGTTGCTCGCGCTTGATCGCGACGTCGATAACTGACGACGGACGACGGCGCAAAATCATTGACCTCATTTTTTTTTCGTCATGCGAATCCAAATACACACTCACAAATACACACATATATGATAAATGCGCTGCAGTTGAGTACTGACAATGTTAACAGTGACTGTTATCGGCACTGCTTTATCGCTTTTATTTGCTTTTGCCATACATATAAAAAAACAGTACGTTTATTATTTCTGTTGCTGTCCTTGAGGATCGCTGCAGCAGCAGCAGTAGCAAAACAAAATTACGTCATAGACACAACGGCGTCGAATAACAGGGCAACCCTAAAATCAAGTAATGCCCACCCTAAACGTAACAAAAGAAATGCAAATTCCTAAAATAAGCTCAAAGCCGGGCACACAAAACAAATGTTGTGCAAAAAGCACGCACACAATTCAGTCGCAGTCACAGTCGACGCAGACGTCGCTGTCGTTACCGGTAGCAGCAGCAGGCAGAAGCAGTCGACGCGTCTCGCATTGGCAGCATCTCGTATTGCTTTTTTTGCAGGGGTAAGGTCATCATCATGTACTTGAGCTTGCAATGCTTGCAATGGCACGTAATGCTGTGCAGAGAGAGAGAGAGCGAGAGCGAACAACATATCAACAAAGAGAGAGAGAGGAGTTGAGTGAGAGAGAGCGGGAGAGAGAGGTGCAGTGAATGCACACAGCAGCTTCGACAGCTTTGTCCTTGCGGTTTTCAGTAAGCAACGGCACTTTTTTCGGGCCTGCACCAGTGACCCAAATTTACTCCAAAATTACAAGTTGAGTTCAAAGTCACTACATAAATATGAGCAACAACAACAATAACAACGATGTAAAGCGCATCCAGCTGTTTGAGCTGCTCTTAAATTAACAGAGAGACAGAGAGAGAGAGAGAGAGAGAGAGAGAGATGAATTGCACTTTGTCTTGTGCTAATAATAAATGTGAGCTTTTTTCGCATGACTCGTTAATATTTTTTGGTTGACTTTTACGACTTTTACGTTGAGGTTAAAAAAATAATGGTTTCAAATCTTGTTTACAATCAAGAGTTTTGCTCATTTGCAATTTATTGCTGGCTTAAAATGTAGTTTAGGATAAGTTGTTGATCTCTAGAGAGAGAGGCAGAGAGAAAGAGCTTTAATTTTGTGCCTATTATCTTTTATAGATTCCACAAAATGTGTCTTAAAAGGCACAACAAAAACTTGTTTTGCTCTTCGAAAAACCCAACCTGAAATGGCATTCTATTTTTGTGGCGAGACCAGCAATTAAATATATAAATATATTATTTATATACCTAATAATCACACTGATTATTAACGATGGAAAACTTCATACTTGATTTCATAGTTTGTTGAAATCATTTCCATTATTTAAAAGTAAAACGGGTTTTCCGACTTGCCATTGTTGTATTTGGTTTAATTACAAATAAATAAATATGGAGAGCTATATAACTGATTGAACAATTAACTGTATTTAAAGAATTTAAGTTCTGGTGCTACAGAAAACAATAGCTGACCTGACCCTGACATGGCTCGCTGTTCGGAAGTGGGACACGGGACACGGGACATGTGGCTAACATGGTTTGAAGAACTGTGTCACAGACACAGTTGCATCTGCTCTCCTCCCCACTCCTCTCCTCTCCACTCCTCTCCTCTTGTTATGCCCCTGACCTCTTACACACAATAAATTGGGTCACAGTGCAAGCATGCAAATTGGCCTGCACAAAACACTGACCCGATTTCCACAACTGCAATCGAGCACGAGAACGACACAAAGATAGCTAGGAGCAAGGGACGAGGACGAAGATGAGGACGAAGATGAGGTTGAGGATGAGGACGGAGGACAGCTGCCTGGGCGCCGCCGACAACAGCATGGGAAGGTCAGGCTCAAGGAAGCTGTACTGTACACGCTGTCTGACGTCACCATCCTATCATCATCTTCAAGTGGAGTTTTTCGATCGCTGCAGTTTTGTGTGTGTTTTGTTTTCCTTTCTGCTTCTGTTTCTGCTGCTACTGCTGCTGCTGCTGCTGCTGCCCCAGCTTGCCACTAAATATAGAACAACTTGAGGTAGGTTCGAGTTACAACAATCCGCCCTTATTGCTGCTGCACATTGCCCTGTTTGCAGTCGAGCGTGTGCGTGTGTGTGAGTGTGCGTGTGTATTTGTATTTGTATTTGTGTGGAATGCAGCCTTCCATGACGCAGGCTGATAAAGTCCAAAGCAACAATAAATGCATCTTCTCCCCCACTTTTTGCTGTTGTTTTTTGTTGCCTGGCTGTCTTTAAGTGTTTTTTACTGCTGTTGCCGCCCCTGCCACCGCTTCCCCCTTGCCTGCTGGGGCGCCATTTCACTGCGGACTTTGCCTCAGCTTGCATGTGCATTTTATTTAAAACAACAAAAAACAAGTAAAAAAAACCACAAAAACGAAGAACGCAACTCATAAAAAAAGGCGCATCATAAAATGTGCGCAATAAAATTTAATTAGTGCATTGTGTGGCAGAGGGGAGGTGGGGCACGGGCTGACTTGAGCGTTGATTGTGTGGCATATAAATCATTAATTGAATGGTCTACTCATTAAATCGGAGTATTATTTGACTAAGTGATCGTAACTCCAGTCACTCACTATTCACTATTCACTATTGGCAAATGGCAGCATTTAGAACTGAGCAATTTTAACGACTTTTACAACACTTAAAGTCGCGTTGCGATCTGCGATCTGTGCAGGTCAAAGTTCTGCTATGACTAAATAGCAATCAATAAGTGCATAAAACTTAGGCACACCGAATAGCAGATACCCTAACTGAACTATACTCAAGCTGCAGACATACAAATCTCAAGAGAAATTTGAAGAATCGAACGATTGTAAACTGTCCGATATTGATAGGGATATAGATAAAGAGGATATCTCGATTGTTCCTATATGGCAGCTATAGTATATCGTGCAACGATTTGCATGAAGCAGCTTAATATATATAAAATATGAACATAAGACAGATATATAGTGATGGGTCTGTGATATTTATCGATCAATAAAATACTTTTCATTTTATATAGATAAAAATACTGATATATAAAGATTATATAAAGATTTGCTTAAAAGAAACTTAATTTAAGTAAGTTTTTGACTGCCTAACGAAAACTCAATCAACTTGCAGCGATTTTAGCTTATTACTGTATATATCTATATATAAATCGATATATATATATATATATATATATATATGTGTATAGCCCACTAACCTGATGAAATGGAATTAGCTGAATCACTGCGCGGCGTGTGTTGCATGGCCTGCATGCCCATGGGTCCGCCCATGGCGCCTAATACACCTCCTCCAACTCCACCACCGCCAACGAGTCCGAGTCCGACTCCAACGCCAACTCCCACTCCTGTGCCGACACCCACTCCGTGTCCATTCGAGTTGCCATTCGTGTGATGCAGCATGCCCAGAGCCAGGCTGTTGTTGTTGTTGTTGTTTGTGGCAGCACCGTTTAGGCCATTCTGTTGCATATTGGGCGTTGTGGAATTGATCAGACTGTGACTGTGACCATTCTGCAGCTGTTGCATGCTGCTGACCAAGCTGCCCATGTGGCCGTTGGTCAATGAGCCCAAATTGGTGGCACCGGGCACATAGCCATTACTGTTATTATTGTTGTTGTTGTTATTATTATTGTTGTTGTTGTTGTTATTGTTATTGTTGTTGTTATTGATGGGTATTATGGTTGTCTGGGCGGGCAGTGTGCTGGAGCAGCCCTGCATGGCCAGCGTGATGACGCTCTGCTGCTGCTGTTGTTGTTGCTGCTGCTGCTGCTGTTGCTGCTGCTGTTGTTGTTGTGTGTTGCCATGGCCCAAAGTGTTGCCATTGGCATTGCCATAGACGCCGCCATCGTTGCCACACAGCCACATCTCCGGTTCGCCATAGTCGTGCGAGTCGAGTGACGACGGCGACATGTTGATGCCACTGCTCAGCACCAGTCCGTTGCTCGAGGAGGTCACCTCCGAGGAGGATTCCTCCTGTATGCGCAGGAAGCCGCCATTGTTCGACCAGCGTCGTTTCATCATTTGATAGCCGATGGTCGCCGTTTTGCCGCCTTTTCTTACCAAACACTTTCAGCTCGCAAATCGGTTGGGGGACAATCTCAATTGTCCAAAATCAATTTTCAGTTTTAAGTTTTTCAAAACTTGAGTTAATTTTTTTCTTCTTCTTTTTTTTGTGGATTTTCGTTTTTTGTGGTATTTTTTCTAGTATTTTTTACGCACTTGCTGGCGTACGAAATACATTTTCATCGCTTAAACGCTGCAAGAAAAATAATGCAAATTTTGTTAGCCAACTGGATATTTGTGGCTAACTTTTGGCCAACTCGTTGAAAAGGGGTTTTTTTTTTAGGAAATCCAAAAAACGAGGCACATTTTGTGCGCCGCTTTAAGCGGCAGCAGTTCAATGCACTCCATGCCGCGTCGAACTCATGAAAATTTCATTTTCATTTAATTGCAAATTGTCGCCTTGCTTTGAACTTAACATAAAACAAAAACAACAACAACAACTACAACAACAGCAACTACAACAACAAAAACAACAACAAACTTGACAAAAACCAACAAAAAAACTTAATTAATTGTCGCATGAAATTCAAATGTGTTTTTTGTCTGTCGTTGTTCTCAAGTTGTAGTTGATTCTATCTTAAGTTCGCCAGCAACTAACTAAACCAAAATAGCCGCTGTGAACCAGTTTTGGCCAAGATAATAATTGCGAAACATTTGATAAGCCAAAAATTGATTGTCACAAGCGCTGCCAGCCAGCCAGCGAGGAGCATCATTTCGCTGGCCAATTTGAATTAATCAAAGTCAAAGTGTCAAAAAGTGGATTTCTGGCTAGATAAAGAAGAGGAGTTGAGTTCGAGTCAATTAATGGGATCAAATCTCAACGTGTAATTGATGATTATCGGCACAAGAACACAATAATAATCCATCAAAACTCTCTGACAAAGTATACCTACCCCGACAAACACCAACCAACCAAATCAATATCATTTCCCTATTGACAGACAAAAAACAAAAGCAGAAACCAAATTGTGACTTTTGTAATACATAGGAATTTATGTACTACGTATGTGTATGTGTATGTGTATGTGTGTATATATATATATGTACACTTGTCGCACTTATCTAAATATTTTTACAATCATTTGTTTACACATTTGTCAATCGGCTATCGCCTAATTCACGGTTGCCCCCAACTCAAACAAAATGCGACAACGCAAAGTGGAAACCTTTTACAACAACAAAAACAACAACAATGACAACAACAAGAACAACAACAATGACAACAACAACAATGACAACAACAACAGTGACAACATTCGGTACACAAATGCGTAGCACTGGCCTTAAACAACAGGCATGGTTTAACCAGGAAGTGGGTAAAAGTCGAGACATTCCTCCTCGGCAGTTTTCCATGTGGCAGAAGCAAGGTGTCAAAAACGAAACCGGATTTGGAATCAGCAAAAGATTTGAAATTAACAAGTGGCATCCAAATCCAGTACCTAAATTCAAAAGTGTTTATACGGGCAGCTAAAATATCCACTTTAAAGTTGACAATGATCATGGGCGAAAACTCATCACTCGAAAACTACATATAGGCATTTTTGGACACGCTTAAGAACTTTCGAAAATTAACTTAAACTCATCAATCAATGAGCCTAAAGAAATATATATATATATTTAAGAGCTGAACTCTTATGCAAATCTGCGCGATTTATGGGCCAACAGTTAAAGTGGACTCAAGGCAAATATGTGTTCGGTTCTGCAACATAAAGAAAAGGTTTTATGTTTCATAAAGATTGATCAATCAATTGATTGAACACACTGCCAATCAAAATTGATCTAATTAAGCATCAATTCATTGAAGCATTACAGTGCTCACCCCAGCAGTAATCGGCCTGAATTGATGGCATTTAATTAGTGAAAGTCGCTGCTGCTTCTTACCAACTACCAACTAGTTGAGAGAGTTGGCTAAACACTCCAACAATTTGTAGGTAATACGGTCATGGTCTACGAGTGAAAAAAAACCGCAAATGCATTTGAATCATTTTCTGAAGTGGCAGCAGCAGCACTCAGCGGCACTCGGAGTGAACAACAGGTGATTCATCGGATTCATCATTTGACAGTTGAACTCGAAAGGTGAGTGGAAAAAAATGAATACAATTTGCCAAAACTGAAACGAAGCGAACAAAGTGCTGCATATAAGGCAGAGACCGGCAACAGAAGCAACATTAGTAACAACAACGGCAACAACAACAATAACAAGAGCAAAAATAACAACAACCTCAACAACAACAGCAACAACAACAACAACAACATCAACAACAACAACAATGAGAGCAAAAGTTGTGCGAGTACTAACAAGTTTTTCCTTTTGGGCATACCGAACAGTGAATACCCTTACTTAATTATTGCCTAATTGCTAATAATGATGTTAATTAACTGTAGAAACAAAGAATGAGTTCAGCTGTTCAAACTGTTCAACATGACTAATTATGCTGATTAATTAATTAATAATAATTAATATATATATATATATATATATATATATACACACTCAAGATTAATATATATATATATATATATATTTACACACCCAAGACATAACAAGAATGAACATGCCCAAGGCAAGGGTGTCGCCAATTATTTTGTTTAAAGCGCCAAAACTGGTTTTTCAGCACAACAAAAGAAGACAAGTGCCAACGAAAGAGAGAGGGAGGGAGAGGGAGAGAGGGAGAAAGAGCGAGAGACAGAGCAGCGGGCTTAGTGCTAGCTCGCTTGCGCAGGCAGCTTAGAACAAAATTGAAAAGTGGACAAGACAACAACAAAAAGCAGTCTAAGCTTTTGAGAGAGAGAAAGAGAGAGGGAGAGTGAAGCGGCGAGATGGGGCGTAGAGCGGGCTTCAGATTGGTGGGGTGTTGTGGCTGTTGTTGTTGTGTGTCTGTGTGTGTGTGTGTTTGTGTGTTGGCCGTCACATTGCTGAGATTTTGGCCCGCATTAAGAAACGTTAAAAAAAAAACCTGTCGCCGTCGACGTATCTCGTTCAATATGAACAAAAAAACAGGTTGTTCTGTTGTTGGCTTTAGTTGTTGTTGTTGTTGCTGCTGTTGTTGCAGTTGTTGTTGTTGTTGCTGTTGTTGTTGTTGTTGCAGTTGTTGTTGTTGTTGTTGCAGTTGTTGCTGCTGCTTTTGCTTTGTTGTCTACAAAAATCTTGCCCAGCAGCAGAAGACGCATCCAGTTTACAGACACACAAACAAACTCACACACAGACACACATTCACACAAACAAACACACACAGACACACACACACACAAACAAACACACACACACGTTCACACACACTTATACATGTGATATATAAACGACATTTAAGGCATTTTTATAGCTTTGCGTGTCTTGGTTTTTGTCTTCTTCTTCTTCTTCTTCTACTTGTTGTTGTTGCTTTTTTGCGCATTTTACTTTTAACTTTTATTTCGAAGCACAGCCAAATGGCAAGTGTAGAAGCATAAAAGAAGGCAAAAACGAAAACACGCAGTCGCCGACGACTTAGTCTTGCCAACTCGCTCTCTCTTGCTCGCTCGCTCTTGCTCGCTCGCTCTTGCTTGCTCACTCACTCGCTCTCTCTCGCTCTCTCTCTCTCTCGCTCTCTCTCTCTCTCGCTCTCTCTGCTGCTCGCTAGCTTTGCGTAATTGCCGTAGCATGTAAAAGTTCTTTATACTTTTATTATTATGCCTTTTTGTAATGTGTCAGCGCTTCTGTTGTGAAATTTGTTTTATATCTTCTCAAGCCACAATTTGTTACGCGTGTTATGCGTTTGGGCCAGGCTTTGAGAAGCGGGCTCAATTGTCTGGCTTATACTAGATTGCATTGCGTCATATGGGAATTGTGCATGGAAAGCTCGAGAAAGGCATTCAAAATGAAATGGAACTACGATTTGAGAACTTGGCTAAAATGGGTTTGAGCCGTTTCGCAGTATGACTTTTTGAGCTGGAAACGACATGCCAGAGGCAGCCGAATAATGAGTATTTGAATATGCCAACTGATTATTCATATATCAAAGTATATAACGTAATTCTTCTTCTCAATGTCAAGAAGGAAATTCTTCTTCTTCTCAAAGTCAAGAACGAAATTCTTCTTCTCAAAGTATAGATCGAAATTCTTCTTCTTCTCAAAGTATAGATCGGAATTCTTCTTCTTCTCAAAGTATAGATCGAAATTCTTCTTCTTTCCAAAGTATAGATCGAAAATCTTCTTCTTTCCAAAGTATAGATCGAAATTCTTCTTCTTCTCAAAGTATAGATCGAAATTCTTCTTCTTCTCAATGTCAAGAACCAAATGATGCCCCTCTCTAAATTGGCTACCAGATGAAGATTTATGGCAAATAAATTGCATACGAATGTGCGAAAATTGCGAATTCTTTTCAAATATTTGAGATTTATGGTATTTTGAATGGAATCCAATGTGACTGCGGAGAGTCAATAGATTCTCTTGTTCAAGCCTGAGCAACAATGAAGTCGTTAAGTGTTGGGCATTGAGTCAAAGTCAAAGCTTAAGCCGTAAATCTTCAGCGCTGATGAGCTCTAAATAACAGTTTAACTTCACTAGTAACTCGGATGTTTATGACTATTTAATGACATAACTGTATAGTTAATGTTCACATTATTCCAAATATGAGTGGAGCTAGTAAAGGCCTTTTAAATAATTGATTCAAGTGCACCCAAAAGTATTACAACAAGTTTATACAACAAGTGTGTCAATTTTGTGGCACGCGATTGTCATTGTCGGCAGAGAAGAGCTGCCACCAAATGCAATAAACTTTATTAAATATGTGAGGCAAGAACAGCAACCACAACAACAACTCAAATGAAAGCAAATAGGGAGTGGACACGTGCCTCCTCCAACAGAAACAACAGTAGAAGAAGAAGAAGAAGGGTTGTGCCGCCAAAAACGCGCTGAGGGAAAAGAAAACCAATTAAATTTCCGTTGAGTTGAGTTCGAAGGCGATGGAGCCGTGGAGCCTTGATAGGCCCACGCACAAAGACAAACACACATAAATAAATACTTTAACATATATATATATATATATATATATATAGATATATAGGCTATATACACTCTCTGTGACAAATACATTTACACATGGATCCTTTTAATTTCCTGCTGTTATTTTGATGCACGTAGCGCAAACGCCGCGTGATTTCCATTTGCTTACAACTCGACAGGCAAGCAGCAGCAGCAGTGTGTGTTGAGTGTGTGTTGCGCACATGTGGCACATTCCCATAAACACAACACCATGTGTCGCTGAGGCGCAAACGCTTGTGGCCTTCTCCTATTCCCTACTCCCTCCTCCTCCTCCTCCACTGCCAGGCAGTCAAAGTAATCTAATAATAATGTGTGTGAGAAAAAGGACCACCCAACAAACCCAAGCATGGACTTCAAGTGCAAGTAGACTCGATTAGTCCAAGTCCGGATCGGGGTCTGGGTCTGGGTCCGAGTTGAAGCTAATGTTTCGCCACCCAAAGGCTTTTATGCCTGCGACACTAATGACTGTCATTGAGATTGACTTCCTGTTCGCGTTTCGCTGAGTGTATTAGTGACCCAACCAACCACAAGAACAATAAAAACATATGTGGCATGTAGATAGTATTACGTGTGCCACTTCTAATGAGGTATATAAGACTTAATTGGAGCGAGCGTCATCTACACACGTATAATAGTAACTGATCTTTGCAACTCTGACTCTGATCTTTGCAATTTGACAGTTAATATTGCTCTAAACGAGCATGCTCGACTTGACTATATACCCTGTAGCCAAATCTCTATCATAATCCGAGAAGAAAGCATGCTTCTTTATCTGAGATTAGTTTCTGTTTCCAGACTGTTACCAGACAGACACTCTGATCAGGAATCTATATACCTGATTGGAAGTACCTTCTTCTACACTTCTTAGCCACATTCAATGGTTTATCGAAAAACCTCAAGACTTTATTGACAAGTTAACTTGGCCCAATTTGTTGGTGCTGGTAGTTTCAAGTCCATCACTTGCCGCTGTAGGGGTCGGTCTGCAGACCGTTCGTGCACCATCTGGCAGGTAAGCAATATTAAATATGTTCGAGAGCCACAAAAAACTCTATTCATTTTTACCTTTTACCTTTGCATATATTTATATATATATATATATGTATATAGAGTCGATGAAGTTTGATCGAATGCGAAATATGCCACTGAAAGTTCCTCAAAAGCCACTCGAAATTCATCAGAATCCAAATCGAGACAATATCAACAGCAGAGAGTTGACCTCGTTTCGCTTTTTTACTTTTTTACTTGTTTTTTATTTGTTGAGGGAACTTTTGTTTTTGTTTGCAGTTTCCCAGCTTCTTCTGCTTCATATATCTCTATCTCTCTCTCACTCACTCACTCTCCCTCTCTCTCTCTCTCTCTCTGTGTCTATCTGCCTATGGATGTCTGTGCAAACACGTGCCGAAATCAAACCGCAGCAGCATATGTGAATATGTATATATCTATATATATATATATATATATATAGACTGTCCATTCGTGGGAGACAGACAAACTTAACTGTTATTTTCGTGTGTCTTTTGTTGTGGAAAAAATAGATATAAAAAACAGCCCAAAAACCCAAAACTGGTTGCGCTTTACTTTTCCGCGAATTTGTTGTGTGTATTTCATTTATTTTTTTTTATTTTTGTTTTTATTTTTATTTTTATTTTGGTTTCTGTTATTGTCTTTTGCTGATTTGGTTAAACATGGCAACAAAAATTGTGTCACTCAATTGACACATATCCAAAAACACAGGTAGTTCAACAGGTTGAATACATACATACATATGTATACATATATATACATACATATACATATGCATACATATACATATATATACATATGCATACATATACATATACATACATATACATACTTATACATACATATACATACATATACATACATATACATATGTATACATACATATACATATGTATACATACACTTACATACATATACATACATATACATACACATACATACACATACATACATATACATATGTATACATACACTTACATACATATACATACATATACATACACATACATACACATACATACATATACATACACATACACATGTATTTATGTAGTTATATGGACTGCCACAAACTTCACTTAGAGCAATTGTCAAAGTTGGCCAACAGCTGTTCGAGTCTTTTGTTTTTTGTCATGGATTCTTTTTGCTTTTCTTTTTCTTTTATTGTTTGCTTTTTCTTCTTCTTTTTCTTTTATTGTTTTCTTTTTTCTTCTTCTTTTTTGTTGTTGTTTTTGTGTGTTTCCAGCACAGCTGTCCTTTTTCCAGGCAGCTTAAAAAGAGCATTCCCCAAATCATAAAATCATTTGCATGTAAGTCCTTTCTGCGCTCTGCTTGCTGCTTGCCCCACTTTTCACTTTTTACTTTGCATTCTGCCCCAAACCAATTAACAATGAAAACAAGTTATGCAAAAACCATCTATTTATGCCACCAAGTTAAGTGCCACCAAATTGAGATACTCCAGCAAAGTGGAGCAATGTCGAAAAAAGAGGCCTCACCGACTGTGGCATACTCTGTAAATCAGCTTTTTGCCTCATTTAGTTTTTCCTCAACTCGACTCCAACTGCCGCCGCTCATTTGCCTAATCTGCTGCACTTGTTCAGTTTGTTTTTTAGGGCATAAATCAACTGTTTAATGGTCAACTGATGTATGTATTCAGGCCAAAACCACACAGAAAAGGAACAAATTAAGCCACAACAAATGAGAGACACAAACAGATTTATGGCGAATTTGGAGCATTTCATTAGACACCAACAAAAAGAAAGCAGTTAATTGCCCCAAAATGTGTATGTGATGCGGCTCGTGTTTGGATTACTGTTGAAAAACTCAATGAAAACTTAAAAAAAGTAAAATTGAATAAGTCAAGTTCAATACTCAACTCAATATTCAAGTTCTTTGCACTGCCACAAAGTAGCGGTACTCTGAAATGCCAGCAACCTTGACGCAACACAAATACCTATAAATACTACCTATATATATACATATATGTATATATGAAGAAAAAGACTAGTCAAAAGGCAACCGCTCAAAATGCGCTTGAATCATTTCCTTTTCCGGTTTCGTCGCGTCTCTTTTTCAGCTCATTTTTCTTATATTTGTATTATACAAATACAAATACACACACACACACACACACACACACACACATGGCATATATCATCATCGATTTGCATTCATTATCAACGCGATTTGCATAAAAAACTACAAGCAATGCTCCAATCTTGATATTTGGGCTGAGGCTGACCTTTGCGAAAGTTCTAACGAGCCAAATACTTATGCAAATTTGTGGCGGGGAAGTGGAAGTGGAAGGGGCAGGGGCAGGGGCAGGGGAAGGAAGCATTTTAATATTTAACATGATTTAAATTGTTTGCCAAATGATGTTCAAATTGCAAAAGTGAACAAGTATTTTGCATGCTTAATTCATTAACTGAACAATTTTTGGCTATGGCAATTGCTATATCTATATAGCCAAATATAGCCTTGATTCCAACCAACAACAACAACTATAAATAATTCATTGATTGGCAATAACAGCAGATTATCAAGCTATAATCGTGACTCATTAAAAGCGGGTTTTTCAAATCGAGCTTAGCTGAGGTCATTAGCTTTTGGCGAGGGGTTTCTAGCCAAAGGGTTGCCAATGCCAAAAGGTTAAGTTGACCAACTTGTTGATTGCACAGTTATCAATTGTATATATAGTTAAGAAGAGAGAGATAGCAACACTGCTGACTGGCAGATATCCTAAACTAGTAAGCTGGAGTGTCTTAGCTATTAATGCTGATCAAGAATATATATATATACCTTATGAAAGATACTTCGAACTTTGCTATAACCATTCTCACTGGTATTAGGATTAGATAATGTCAGCAGTCGAAGATCAGCAAAGTCACTCAAATTTATACCCAAACTTATCCAATATGCTAGCAGAAACATGTCTAGAGAGAAGTGAATATAGATAACGATAGTTCAGATTATTATACATCAGTTATAGACTTCAATGGCAGACCAACTGATGTGACAGATGTCAGCCTCATCTTTTGGGGGCAGACACGTTTTGACAATACACCCAGCAGAGATAGGCACAACAATATCAACAGTTGCCATTTATGCGTACAGTTTTGGAATGCAGCAGATAGTAGCATCAAGCCACGCCCCCTTCTCACCCACTGTTGGGAAAACTGTGGAAAGTCTGTGGTAAAGTGTGTGCGAAAGTGTTGACAGCCATATTGCAGTTGGCAGTTTTATTTTCATGCACTTTATTGTTGTGGATTGAGCGATGTGAAAGCGCGTTGCAATGAAACTCGTTTCGAGCGTTGCTTTTATGGCAAGACTTTGCTAATTAATGCCACACACACACACACACACACAGACTAACACACACAGACTGAAACACACACAGATGCAAACAGAGACCGCAGAAGTTGCTCTGGTTTTTCCAGCGACAGAGCTGCAGACTCGAATGCTGCACAATTGAATGTCCAGACTGAGCGAGAGAGAGAGAGAGAGGGAGAGAGAGAACAGCAAACAGAGAGAGAGACACACACAGGCACACACACAATACGCACACACACTCACACACAGGTAGTCTTCGCACAGGAAACGCAGACAACGTCTGACAAGATAAGACGCACAATGCTTGAAGAATAAAAGAAACAAAAAACAAAAAAAAAAACAAAAAAAAAGAAAAAAAAGTAAAAAACATAAAAAACATAAAAATAAATATATAAAAAACGGAACCTGTTTGATGCATTTGTGCAATTGTTGAAATTTATCGGGCATTTTTTAAGGGTGGCTCGAGAAATCTAGTTGTGTGACTCATGACCCAGTCGAACTGTCAGTCAGTCATTCAGTCAGTCAATCATGATTGACTAGTTGAACTTGCGCTGAGCCAAATGACAGGTGTGTTTGCCAATCAACTGATTTCTAAGTCAATCAGTTGCAGCCAACAAGTGGCGCTCAATTGAGTTGCAAGTGATTTACTTATGGCAACAAATATATAAACTTGCCACATAAATATAATATTCTCTCGCTCTATAAGTTGGTCTTGCCACAATGCTCAAGAAACGTAGCAAATTGACTTTCTCGCGCAATGAAACTTGCTAAAATTGTGTGTGGCAAGTTATTTGTTGAGGCACAAGCAGCGATGCAAAGCGAAATAAGCATAAGTAACTGCCCAAAAACAGATCGCTGCGGCACATTAAGCACACACACAGACAGACACACACACACACACCTACACACATATATGATAATCATAGGCAAACAACTTATGGATATACATATATATATATATTATAATGCATAGGCGGGGCGATCCATTAAAACCAGAAGCTTGTCAATGCAGCAGCAGCGCACAAAAAACACTTTGGAATGTGCGCCTAGAGCAACACACACACAGACGCACACACACACACAGACACACACATACAGGCACATACATGTGCTGAGCATATATATTTGCATAAAATGGCATTAAAATTTTGCCATTTTGCCAACTTTAATGTACCATAAAATCAACAGCAACAATGACGCCAAGAAAATTATTTACAGACAGGTGGCTAGAGGAGGAGCTACTTGCGGGGGGTGGAGGGGGGGTGGAGGGGGGGGTTGGTCAGTCAAATTAATTGCGCCTAGAATCCGGAGAGAGTTGAGAGCCAAAAACTAATGCGAGTTGGTTAATGTGACTTTGTGGCTCATTAGGCGCCTGAAATTAGGCAACACAAAACGCAAACCGAGAAACAACACAAAATTAAGCACAGCATGGAGACACACACACAGACACACCCACGCACACACACACGCACACACGCTTTTAAATGTGAGCGTAATTGAAAAAAAAGAAGAACGCGACTATATAATAAAAAGGAAAGATATATATATATATACAAAGTATACACTAAATCGAGGCAGCCAAAACAATTACGTTCATCATCATCATCATCAACATCATCATGATGAGGAACGTGAGCAACATCATCATCATCATTAGTATTGGGTGTCCTTTATAGCGCAGGGACTGCACACAAATTGGAGGATTGGCTGTCAATGTTGTTTGTTGGCTTTCATGCTATGTTTCTGTTGTTGTGTTGCCACCGTCTAGTCATAGATACATAGATAGATGGATAGATGGATACAAACATTTGATATGCGCTGCCCAGGTTTCCATCATATCCCGTTACACATTTCCATTTCGCTGGCAAGCAGGCCAAAATCGAATAGACGAATATTGTCCTTGTCTAGCGTGCTGCCTGTCTCTGCCCCTGTTCCTTGTGTGTACTCGTTTAAACAGTCTTTAAGCTTGAAGGTTCCATTAGTGATATATATACTATACACAGATAATACAGTTGAATTGGGCATAACTCTGGGTACATTTTGAGAGAGGATTCACTTAAAAGATCCACATTCCAGCAGCAGAGCTCAAGTTGGTCCACTGACAAGTTGACTTGATCGATAAATGAAATGTGACAAATCAGTTTACTAACACAGATAATGATTGGATATTGAATTATATTGATCAGGCCTGTTATAACCACAATATCTGATTGTCCTTTGACAGAAAAGAACACAAAAAGAAGGATATAGAAGTAAGGACATCTAACTTCAGATGTAAAAATTCAGATCGGATTTCGCATGAAACTGTGATGCTAAGCTCAGAGCTACTTCAGGCCAAGTCGTTTAAGTTAACCAAGGCAACAACACTTGTAGCCAGAAATCAAAAGGGAGACCTCCACTTGAGAAGTCAATAAGCGACGCAATTTGTTTGTGCTGTGTATGTTTTTTATTAAGATGTTCGATGCCAATTACCAATTACCAAGTGCTCAACAAAATACCACTCAAATATGTACATATATATATATCTATATATGGATATATCTGTAGAGATGTATATATGTGTGTATATCAAATCTGAAATGTATAAATTTACATTTCAGCAAATGCGCTTTAATTGGCCGTCTGTCAGTTGTCATGACAATAATTAATGTATTGCCAAAACATGTGTATCTGCAACAACAACAACAACAACAAAATAAATGTATCTCTGTTGTGTATCTTGGCATCAAAATGAGTACGCATGTTATGCTTGTTCTATGCTTGTGCCATAAAGCTTTTCACTTGGCCAGTTTTCCAATGGATTTGCTCGAATGGAGCCGCCACCAAAAAGGAAATGCGTCGCTTGTGTTTGGCTAGTGGCAAGCGTGTTGCTCGCTTCATCGAATGTGTTCGACAGCTCAATTCGAAATAATCAGAAGCCAAAATAAAAATAATAAACAAGTGTCAAACCGTTGACAGCTTAATTCACTTGAGCAAGGTCTGCCAATTGAGAGAGAGACAGAGAGAGAGATAGAGAGAGAGAGGGAGAGTGGGGAAGGTTAAAGTTTTGGCTTACATGTGATAAGCTGGAAATGGATTTACTTTTCTAATGCAACAATGATAACAAGCATTTTTTTATGCATTTTTTACATTTGATGTTTCAGAATTTGGGGTAAAAAAGGAATTTCTAATTCAAAAGATGTTTGAAGATTGGCAAGCAGTTAACAATCGGGAAGGGGGAAGAATCCAAGGCGACGATTTGCATTATGAGAGTTCTTATTCTTAAATTTTTGCCTCCCTCAATACTCCCACACTAATCCCGATTTGTTCTACAATAATTTCGAATTCTTCGAGTTCTTCAGATTATGACAATTCGATTTTTAGTTTTGGATTTCCTTTTACACCAAATTTCAACGAGTTAGCCAGCAATGTTTGCGCTTCAAATATTTGTGAAAACTTACCGTTAGCATCCATGAAATGCGCCAATTCAGCTACTAATCCACAAAAATCGTTATCCATTTACAAATGTTATCGTTGTTTGAACCAATTTTCTTATATATATTTTGCCACTTTTGTTTCTTCTTCTCTCTTTTCGCTTTTTGGCTTAGCACACTAAAACACTGTAAACGCTTTTTTAGCTTCGTTGTTTTTGTTGGCAGCACTTTTGGCTTAAACTGGGCAACACTTTTTTTCTCTTATTTTTATTTCTAATTCCTTTTGAAGATGATGCGGGCGTAGTGCGAGTGAAGGAGACAGCGACAGAGCGAGTCAGTTAGTCAGTCTGTCGTTTTTATTATGTTTTGTTTTGTGTGTGGTTCTCTCTTCCGTCCTGTGCACAGGACATGAGTTTGTGACTAGACAAGAAGAAGAGAAGACAGCAGACAACAGACAGCAGACAACAGACAAACCGTAGACGTTTGTCTGACGGCGTTTTCCACGCTCGGCTGTTGCTCTTCCTCCTCTTCGGGCAAATGTATTTTGTGCCCCGTTGATTACGTAGCGCAGTCGACGTCAGAGTCAGCGTCAGCGTCGCTGCTTGTTGATGTTTGATAGTTCTATGCTGTAGGTGTGCGGTGTACGTGTGTGTGTGTGTGTGTGTGTGTGTGTGTTGGTGGTGTGTTTGGATTTCACTGTAGAATGTTTAGATTCATGTGCTGTGTGTTTTTATTTACACATTTCGTCTTTGTATTTTTGTTTTATTTTTGGTTGCTATTTTCGAGCATGCCGCATGCGGCGACACAAGAATTTCTAATTCATATAATATCTATGCACAAAAAGCACACACATTTGTTTTTTATTTTTCAATATTTATACTCATATTTGTTGCACTTTTCACTTTTTGTTCAGCTACAAATGCATTTGCACTTTGTTTCTTTTTCTACTTTTTTCTACATATAATATATTTATATATATATATATTTATTTTTTTTTTGTATTTAAATTGCACTTGTTGTGTTGTTAACAATTTTTGCCGTTTTATAGCATATATGATTTGTATTATTTTGGTATTGGCGCAACGCGTGTCATAAACAAGAGTTGCCTTTTTAATAATATTATTATAATTTTTGTTCAAAAGCAAACCGCAAAAAACACAACGAACGAACGAGCGAACGAACGGGAGAACGAACCGTTAACGACAAAGTCCAAGCAAATACTAAATGTTAAGTTCAAACAAATACGAAATGTTATTGCTCTGTTAAACTCAAAAATGGATGAAGTGCGATACAAACTCACCATAACAAAAAACCCACCACCAACCAGAGAGACAGAGAGAGAGAGTAAAAGATAGAGAGAGAGCACATCGGCAACCCACACCAATGCAAATAGCGCTCACAAAGTCGAAAACGGAATCACCGCTAAAGTTAAATGTGAAGCGCAGCACACACACACACACGCATTAATATTTTACGCTCTCACACACACGAGTGGCTTGAATGAAAATGCCGATGCAATCGTGCGCTACTCTTTGTATCGCCTCTCCCGCACACACATACACTCACACACATATATAAATTGAAAGAGAGAGATTGACGCTCACTCTCTCTGCTTACACCCACATTCACAATAATGAGGCGTGTCTGCGCTTGTGTGCGTGCCAGTGCCATCATCGCTTTCCTTTATATTTGCCTCCTTTTCATTTCTGTTTTCTTTTTATTTTCGTTGATTTTTTTCGTCGGTTTGTGTGTGTGTGTGTGTGTGTGTGTTGTATGTGTTTTGTTGTTGGCTCTGCTGCTGTCGCTGTCGCTACGTCGGGTGCACAAGTGCAAATTCACACGTACATTCGAAATGTGTTCGCACAGTGGCACAAAAGCGATTATTATAAAGCCAAAGGCGATGTTGGTAAGCTGGGAACCGCGAGACAACGGAATTTTCTAGTACAAAAAAAGAAAACTCCTACGAACATCTGTTTGCACACACTCATTTACATGCTATGCATGAAAATGAATGGAAATGGAAATATTTGTCGGTAACAACAACAACAAGTGAGAGCTAAGAAATTTAGCATTAATTTTCTGCTACGAGTCGCGGAGTTGAGTTGAGGTGTACATATAGATAGAAGAACTCATGCATCTGTCTTGTAACTGAGCAATAATACTTGACTGCCATAAAATGATGATGAAAATTGTATAGATCTGAATAATAATAATATTAATTGAAATAAGATTATCGGGCATTCAGCATTCCATAGAAAACCTATCTAATCTCTGTGACTTTATCTAAATGCACATTTTTGGTAGCGTTTTACGTTTGAAAATCATTCACAAATCTAAAGTGCTTGAACTTTAGATGCCCCATTTTTGGGACTGCAACTTGTGTTTCGCTTAGAAACCGAGCTTATCTAAATACAGTTAGATTCTATTTTTTTTATATCTGTTTGTTATAGATTATATTGAAGCGAAATAAGAATTTCAATTCAAATACAAATAGGAATAAGAAGTATACAGAAAACGGCGACGTGCTGAGTCGTAATTGATGGCAGCAAAGATCTACAGCGCCAACAAGAACAACAACAATAACAATAGCAATAACAACAATAGTAACAGCAACAACAAAACCAACTCAAGTATTCGACGTAACGCAGCCGCGAGACGACGACTGCGACGTATGAAATTGCACATTTCAAATACAATGTGGTTAAAAAGTAAGCACAGAAGCAAACAAACACAGATACAGATACCCCATAAGTTACACACGGGGTGGGGAGAGGGGGGCTTGCAGATAATTGTAGACACTGTCTCACTGTCAGACAGTCAACTTTATGTGCGTATCTGTGTGTGTAGTTGTCTGGCTGGGTGTATGTGTGAGCTTGTATGTTGAGTTAACGCTGGGCAAGTTCAAGTGTAGAATGCAATAGAGCGCTGCAAGCAGAGCAGAGAGCGCAGCGCTAAAGAGCGAAAGCGTCTACGCATACGCATAGAAAAAAGCCGGCAAAGGCAAGGGCAGCAGCAGCAAGAGAGCAAGAGAGCTTTGAGGGGGATGGGGGGACTAGCATTTAACTGGGTGTGTGGTGAGTTTAACGTTTGGCAGGCAGCCTTACATATATGTATGTGTTTTTAAGGGAGGTGAGGGCGGGTTTGTTGGCTAGACACATTGAACCACAAAAGTTCAAGATGAAAACACAAAATATCAACAATGACACAGCTGAGTATGGTTGTGGGGGATAGATAGAGACAGAGAGAGTGAGAGAGAGAGAGAACTACGAGTTACTCTCTCGCGCTGCAAATCAAACGAAGCTCTCTCTGTGTATGTGTGTGTGTGTGTGACTCCACTGCTTTGGCCGACTGCCAAACGTTCAGTAGTACACTGGAGCAGTTTGGGTGTGAGTGCAACAGTCGCACACACACACACACACACATACGAATATATTCATGTTTGTGGAATGGGTGGGGGGGACAGCATGTGCATGTCATGGCTGCCATTTGTTGGGGTAGTTCGCTGCCGGCAAATAGCAAAAAGGAAAAATAAAATGAAACAACTACAACAGCGGCAGGCAGCAGGCAGCAGCAGCACCAGCAGATACACACAGGCTGTATCTGGTTGCCAGTATCTATGCACAGTAAAGAAAGAAGAAAAAAAAAAACTTGTCTACATGCCGTGTCAAACAAGCTGCAAAATTTATGCGAAGACACACAAATCTACTGAACGAGAGACCGACAATGCAGTCAACGGCGCTGCTGCTGCGCTGTCGCTGCGACTGACATCGTTGTGTGTGTGATCTCTCTCTCTCTGTCTTTCTCTCCTATGAGTGCATAGTTCCCCCCCCGCTAACCATGCACATAATCATCATAATAATTTGTTGTTGCTGTATTTTCTTTTGCCCGGTTTGCCTTGTTCGTTTAGGTTTAGTTTGGTCTGCTTTGGTTTTTAATTTTGCGTGGCCGACAGACCAAGCGAGAGCGCGTGAGCGAGAAAGGGAGAGCGGGGCAGTTTAGGCTAGACATGTTGCGGGAGCGAGAGGCAATGATGACAAAGTCAGGTTTAATGTCGTTCAGTGGCGCGCGAGGCATTTGCAGTTGAGGCAGGCAGCAGCGGGGGAGGCAGTAAGGGGAATGCGACAGCCACCACGAATTGGTGTGGTGTGGCGTGGTGGGCTGGGATGGGGGTTGACTGATTGTGGGCATATGTATGCATGCATATAGACAACAAGCAACAGCAACAAATATCGTGGTTGCTTTGGACATGAATCCCCCCCCTTTGAAAAACAGTGCAAACAATGCTGATGCGGAGCATGTATTTAGCATAGTCCATCCAGTTAAGCAGTTCCAATTAAATACATGTAGGTATGTATTTAGCCAGTTCCTTTTAGCAAGGACATTTGCATACAAAAGTAGGCAGAATAAATTAGTAAGAAAAATAGTCAAAGGCTTGGAAATCGATGCAGTTTTGATAGAGCTATGGAAAGATTGAAGTTGTTCAGAGTTTTGATAGAGCTATGGAAAGATTGGAGTTGTACTTATATGCGAATCAGACGACTCCGAATCGTGTTGCCAGATTGAAATCTGTTGAAAATGGTTCGAACTTTGACAAAGTTTTTCCCGGGAAATCAACCTAGAATTGTTTCAGTTCAAAAAGTTAAAGTTTGGATGAGATTTGGGGATGGTTTGGGGATGACTCTCAGCTTGGAAATCCAGCAGTTCTCTGCTCAATTTCCCAGGCAGTTCTCTACTCAATTTCCCAGGCAGTTCTCTACTCAATTTCCTAGGCAGTTCTCTACTCAATTTCCCAGGCAGTTCTCCCATTAGCACAGCGATATCTTGAATATGACCACTCCACAGGCGATAATTTGACATTTGTCAGTGCTGTCGACCACTTTTGAAATGCATTTTCTGCTTATCAGTAAAAAAAATGTTGAAAATTGTTCGGGGCGGGGGCAGGGGCAGGGGCAGGTCGTCTACAATTGACCGTCAGTCAGCTGGGAAACTCAACGTTCTCGCTTCGTTTCGATTATTTCCCATTTTCAATTTTGATGTGCGTGCATTTTTCACTTAAATGGAAAACTTTTTGATTTTCCACTTTTCCACTTTTCGTTTTTTATGTATGTGTATTTGTTTTTTATTGCATATTGACATTTCAATTGCTTTTTATCAGCGCAATTTATTTTCATGTCTTTTTATGGCTGCCACATTGTTGTGGGGCAGCCAGCAACTAGCAAGTTGATTGAGTTTTCGATATGAAGTTCAACTTTTTGTTATTCATACTTACTATATAGATATAGATATATATACCTTAGGATGATAATATTATCAGCAGTTTGAACTCACCTGGAAAGATACAGAAAAAAACCAAATTATTAGTGTTAATTGAAGCTGTACATATATATATCGATCGTATATATATAGAAATTAGCATTAACTGTCGACTTGTCCGACTTTTCAGTCTACAAATAATATCTTAACATTTCTGGCAACTTTTTTGTTTTCCTACATTTCAAGGTTAAGGAAATCTTCTCAAACCCCAATCCCAGGCCCTCCTTTTGCACAGTTTTTCCTTTGGCTTCCCTGACAATAACAACAGCTGGAAAATGTGAGGAAAATGTGGAAAAGTTGCGAAAAGCGTTTGCTTAGTTACAAGTCTTTTGTGCGATTGAGTGTTTTGATAAGTAAATATGAATTGTATTGTTCAGATATCTATAAATAAACAGTATATATATAGACCTGCTTTGCTCTGCTTCTTCCTTTTTGTAATCTATATATTATATATACACTTCCATCTGTAAGAGCATTTCCACCTCTCTCTCCACAACTCATTTGATTTTCGAGTTCTGGTTCTTCGACCAACTTTTCACATAAATTAACGCCAGATATATATATATATATATATATATATGTGTATATCTGTTAAGCATGTCTGATAAGTTTATTATTTGCGCACGTTTCTCATGTCAAGTTAAATGCAAAATGCAAAATGCAAATTCAAATTGAATATGAAAATTGCGACACTCAACGATCCGACACTTGACGAGCTGTCTACAAAAATGCTATATATATATCTATATATATATATAAAAACATTCATTCAACGACATAGTCGAGAATACTATGCACGAGTGTGCTATGCTTGGCACAGAGGCGTCTGCCAACTACTTAAAGGGGGGTTTTAACATATTATATTGAAATTGATATAACTTCCCGATTTCCATATAACTGTTAATAATAATGCTTTAAATACTCAACATGCAGAGATATAATAAAGTCTGTATTGATATATATATATATTTAGATCTATATATATATAAATTGCAATCTTTTCCCAAGTCTATTTCTATATATATAAGTTGAAATCTTTTTCCAAGTCTATTTCGATATATATAAGTTGAAATCCTTTTTTCAAATATGTAGATATATATAAATAAAGATCTCAATAAGAATTGCTAATGGGGAAAATACTTCTATAGCAGATTACCAGACTATATCCGACTAAAATCGGCTTCGATTCTGGTAGCTAAAGTGCAAATGTTCCAAATTTGTTTCAGTATTCGATTTCGCTCTGAAACTATATAGACTGATAATATCGGAATAGGAACTGGGTGTTAGGAACACTTTAAGATAACACTTCAGAATCTGCATCGCTAGAAAGGACAACCTTCTTTGAGGCACTGCTTGAACATGGA
>JAWNME010000429.1:0-165000 GCA_035044385.1 Drosophila neutralis | reverse complement strand
TCCTCCTCGGCTGCGGCTGTTACTCATTTTGGCATTTTGTGCGCCGCAAAGTTTTTACCTAATTAAATCAACAAAGTGCTGGGAAAAACATACACGCACACACGCACACACAACGCACACACTCAACACACACACACTCAACACTCAACACACACACTCAACACACACACAACAGCTAATAATGCTGAAATGCAATTATTGACCGTAGAATAAGCAAATTAAACCAAATAACAAATCAATTCAAAGGATCCGCCCACTTAATATACAGGGTGTTAGACAGGGTGTTATACAGGGTGTTACACAGGGTGTAAGGGTTGGGGGTGTCTGCACTGATATATATCATCAGTTTTGATTAATCTAGCCTAATCAAAGTTTTATATAAGTGTTGCATGCATTTTTGATGCCCCTCTTTTTTCTGTGGAACTGTTGGGCAACGCTGCGTTTGTATACCCTGTAAGTGAGGTAGAAGTGTAGAGAGTGCTGCATAGAAGTATATACATATAATGATACATATATATATATATATATTATACTATCTGCAAGCTGTAAGCAAACTTCTCCAAAATGAACCCATTCTTAACTGATTGATCCTTATTTCATTCCGTACAGGGTAACTTCAAGTCGAGCTAACTGATTGGACTGTCTCTAGTAAAACCACAGCCAGACAGGAATAAGTCGATTTCATCTCAGGTTTAAGGATTACGCGACTTTTGTGTCATCATTTACAAGGCATAAGCAAATTAGCGCGACAAGTCATTAATTAGGTTTTGCTGACAGTGCCACAGAGTGGCAAGAGTGAGCGGCAGGGCAGTTCAACACAATGGAAATGCTGTTCATATGCAAAATACTTTCAACAACAGTTTTTCCGCCCGTAGCTGAAGAAGATGAATCGATTTAGCAGCGCCTCCAACGCTGGCTGGAGCACAGCAATATTTTGGGCTCTGCCTGCCACAAAGGCAAGCCACGTGCCAAGTGCCGCCACAAGATTTAAATGGGTGTCAACTCATCCTTCCTCCTCCCCTGTTTGGCCTTGGCTCTAATACTTTGGCTACTCTCTGAATATGCCCAGTTGCCAAAACAGGTAAGTAAAAAATCCCAGTAGGCCACTTTTGAATGGATCTATAAGTAAATACAAACTGAAACTGCTTTCAACACGTTGCACACACACACAACCAGATCGCACAACATTCCCATTCCCAACATGGATATCAATAACAATACATTGGAACTGGAACTCGAAGATGCAGTTGGGGCGAGCTGCCAGAGCAGCTCCATCGATGTCTACTTGCACTTCTTGTGGATCTTTGCGGCAATCTATGCGCTGTCCAAGTTCAAGGAACTATCGGAGCGTTATATAAACGCCAAGTTGGCAACCAAGGAGCGCAGCTGCGATATGCTGCGCCTCAACGAGGAGTGGGAGAAGACCCTGTTGCTCTACGAGCAGGATAAAATCGAATTGGATTCACAGCTGTGTGCGCTGCGCGAAAGGAATTGCGGCTTGGAGGCATCGATGCGAGATTTGCGCGATTGCAATTTGCAGCTGATCAACGAGAATTACATGCGCACCGTGCTCCAGGATCAACAGATTCAGGGTTTGGCTCAGCGCGTCCAGGATCAGCAATTGCCAGCGAACATCTACATCACCAATCGTCACATCCATTTGACGCGACAGGTCTTCCTCAACGAGGGACCCACGGATCTCGATGCGAATCTTGGGGATCCGGATCTGAAATCCCTGAATGTTTGGGTGCAATATCTGAAGATGCGCAAATGTTACATTGGCAAATTGGCTGATCCCAAATTGGTGCTTAATGGTCAGCCGGAGCGAGTATTACCAATTGTCATGACTACCGAACAGATGGCCAAATTACAGGGTATTTCAACTGGTCAATTGTGTGAAATGGCGATTTCTAATGGCTTCCTTTACAGGCATGTTCTAGTTGACTTCAGTTGCGAGCGAGACAGAGACAGCACTAAAGGGCAAGCGAGAGAGAGGGAGAGCGAGAGAGAGCGAGAGAGAGCGAGAGAGAGCGAGAGAGAGCGAGAGCGGGAGCGAGAGCGATCGAGTTAAAGAAAAAGTGCCAAAAATATATCAAAAATAAGTTAAATGATTTTTCAATTATGCAACTGGAAATTTGCAAAGATTAAAAGTTGCAAAAAAAGAATATTTAAATTATATATATATTTATATATAGTTCGACATTATAACAGATTAACAAAGATAATAATAATAAACACAATTGAATCTTGATCCAGAATCTAATGGAGAATTTACAGCCAGAAACGAGTATTATAACTTCAGAGCACAATCTGTTGCACGCATTATGTTGCAAGTCTTTATTTGCCACCGATTGAGTTTAAGAGCTGTAAACGAAATGGAAATTCAGCATGTGTTAAGGAATCTGGAATCAGGAAGCTTTATCGGAACCTTTACGCAATACATACCGGAAACGGAAGTACAATTCCCATTTGCCATCCTCTAAGCCAAATGGGTTTTCCGCGTTAATTTTGCCAACGAAACAAACTACATTTCCACACTTTGTGGCAGATGTTTGATAACCAGAATTTAGTTGACTCAATTCTGAATATATATTTGGCCTTAAGCTCAAAGCAAGGCTCGATCACAACACGTCCAGCAAATGGCTAATAATGCTCAAGCTCCAAATATATATATGTATATAATAGAGTCGAAATGGTAAACGCATTATTGTCTGGCAAGCTCATTAGGCCTACTTGCCGCAATCAGCGCTAATCGATGAGAGCCTGCCACACAGACAACAAATGTGGCAACTGTGCCACAGTCGAACACAATGAAAGTGCATTTCAACTGGCAATAAATCTAAATTAACAAAAGTGACAATAAAAACAAAAATACAAAAAAAACGAAAGAAAATAAAGAAAGAAAAACATAAAAAAAAGTACCGCTGCCCCAGACGGGCAAATGACCCAAAAAGAGAAAAAACATAAAGAAATAAATACGCAAAAAAAAAAATTTGGAATGAAATAACAAAAAAAAAATTGAAATGAAATAACAATAAAATCAAATGAAAAGTGAAATACAGTTAAAAGCGCAGTTGCGCAAAGCAACAACAACAACAAATATGGCGACTATCAATATGTGCAAATAAAGCGAGAGAGAGCGAGTGAGAAGAGCAGCTGGCGCTGGCCAGAGTGCGAACGGATGGGTTTGAGCTGTGGGGTGGGAGGCAGTTGCCGTTAACCTTGAGCCGGCGACTGATTACAAAATTGCACCGATAACTGCCAGTGACCCCAGCAGCAGCGCGCCAATGAATGAAGGCGAGCAAAGCGCAAGTAAAAATAGTAAAAAAAAAAAGGGGAAGAGAGCGAGAGTGAGAGGAAGAGTTGAAGGGGGGAGGGGGGAGGGCTGCTAAGCAGAACTGCGACTTTGATAAGTCATCGTCAAACGTCATCGTTTCGCTCGTTTCCTGCCCGCCAGATGTCGTCTCAGCATAGAAATCATTTCGCAACTGTTTTTTTTGTTGCTGTTTCTGTTTACAGTTCTTTTTTTCACATTTGGCGTCTCTTTGCAGCTAATTTGCTGAAGGATTTAGGCGATTGACATTTAAAAAATACAAAATTCTTTATAAAATGCCGAACTGATAAAGTGACAGCTGAAAAAATGTTGAAGTTGCAGCAAACTGAAACAGTTCCAGCTTAAACATATTTGATTATACAGTTATTTCTATATATATTATCTTCAACCAAATTCAATCATTTACATGTTTTTTACCACCTTACTTTTGGTACCATCTCACTTTTCCCAGTGACCTTATCACTACTTTTTCCGCTTCATGCTTGCAAATATTTTTAGATATGTATCTTTTACTATAACTATAAATATAGCAGCACAACTCTCAGCCAACTATTGCCTATATATAGCATTTGTCATTTATAGCTGGAACTATTTATGGTCTCATTGTGCCACATTGTTGCTGCTACAACAATTACGCTTAAGTAAGGCACGTATCCATTGTGGGTCAGGGTTAAAACAATGTGAACAACGTCATTCGATTTACGACCCGCATCCTCCTGCATATATAATATATATATATATATATATATATTATATATATTGTATGTTTACCAAGTTCTGTTTTAATTGTTAAGCTACTCTCCCACTCTCCGCTCTGTCTCTGTCTCTCTTTCCCTGTGGGAGACTGTGACGCAGTAGCACTTGCATTGCAAAACACAACGCAATTATCAGAGGCAGCACAAAAATGTCTATTATTTATAGATCCAGAGTCTAGAATTGACATTTGCATACTTTATTTGTTTATCACACTCTCTCTCTCTCTCTCTCGCTCTCTCTCTTTCGCTCCCTCAATCGGTCAATCTCAAAGCCATTAACCTAGTATAGAAGGCAGAGCAGCGCGAAATCTAATCGTTAATTGGCACACTAACCCCAAACGAAAATGGGCAACAGACGCTGGCTGGCTGTGCCTTTGCCATTGGCCCCATTTTCATTTCACTGATAATAATAATAGTTTATCAAGGTTGTTTGCCAAAAAAACGAAATAAATACCGCAATGGCAAACACAAATAAAAAACGAAAGCGAAATCGAAATCGAAAGCATGTGGGTGCCTCAATAAAAAAGAGCTCCAACAAACAATACAGAATCTAGCAACAACAAAAAATGGGCATAAGAAAATGAGGGATTGGCAAACTTTAGATACCCTTTCACAAGATCTATATATCTGTATAATCGAAATAAAAAAGTCAATTATAGATGATTGATCGAATCTTTTGCTAACTTTTCATATCAAAAACTGTTTAAGATACTAACTGTATATATATATTCCCAAGCGTTACACACTCAATGACAAATCGGGCATACCCTACGGCAAGGGCAGCGCAACAACTAATTGAAAGCGACCTTGAGATAATGGCCTCATTTCATGCAGATATTTTTTGTTGGCATTTACTTGGAAATTCTCGAGTTTGCCTAGCTGAACCAGGAATCCGCACACACTGCTGCAACAACAACAACAACAACAACAACAACAGCAGCAGCAGCGACGGCATTAGCTAATAAAATGTTTACAATGGGCATAATAATAATTGAATAACAACAATCAAATAGGACAGACAGACAGACGGACGAAGCGACCCACATATTTTCAAAGAGAATTTGAACAAAAATAATCAAAAACTTGAAAAGCGCGAAACATTTTTGAGTAGTCAAATGAAATGGGAAATCGGAAAACAAATATACATATATATATATATATCTATATATATAATAGAAAGAAAACCCAAAGTTGACTAATGATTAATGTGCAAAATGGTTGTAATCAATTTCAGTTGGGATTTGCAAATATTCCGCGAAATTCCAAACAATTTTTACATTTTCAACATTGCAAAAACTCATATTGAATTGAAAAGAGAAAGAAAGTGAATGAGAGAGAGAGAGAGACAGAGAGAGAGAGAGAGAGAGGAGTGAGCAATCAAAATTCTGTTGGGGCAACCAGTTTACAATTGACAGCAAAATAAACTCGATACAAAATCGATAAAAGAGTTCGAAAATAAATCAGCATTGACAAACGGCATCATCAAAATGCAATCAACACTTTCAAAAAGAGTTCGAAAATAAATTCAATTGAAAAACAGCCCCAAAAAAAGCTCGGACGTTGCAGCTCAGCGCAAGTTCAATAGCATCGCAGCAAATGCTAAACTTGATGGAATTTCTAAACAGCTGACAACAGATGCGAATGCGTCATTTGACAAAACATTGAACTCAAAGTTGGCATATACACATACACATACACATATATATATATATGTGTATATCAATAATCATATTTAAATGCAAATATATATTTTGCAAATTTGTAGATCATTTAATTATGACATCGAGCAGACAACGAACCCATCAAAAGTAGCTTAGAAAAATGTGTGCAGGCGGCAAGGGAACTCAGAATACCCTGTAAAAACTTATAGATGTGATTGAAATTGACAATTCTTTCTATATCTATCTTATCTGTAACCTAATACTCAATCTTTATGTTAAATACTTTATATATAATATAACCTACGACAATTATCCTATATCCTGATGTGATTATTCCTTCTACCTATTAAAATGAAGAGTTTTCTATTCTCTCCTCTTCTAAGACTTCAATTTCTGTATATTTTATATCTAATATATCCCATCCTGTCATATACCCTATAATCTCATCCAATTAACCTTACCTAACCTTTCCACTCCTCTCCATTTATCTATTATATTTATCTATCAAAATGTATAGCTTTCGATGTCCTTTTTCCCTTGCCTACAACTCCTAAGCCCCCTTAATCGCTTGTCAATCATAGGGTATCCCTCCAGTCATTTGGGTTTATGGGTCAATGTGCTAGAGCCTGAGGCTGAGGCTTTTCGTGTATTTAGCCCGAAAGCACAAAAAAAAAAGAGAGGAACAAATTCCGTCCGATTTGTCCATGGAGCGTTGACACCTTATTTTTGGCCAGGCCATGTTCTAAACGAGCAGTTCATTCACAGCCGAAATGGAACGAAATGGACAAGCCACATAAACCAAAAGCGATTAGGCAGATAAGGGCTTAAAAGATATGCCCCAAAGTCCCCAAAAACAACAAGAAGAACAAGAAAAACAACGGTGTCGGTGGCGCAATGACAGAACAACAAAAGTGAACAGGCAACGAAACAAACGACAAACAAAAGTGAGACCAATGAAATGTTTGTTTACCCAAAAATTAGGGTCAGGGCTAGAGCAGGCGAATGACGACAGTAGACAGACAGACAGACAGAGATAGAGAGAGAAAGAGAAAGAGAGAGGGATAGAACACATTTGGTTGCTTTCTTATCCGCTGTCTGGAAATCAGTAGCAGTAGCTGTAGCAGTAGCTGTAGCTGTAGCTGTTGCCGTGGCTGTGGCTGTATCTGTGTCATGCGAAAGCGAAAAATATATTTTTTTCTTTTTTGTGAATACAAATTGAGACATTTAGCTGTGCCGCACAACCCCGCCACTTGTCTTGCCCCACACCGTCGCACCGTCACCAGACAATAAGCACATAAATGCAAGTTTGTTCATGACTCTCATTCTAATTTCATTTAAATGTAGCCCCCCAAGCTCAAATGCGCTCGCCCTCTTTGTATACCCCTCTCACACACGCACACACACACACACATTTCACAGTGCCTGGCTGCACTTTTGTCTCTTTCGCACTCTCGCGCGCCATGTGGCTGTCTCTGTTTGCGCCAGACGCCAACATTTTTCTATACACCCGAAAAAATTGCAGCCCGCCGGCCATTTTGTTTTTTGTCTGTGTCGATGCTTTTTTCGGCAATTTCATTTTTGCCATTGTTCTGCTTTGTTGTTGTTGTTGTTGACGTGCTGTCTACTGTCTGCCGCCTCTCGCGCCTTTGCCTTGACGCCCCCATCGTCAGCTGGCAAGCCTCGCTCAATCCCCCCGCCCCCCACACCTCACTGCCAACCCAGCTAAGTCGACGTCAACGTCAACGTCGACGCCGTCGTTGTCGTCGTCGCTTTTTGTTGCTGTTCTCTGGAGCGCAAAAACGTGTCGTCAATTTTGCTGTTTTTGTTGTTGTTACTTTTTGTTCATGTTCTGTTTGCGCACATATTTGCAATTCTCTTGCTTCTGCCGCAGTCGCCAGCATTTTATTTATGCTTTTTACAAAATTCTGTTTCGCTGTGTTGAGTTTTTTTTTTTTGAGAAAGCTGAATATTTAAATTTTTTAAGAGTATTTTGAAATTTAAATATTTGATTATCTATTTTGGCGGCATAGGCATTTAAACGGTCCTGTGGCGCAATGGATAACGCGTCTGACTACGGATCAGAAGATTCCAGGTTCGACTCCTGGCAGGATCGCAGTAAAATCATTTTTTTTTTTTGTAATATTCGTTTTTAGTCAGTGGGACTAAGCAAATTGCTAACTTTGAATATTTATGTTTTCAAATAATAGTATTATTAATGTTTTAGGTTGGCCAAAATCTGCTATAAACCAACAGCGAAGAACTTGTTAAAAAATTAATAAAAATCTGAGATTCCTTAAACACAGTAAGAAAAAAAACAGCGTTATAAAAAGTAATCAATTATTGTAATTATTAAAAGCAAAATGTTGATTTGTCGCCCAACGTGGGGCTCGAACCCACGACCCTGAGATTAAGAGTCTCATGCTCTACCGACTGAGCTAGCCGGGCACTTGTCGGCATTCTGGCCAAAATACAATTTGTAGACGGAGGCCAACAACTATTTACAGAACTAAGAAGCAGAAGAATATCGACGCATAGATAAACAAAAGCAGACAAGCAAATCAAACATGAGAAAGAAAATAATAAAAGCGCCCACGACTTACTTTTGGATATATACAGATGTATATACAGATATATATATATATAGAGGTACAGATAGGTCGCAAATTGAGGTCACATTGCGTATGCGTCATTTCATTGACTTTAGCTACAGGTTGAAACTAATTAGCAGCTGAATAATTGAATTCATGTGCTTGATTAGCTGACTGCGTATTCTGAAGATCCTCCCCTCCCTTTCTCGCTGATTAGTGAAATGTCATCCCCATTGTTGCTGCTGCTGTTGAAGTGCTTGTAATCACGACACATGTAATGTCCCACACACTCTACCCTCCCTGCCTCCCCTCTAATTGCTGTCTATTGCAATTATATTGCAGTTGCACTTTTAATTACACTTAATCAGTTGCGCCTGCTTTTTATAATTTGCCTTGTGCATTTCATTCACACATTCATTCGCGCGCATTCATTGTTCGCCTTCTCGCTCGCTCACTCGCTCGAAACTACAACCACTATTCATAGATTTCTATTTCATTTCACCCTGACCCACCGCAATAGTTTTCATGTATACCCCCTTCCATTTGTATTTTTTTTTTTTTGTTTTGCTCTCTCTCAGTCGACGCCGGCAGCGACTGCAGCTACTAAAACAACAACAACAACAAGTGCCAACTATTTACGGCAAATTTCAAGTGTAGTTTTTGTTGCTGCCGCTTTCTTTCGCTATTTGCTGTGCTTTTGTGTGTGTGTTTTTTTCTCGATACTCTTGATTTTATTTTATTTATTTATTATTTTCAAGCTTATTTATCGACATTTGTATAGATAGATAGATATATTTATTTATTTATTTGTTTGTCTGCCTTTCAACCGTTAATGTTTCATTTTGTTGTCTTTTCGCAAGCAAGCATAAATACATATTAATTTCCCTACATTACAGGGTATTAGCTCTGCGACGCACTTATCTTCAATATGCTAGTTTCATTTTTGCTTTTTTTTTTTGGGTATTTTATTTCTGTCTGCGGTTCATTGAGTTTCAGTTTTAGCGATAAAGCGCGACGCCGGCGCCGCCGTCAGCCACGCACTTTTTTTTACGCACACAACAACAACAACAACAAATCACAATCAAACATTTTTGTTTGCGACCCACAAGTTTAGCAAGTGCAAAAAAATATTTCATGCAGACAGATGTGCGTGTGCGTGTGCGTGTGTGTGTTTATTATGCGTGCCATTGTATGTGAGTGTGTGTGTTTATTGTGCGTGCCATTGTATGTGTGTGTGTGTGAGTGTGCGTGTGTATACAATGCGTATGACTCATTACGCATACGCCGTGCTGTCTGCGACGCATAAATATTTGTTTGTTCTTACGCAGCGTATACGTAATCGGTGGCAGTTAATGAATGTTGCCACCATTTGAGCGTATCACATTTCAAATCAAACAGAAACGTGTGAAATACCAGACATGTTGTGAGGCTAAAGATTTGTTTATAATTCTCACACTCTGTTACGGCAGGTAAACAAATCGACTTAAAACCGATTTAATAGTTTAAAGAAGCGAAGTTTCGATTACTGTTAAGCCAAAAATTGGAAATGCCTATATCTTTCCAGTTTGAAAAACTGATAACCCCCCTTCAAAGAGCGAAATTCACGAATTTGAAGGTCATGTTCAATTCCGCCTCCAAAAATCACGAAATTTGATATCTCTCGCGGTGCTTGGGGAGCTTGTCTAAGCCAATCTGACAGGCTAGAAACCTTTTGGCCACCTGTTATCAGCTGCCAGTTGTGATTTCAGAATTCAATATCATTTCAGATTTGACAAATTTATGGCAGTTCTAAGTCTTTCAAAAGTCACATTTTCGATTATTTTTGTACTCAATTCTTAGCCATTCGACAATCGTTTTTCTCGTAGTGTACAAATGCAAGTCTGCATATAAATATTGTATACATTTTCATTAGCTATATGCATATATATATATATATATATATAAATATATTTTGGTCAGATCCTCCTTTGCCCCCGCCTGATTATTCATTTCACATTTCGCTGTTTAATTTTGTTTTTTCTTGCCTTTGTTCTGACATTTATTTGAGTGTGTGCGTGTGTGTGGCTGCGATTTGAAGAGCTTTGTTTGAATTTCACACACATGCACATAATATTAATATATGTACCTATGCATATATGGTATGTATGTATTAGTAGCTGTATCTGTTAGTACACGTATGTGTTAGGTACACATGCAGTTTGCTTTTTACTGCTCTTGTTTCGCATACATATTTTGCGAGTGTGCTTTTATTTTATTGCCATCTTTCTCTTTCTCTTTTCCTTTTTTTCGTTTTTGTTGTTGTTTTAGGTACGAATTTACTGCGTCTTTATTGTTCACTGTTTTTTCTTCGACCAAATAATAATATTTGTGTTCCAAAATGTTGTGTGTTTATTCGAGCAGCGCTTAAGACTCGAAGATTTTGATAAATAAATATGAATGGATTTGTAATATTTGTATTTGTTAATTATTTGCAACTGTAATTTGAATTTAAGCTTTTTGCCACATTAAATCCGATCTCTTCATTACTGAGTGCTGTAAAAGCTTTAAATTCCACTCTCTTTCAATCACAATTTACTCTCCTCAACTCTTACTCTCAACTCTTACTCTCCTCAACTCTTACTCTCCTCAACTCTTACTCTCCTCAACTCTTATTCTCCTCAACTCTTACTCTCCTCAACTCTTACTCTCCTCAACTCTTACTCTTCTCAACTCTTACTCTCCTCAACTCTTACTCTTCTCAACTCTTATTCTCCTCAACTCTTACTCTCCTCAACTCTTACTCTCCTCAACTCTTACTCTCCTCAACTCTTACTCTCCTCAACTCTTTCTCGCTCCTCAACTCATACTCTCCTCAACTCTTTCTCGCTGCTCAACTCAAAAGCCAACTAGTAAAGCTTTTGCCATGCGAAAAGCTACTTGTAATTACCGTATTATAACGGCTCACATCATTTTTCGTAATCCTTTTAACATCTGTCACCTTTTGTTATTCACATTTACAGCTATTTTTCGCATGTGTGTACGAGTGAGAACAAAAACAACTCTGCGAGTGCATTGCCTCGCATTATTCCGCTATTAATCATCTGATATATGGTACACACACACACCTCTGTCTAAGCACACAGTTAGGGCCATAAAACATCAATCAAATATCGAGCCAAAAGAAATAAATAAACAAATCTTGCCACCGCCTCTCCCCCTCCCCCTCTCTCTCTGTCTCTCCACAAGTTGGATTACTTTTAATTAATGGCCTTTGTTTCATTGCTTTGCTGTTTGTGCTAAAACTTTTAATATATATATACTGATGTGCGTGTGTATGTGTGTGTGTATTTATTTTATGGGTAGATTCGCGTATATATTCGTTGCACTCGGTTGCGCCATTTGTTGAGCGATAAGCGTCAACGTTTTGAGCTCTTAAATTCATTTCAATTCGAAAGCGAGAGTCTTCAAAGCACATCGCGAATGTTTACCCAGTGCTGTGCCATATATCTATGAATGTATTCATCTATGCACTCGCATTTTGTATGAATATATATGAATAATGTTTTACTGCGTTAGTCATTTGGCAGGCACGAGTGAAATGCCTGAGTTATTTGCCGCAAATCATGTCAGGTGAAATATCTTAGAATTGTCAGGCATTCTGGTATTACGTATGCGTCTAACGTATAGTATCAGACATCAGACATTACTTATCTAGTAGCACTCATGAACATTGATTATTTAAATGTATTCCGACTTTCATTAAGAGGGAACTGTTGACTCGACTAGTGATAATGATCAAGTATATATAGAATATGTATATACCTTATGGCATTGGAGACTTAAATGCGTTACAAACTTGAGGACAAAATCATAATACCCTCTGACCAAAAATGAGCGGAATGAGTAACTGACAATATTTATAGCGTAAGAAATTTAAGTGTGGCAATGCTTGGCAGATATTTCATTTATATCACTTGTGGTTTATTAACCAAAATGACCTTGAAACTCACGGCTTAAGAACATTACACAGCCAGAGAACTTTACTTTCAGCCAGAGAACTTTACTTTCAGCCAGAGAACTTTACTTTCAGCCAGAGAACTTTACTTTCTGCCAGAGAACTTTACTTTCAAAAAATCGCTCTCTCAAGCAGTACCATCAAAATCATTCTACTAAAGCTAAACTATTAGTCAACTATTAGAAAACAACTAAAAGTAGGCAACATATAGCAACATTTAGCTGCCATAAAACTAATAGAACTATAAATTCCATAACAGATACAACTTTCGCTTGCCCCTTCTTGCAACATCATCGCTTTGCCACCAAAAAGGATTACTATAAGTTCAGATATATATATATATCAGATCAGATCAGATCAGATATATATCAGATCCATTTGTCCCTTGTCTGCCTCATCAGCTGTAAGATGAGCTCATCATTTGTGATATTAATGTGCCAGATGAGAAGTCATTCATTGATAAATACTAGGCACAACACCACCTAGGCAATTAGGCGAGAAAAAAGTTTTAAAAAATAAAAGAAAAAATCGAAATATATATATATATATATATATTTGTTATATATTTTTTGTTGTATGGCATTTCAACTTGTTTTCGCATCATTTGGCGGCCATTTTCTGATGACGCGCAACGCGGCCACAAATGTGACTTACTGTCAGATACACACATATATATATATATATATATATATATATATAGCTACAGCTGCAGAGCCACAGCTGTACACAAATACATGAGCACGTGTCGCTTTTGTTTGGTATATTTTTGTATATATGTGTTAATGGGTCTCTGACCTGATTTAATAATAATAAATATCATGTCAGGCCCGTTTGCATGTGTGCGTGTGTGTGTGTGTGTGTGTATACAAACACAATTAAAAATTGCAATGAATTCCAAGTTGCGGTTGAATTTAATGTTTATTCGATTAATTTAATGACTGTTTAAAACGAGTCATAAATAAAACCCTCAAATTAACTGGAAATATCAAACAATTTGAAGCCCTTAACTGAAAAGAAAGGAATCTTAACTTAAAATGCACTTAATTTAAGTAAATCTTAAGCTAATTCAAAAAGTCTGTTCAAATTGATGCTAGATATGTTATATATATCTGTCGAGTGCAACGTTTTTAGCCATTCAAAAATGAGCCTAAAAATAGGTCTTAGCCCGAAATGCAATTACTGTCCCATACTTTGGAATTTACGACCAGGTTAAAACCATTTTTGTTGAATTTCTCAAAAATTACACTTAAAATCACACAAAATTCAAAAAACAAAAGTCGGACAAACATAAAAACCCAAAAATATATATGAAAATGCAGAATACATACATATATACATATGTACATGTATGTGTGTGTGTACAACGTATAAACAACAAGGCAAACGAAAAATATAATAACAAAATTAAGCTAACAAAATGTCTTATCAAGCACTGAAAAGAATAAAAAAAAAAAATAAATGAAAAAAAAATAATAAAAAAATATAAAAAAAAAAATACATCAAAAAATTCAAGCACAGAAATTTCAAATTGTATGTTGGGAATAAGCGAATAACAAATGTTCTATAAAATAAATATATAACATTATTAATTATTATAAATGTTAACTAAATGTTAACTGTTCCAGGCATCCCCTTAGGCCAATCCGATTAGGCAAAGTTCCAAGTTCTAAATTCCAAGTGAAGAGAACAAGTTCAAAGAACCAGTTAAGTGAAAAAGTTTAAAGGTATAAACTAACAAACTTTTATGAAGTCGAAAAGCAGTTGTTAAAAATCTATAAAAATTGCTACAAATTTTCAAATATTATTTTTATAATTTCATATTTTATTTTTAACATTTTTTTTTTTTTTTTTGAGGTTGCCGTGCTAACACCCCCAATTATAATAATAATAACATTTTGATGAGTAATGTCGCTATGACCACGCCCACCAATCAAACAGCCACCCACCCACTGCCATCATAGTTCAATATACCCCACAGGCCTCTTGGCACATTTCGTGTACAATCGAAAACAAAATAAAAAAAAAAATATGGCAAAAAAAAAAAATAATCAACAGCGTCTGTATTTTTTCACTGCTCGTATGTGTGTGAGGGTGTGCGTTTGCATGTGTGTGTGTGTGTCAGTGTGTGCGTGACCTTGAAAACGGTTGCTTTGTTGTTGCCACATTTTGGAAATTATCGCGCGTGTTTGTGTGTGTGAGTGAGTGAGCGGGAGAGTGTGAGTGCATGTGTGTGTGCCTGTTTGAATGTATTGATGAAATGAAAGTCGCTGCTGTTGCTGCTGTTGCTGCTGCTGCTGCTGCTGCTGCTGCTGCTCGTTCGTTGTTGTGTTCGTTGACAAAATGCAAGCAGCTAAAATTGAAATGCGCTCGCAATTATCGCAGTCGCCGTCGCTGTCGCCGTCGCAATCGCTGCCATGAAATTAATTATCTTTTTACAGAGATGTACGATAAACATTTGCACCAGACAAAAAGGCAAAGTTCGCTGTATTAATTCAAGGCCAAGTGCAAAAATATTGTATACACATATGCATGCACACACACACACACAGATATGACAGCAACAGCAACAAGAACAGTAATATTGCCAATATGTGTAAAAATACAAAGCAAACAGCGAAAGCGCAACTGAGGTGCGAGACAGAGAGAGCGTGAGAGACAGCGAGTGCAGCGCAAGTAATGAGAAGAGAGCGAGAATGTATAGCATATAAATTGAAACGGTATATTATAATATTATATTTGTATTCTATTTTCGGCAAATTCATCAATGGCGCAAAGTTCTGCCAGTCGACATTTGAATCATGTTCAAACATGTCAAGAATTTGTGAAATACACGATTAAATAGAAAATAAAAATAAGAAAACTGAAGAAAGACTTTTGAATAAACTTTTTTTTTGAGTTTTTAAGTACGAATAAATATTGTAATCAAGTTAACTTTAACTTACTCCAACTTGAAATGTCTTTAGATATAAAATTTGCTGTTTTATTTTCAGACCTTATAATAAGTTGATACAGACATAAAATAACTTCTCCTTTGACATATGCAAATAAGCTCGTATATATGTATATATCATATTCCAACAAGCATATTTTTCCCCCTTTTATTTATGTTGATTTGTGGCTGCAGCTTGGAGGGTTTTCCCCCCATCAATGCCAATCAAATGCTGCGCAAAAATGTGACAATCAACTGGACATAAAATTGTGGCGCCTCAAGGGAGGGCGGCCTCAAGGCTTATGGCAAATAGATCCAAATGCAAATGGAACTGTCACAAAATCCTCAAACAACGACAAATAGTTGTTGGTTGTATATCGTGTTAATCCCAAATGATAGGTCTGCAAGGCGAACGAACACCAGAAATCCATTTGTGGACACGTTGCGCACGTAACTGGTCTAAAATACCAAGTGGGCGTGGCCATTATTAACATTATTTATTGGGGCTGCGAATGCAAACGGAATACAAAAAAACGCACACGAAAAGCAGCAGCGCAAGAACATTATCATCTGCATTAGGGACACACAATCATAATCATCCTATTTTGAAATTCACATGAATTTCAAGGACAAACTCGCAGTTATTTTTTTCTCACTTTTTTGGGTTTTGTTTTTTCCGCCGTTTGTTTTTTATTTCTGTTTTTTATTTTTGTTGTTTTGCAGGAATTAATTGTGCGGGTTCTCTGCATGTTACGCACACAAGCAAACGTTGCACTTATTGTGCACATATATAGTTCTATATATATATATATATGTATATATGTATTTGTTTATATATAAATGCCTGTTCAAAACAGGAAAGCCAACAAAAAATGAAGCAGAACCCGACACAGCGTCATCTTCTCTTGTGTGCGCTTTGTGCTAATGGCATTTGGCCTATTTATGCTTCCACGTATTCACACACACACACAATTACATACACACACACACACACATATGTACATCTTTAGCTTGGGATATTAGGTAACGTTTGCGCTTCGCTTTCGCTCCGGGGGTTTCAAATTTGTTTTTAACCCTTCAACTGACGCAGGGTAACTTTTCAATTTTTTTCGTTTGTTTTTTTTTGCTTTTTTCGTTGCTCTTCAAGCATTTTGAATCGTTGTCGTCCATTTGTTCAGCTGAAAGTTAATTAGGTTACAAGCACAGTGGGTTAACAGGGTGTTCCATTTAGGGGTCGTAGCTTAAGCTCTTGTTTGTGTAATTTGACTTGCCCGCATCCATGCTGAACCCAATGCAAACTGAGCGCCAAATAATCTTGTCTATTTTGTCGTTTTTCATCCAAACTACAAATTACAGTTAGAATGCCAACGACCATACTACGCTGAATACATCGGTTCTCGTCCGATCACCGAAATTAAGCAGCGTCGGGCGCGGTGAGTACTTAGATGGGGGACCGCTTGGGAACACCGCGTGTTGTTGGCGATTTATATACCGTTGCTACGATTTATATACCTCAACCTCTCTCAGTTCAGTTTCAGTTGTATATTAGTTGATTACTGAGGTTTTTAGTTAACAACTTTTATATTCATTCACTCTCCTTCCTCAATTTCCAATAAGAACTCGAAACACCCTGTATTGCTGTACTCCAATGCCAATTGGTTGCAC
Source organism: Drosophila neutralis (assembly GCA_035044385.1). Lineage (NCBI taxonomy): Eukaryota > Metazoa > Arthropoda > Insecta > Diptera > Drosophilidae > Drosophila > Drosophila neutralis. The sequence goes on along the minus strand of JAWNME010000429.1, from coordinate 148,074 downwards.
GCGCTTCTTTCTACCCATATACTCACCACTAGCATAAGCATATATATATATATACATGTGTAAGTTTTCAAGATCAAGGTCAAGCCATATGTATATATCTATCGCAGCTTATGTACAGCAGAACGAAGAAGAAGAGAAAGCAACAGAGGAGAATCGCAAACATGTGCCCGGCGCACACACACTCACACAGACATACACGCACTCACATACACTCACACACACATGCAAACAATGGAACTCTGGCAATTTTTTTTTTTAACAACCCCTTTTTTTCTGGGCAGACCATTTGACACACTAAAGCCAGCCGCGCACGTTCATAATGATAATGATAATGATGATGATGCCGATGATCAAGTTCCTTGTGGACAATGGGCAGACAAGTGTACCTGCCAAAGAGACCAATAAGAAGAAGAAGAAGCAGCAGCAGCAGCAAGAAGATCAGAAGAGCAACAGCCAAAAAAAAAAAAGCAGCTGCTGTCGGGAGACCTTGAACAAAAGTCCAGACAACAACAACAACAACAACAAGAACAAAAACAACCGCAGCGACAAATTTTTGCAAGAGACGTGAGATCGGTTTAAGTTCTTTAGTTTTTTTCGACTCTTTTTTTTTTTTTTTGGTCAAATTCTAAGGCATAATCAGGAAATGCAAGCCACAAACAACAAGCTGGAAACCAGTTTCTCATATGTATATAGAGAAGAAGCCTTCGACTTCTTCTTCTTCTTACTTTTGTACTGAAAGCACAGACAGCGACTGTTAGACAGCGAGAGAGAGAGAGAGAGGCAGAGAGAGAGGGTGAGCGAGAGGGGGAGGGGTAGCCGTTATCATGTTTCAGGCACATGATTCAAATTGAAATTCATCGCTGGAAACCTTGAAAAGCAACAACAACAACAACAAAAACAACAACAACAACAACAACAACATTAACTTTAGTTGTGCGTGTCCTGCACAGATTAAGGCAGAGCAGTTTATGCTTCTTCTTCTTCCGCTGCTTCTTCTTTTCATTCTTGTTCTTCTTCTTCATTGGTTTCTGGGTTTGGTTCACTTTGGGCCTTTGGGCTTGGCTCTGTCTAGACATTTTTTGGTACGATACTAATTGCAGTCATTGCTCAATCGATCCCATCGATTTTTTGGCCACATTTCTTCCATATTCACTTCTTGTTGTTGTTGTTGTTGTTGTTGCTGTTGTTGTTTTTGATTTGGGTTTCTCTGGAAAGTGCTTGAGGCGAGTTTATTATGCTAATATTTATGGTGTCTGTGTGCACTCTGCTGAAATCTGAGGCAGACAATTGGGTGCAGAATTTCTTATGCACTTAACAGTTAAACATCCATTGGGTTATATGATATATATAAGCATGCGATATATATATATTTACCACAAGAGCTTTTGCAAAATGTTGTTGGAATTCGATGGCAAAAGTGTTCAAAAGTTGATTAGAATTTACAAAATGACATATCGGCAGTTTAATAATATATATATATATATATTGACCACAAGCTTCCTTTTGTTCTCTTTACAATTTTCTTATCTTTAAAGTCTTGCTCTCCATCTAAAGACTTTCATATCGCTACCACCTTTCACCACATTTCTCTCAATTTCTTTTGTATATCGTTCAGCGATGTTATATATACATATATTTAATATGCCAACTTTTACAATCTGAACTTGCCTTTCAATGGTTTTGGCCTGCACCCGATTTAAAGCCAAGATTTGTGCTTAGTTTTTGGCTATAAGTAAGTTGTCACAAGCAAGAGCGCCTTTGATTATAATTACTTATTTTTGCCACAAGCTACTAAAGTTTACCAATTTCATCTTGTTGACTTGTTTATGTCTACCAAGTTTCTCAATCATTATACAGTATTTTTCTTTCTGCTTCTTTCTTACTCAACCTCAAACTCTCGGCGCTCACATATTTCACCACGCAAAACCTTTTTCTTTTTGCTCTATAACTGACCCAACCCCCTTCAACTTTCCTCCGAGTTTGTCGACTTTCCCAATTCCAATTCCAATCCCAATCGAATCTCTCGAAGATGGCCGCATCTGTTGTGAACTGCGTCGACCTTGTGGCTGGGCTGAAGCTGGGCTGCCATTAGCATATGTGTAGTGTACATATACCCTGTACACGACGCCCGATACATACTATATGGAATATATAGACGATTACTGTGGTAAACACCGACGCATTGGGTGCACTCAAGCTGACCATACATATAAATAACCAATTACAGATGCCAGACCAGACCAGCACTCTACTCCACACATACTTATACTTATTCCATACATAACTCAAAGCGCAAACGTCAAGAAAATGTACGCAAAATTGGGCATAAAATCATAGACCAGATGCAGCACAAGCATTTCGACCTGCTCCAATCCTTCTTCTTCTTCATCATCATCTAACTGGGGAGCATTTTATTTGTGCAGACATTGCGCATACGCCACATTGAACACGCAGCAGGCAGAGGGCGGGCAGAGGGAAGGCAGAGGGCGGGCAGAGGGAAGGCAGAGGGCGGGCAGAGGGAAGGCAGAGGGCAGGCAGCATGCAGACCCAATTGTCAGTGAAATTGGAAAAAAAAACACACACAAATAAATAACAGGACAAAGTCCCTCGAGGAAGAGTGTGGGAGTGAGAGAGAGCACACTAACAGATACCCTGCGCTCAGAATTCCTATTCCGATTTATTGCGCCCTCTTCTGAGTTTTATAGCCTCTTCCATCTATCCTGATTCTTATTATTTATTATTCTATATACACTTACAGTGTTTTATTTGAAATAATATCGATAGTTATCGATTTACACAAAATAAATATATATATTGATCTATAGTCCAATTATTGGATTTGTTGCCCTCAAAGCGCATAGACAAACAAATATGATAAAGTGCAGTGATATTTCGATAAGTGTACATATATTTTGAAGCAATCGATATTTATCGATCTTGAGAATACAGAAGGTTTGTTATCGAAATAAAGTACAATAAACTAATACTAGATAGACATAAGATCTTCAATTCTGCCCGACTTACATAAATAAATTTGAATTGTATATCGATATTTATCGATTTGCGTGGAATAGGGTTAGTTATCCATTGAAACAGAGTAGCACTCAACCAATATACACAAAAGTTAGACACTTTAAAGTTGCCTTCTATCATACCCATTTCACACACTTTGTGTAATGGGTATTCTAAATCGAGAAACCTACTGTTTGCCTCTGAACGACGTCATTGAGTCCCCTTGGCACATTTTAGGCATTTGTGGGTCCGCTTGCTTAAGTGCCTCTCGCCTGAGCTCATCCCAACAGCCAGCACAATCCACCAGACACCATCCACATTCCACATCCGACAAACATCCTTTATACTTCGTCCTTGTCTGCGTTCGCATTGCGACTAACAGCCTTGGCATGATTTCATTACATTACGCGCTTTCCTTCTCTTATCACTTTTGCTCTCTTTCCCTCCCCCTCACTCTCACTCTCTCTCTCTCTCTGTCCCTGTCGCTGTCTGTGTGCCTGGCTTTTTATGGGTCGTTTGCTTTTGGGGCGGGCTCCTCGCTGCCCCGTTTCGTTTGCCCCGCCGCGCACCGCCAGACACATCCAGCAACTGGGACTGTGACTCTGAAGTGAAAGCGAGCAGAAGGAGACAAGGTTCAAAAAGGACACACGCACAATGCAATATGGCCACGACGCGAAGGAATCAACGCAATGTAGTAAAAAGAAAAAAAAAAACACTAAACTGAAAATAAAACCGAAAAACAATCGATATTTTTCGGGCCGACAAGCGACGCGCTTTTTTTTGGCCATTTTATTTTGGTAACTCAGTGAGAAAAGCCGCACTTTTCATGGCCAGGGCCAGGGCCAAGGCTGGAAATGGAAATGAAAATGGGGCTGAGGCGCAAACTGGAATTGAGGCTGCGCAGGGCGTTGCCTTAAGGGCGGCGAGGGAACAGTGTGTGCGTCTGGCCGCGGGGGAGGTGTGGGTGAGTGGTTGAGTGGCGCTACCTCAAAGTTTATTGTCTGGGTTTAGCCTTCAACTTGGCTGGCGACGCGATGCCAAAAACCGACGTCGACGGCGACGCTGTCTGGTGACCTTCAACTTTCAACTTTATTGGCATTGTCAGTTAGACCCAGCGCCACCCACTTAACTACCACCTCCTACCTACCTACCTACTCCCAGCTACCACCCACTACGCCTCAGTCCCCGTTTCATTGCTTTGTCTGCTTTGTCTGTGCACATTTTTGGCAATTTCGAGGCTTACTTTCGGCTCATCATTTGTGCGCAAACCCCACTTTTGGGTGTCTGCCATGCGCGACCTTGAAAATGGTCACGTTCTCACGTGAAAGGTGAAAGGCACGTTCATAGCACATTTATATTTGCTTGCTTGTTTGCTTGTGTGTGCGTGTCTCGCTTGAACTCGTGTCTAATTCAGTGTGAGGTCTACAAATTTCGCTTTTTCCTTGTAGTGATTTTCAGCCACATTCACCAAATATTTCTATTTCTGCATATATGTATATTCCCAGACACAGCAAACAGGTTAACAAACTGGCTCGTAACTGCAAAGACGGTTTAATCCCTTATCCCTTTCAAATTGCCAACAGAATATTACAAGTTGAAGCTCAAGACTTTTGGGCTTGTAAACAGCATTCGGTTGAGAAAAAAGGCAAGAGCAGATAAGACCAGACCGAAAACTTGTTAACTTGTAAGAGAAATTAACAAAAAAAAAAAAATAAATAAAATAGTATTGTAGAAATAAAATAAAAGGTAAACTTCACCCAAAAAAGTGTTTTGGACTGATGCCAACAACACGCGGTGTTCCCAAGCGGTCCCCCATCTAAGTACTAACCGCGCCCGACGCTGCTTAATTTCGGTGATCGGACGAGAACCGATGTATTCAGCGTAGTATGGTCGTTGGCGAAAGTCGAGTGCTTAATAAACGGTTTTATGCCTCATATTGAGAATTTAGAGTTGAGAATTCGAAAAGTTTACGTTTTTGTGGTGATTAATAGTTCAGAACATAACAAAGAAATCAAAGAAAATATGAAAACGCTGTATTTGATGAGTATTTCCCAGAAAAGCAATTGCTTTTATCCTTTGTGTCTACTCCACTAAATATTTCATGTATCTACTTATCACCACTATATGTATGTGTAAATAAATCAATTTTCATTTTTCTTGCCCGAATAACGTAAATTTTTAATAATTTCATTATAATATATATAATTCAGCAGTAACTACAAAGCTTTTGACTGCACTGCTAACTAAAAAGCTTTTAACTCAAAGGCGCCATCTGTGTTAAATTACTGATAGCCTTAGCCCGTGCACGTAAACGAACACCAGATGGCGCTGCGTGCACAGCTCACGCATCTCTTTCGCACGCACTCACCTGTTTTGCCATTGGGACTATATGGATCGTAGCTGCCAGCTGACATTGGCGATGCATAACCGTTGGACATGTTATAACTGTGATTCTGCGAACCGGGCGACGGCGACAGCGGCGGCGCTGAGCTGGGCACACTGCCCGGACTTGACGTTGACATCCAATCCTCAGGCCTGCAATGCGATGCAGTAAGTGTGAAAGAGGAAGGGAGAGAGAACTGAAAGCTTTTTGCCTTTGTTTTACTTACGCATCGAGACGCGCTCGCTTTGTGGGCACAAAAGCCAAAAGCCCATTGGAGTTGGAGGAGGAAGAAGATGCTGCAACCGCGGCAGCAGCAGCAGCGGCCGCTGCTGCCGACGTTGATGCTATGCCGCTGCTACTATTACTATTGTTGTTGATGGTCAAGGCGATGACGTCAGGCATGGGTTCGGTTTTAATTGTTGTTGTTGTTGTTGCGGGCGTGGCAGTCGAAGTCAACGTCGACGTCGTTGTTGTGGCAGTTGTCAATAGCTTTAATTTATCCTCAACACCATTTGCACGGGTCAAGGTGGCATTGCTGCTGCTGTTGTTGTTGCCAGCGCCGGCAGCGGCTGCGGCGGCGGCTGCTGCAGCAGCGGCTGCGGCTAATTGTTGTTGCAACAAAATGTGACTGGGTATTTGGGTTGTCTGTTTTGGTTTGCTTTGTTGTTGTTGTCCAGTTGTTGGCTGTGGTTGTTGCTGCTGCTGTTGTTGTTGTTGTGTGGCATTCAAACGGTACATTTTGCCTGCTGCATGTACTTTTTACAAGCTGTGAATAGTTGTGGTTGTTGCTGTTGTTCTTCTTGTGGTGGCGTTTGACAACATGGCCACGCCTTCATGTTGCCTATAAGCATTTTATTTTACATAGTTTGTCAGTTGTCCTATAGCTGCAATGAAAACCCAAAGTAGAAAAAAATATTTTTTTCAAAAAAATTCGAAAACTAATTTAAAAATCAACAAAAAAGAAAATCCCGCCCCCGGGTGGACTCGAACCACCAACCTTTCGGTTAACAGCCGAACGCGCTAACCAATTGCGCCACGGAGGCTGCGTTTACAGCGCAAATTTTATACATACTTCAAACCAAAAGCACACACAAAAAGCTCCAGCTGTCAAAATGAAAGTGTTTTAGCTAAAAAGAGCTTTCATTACATCAAGCACTGCTTTGGCTGCGTTTCGGCTGCACTGCTTACTAAAAAAGCGACTTTGGACGATACTGTCTCAGCTGCCTCCGTGGCGCAATTGGTTAGCGCGTTCGGCTGTTAACCGAAAGGTTGGTGGTTCGAGTCCACCCGGGGGCGAATTATATATTTTCGTTTTTTATATATTTTTGTATTACTTGTAATAAAAATCAATATTTGTAATTGGCAGTTATTAGTTACTGTTATAGCTCACAGGCTATTCATTTCAATTAAGTCTTTTTTGCTTTAATTAATTATTGGGTTTGCATTTTATGCACGTATAATTTATTTTTGTATGATTCGCATGACTAAATGTCAATTACCTGACGTTAAACGGGGTCAATGCAGCAGTTTAATGCACCTTAAGTACTCATCGTAATAATTGCAAGTGGCATGCAACCACCCAAACCCATCCCACATCCCACTTCTCTCTCTCTCTCTCTCACTCTCTTTCCCTTGCCTTTGCACTTTGTTGTTGTGCTTTATTATTGCTGGTTCTATTCTCAAATGAACGCATAGCCACGCCTCTTTTGACATCCCACCCACACACACATGCACACACACATGCACACAATTATCAATAAGCGCGTGCACACATGCTCAGTTGGAGATGTGTGTGTGTGTGTGTGTGTGCGTGGTATAAGCATATTGACCCAGAATCCTTGATAAGGTCGTCGCTCAACACGCCGACGTTGACCCAATTTTGTTATAGCTTTTCCGCTTTTATATAAGGACATATATCCCAGGGAATTCATGGCAAGCGGGAAGGCAACGGGCTTTATTTGAGTATGGGAATAGATTTGTCATAAACATGATGATCACACTTGTGGCTGTCGCTGCGGCATTCAACCTAGTTGCAACATTCTATTCACAAAGAAACTATGCATCAAAACTATAGCAAATTGACATTGCTCGACTAAGAGTTATGTTTGAGTATATATATACATATAAAGGTTAAGGTTTCTCACACCAAAATCAAGTCTCCAAAATCTGCTGTTTCTATTAAATTTGAACTGATTATACCCGGCTTGCGCCATTAATGTGAATACGGGGCATATAGATAGAAATTGGCAAATTTAAATCTATTTATTCAACACACAGTTGATGAAAATAGAATTGATTTCATTTTCTGTTTGTTGCTGTTGTTGCAATTGGCAAAGTTTATTCGCCTTTTGTCGCTGACATGTTGCACTTGCACTCAATTCTAGTATTATCCCATCCCGACTGTAGTTTTTTTGCCATTTGCTATTGTTATTATTGTTGTCTGTCTGTTTGTCTATCTATCGTATGACTAAACAAAACTGTCTGAAAACTGACTGGCATCCCTTCACTGCCACTGCCGCTGCCCTTGCCGCTGTCCCTGCCCCCCTCTGCCTGAATGACCGATGGACCGACGCTGTAAACGATGCATTTCCGTTGCAGTTTTATTTTTGAAAAGCGAGGAAGAAAAGTGCAAAAATAAAACAAAATCAAAGAAAGAGAGGGAACTCATCTGCATTGCCAATTGGCGCGCCTCACAAAACAGCTGCAATTTATGCACATTACAATTAGCAAAAGAAAAAAAAAAGACTTTCAGTTCTTCTTCCTCTCTCTCTCTCTCTCTCTCTCTCTCCACCCTTTATTTACTTTTTCCAGTGCAATGAATTGAATGAAGCTAGAAAAATGGGGGTCGAGAAAATGCAAGGGAAAATCATTTTTGCATAGTTGTGAAAAGTGAATTGAAATGTGTAATTATCATTAGCTGATTCTACAGTGAAAAAAAAACATTTATTTATTTGAAATTTATCAGCTAGTAAATTACTCACCAGTTTTGCATGTCGTTTCGTTTGTCATACAATCCAAATAATTATTGTTTATTTATATTTTTGTTCACTCTTTTTTAAGTTAGATTAATTGTCCGTACATATGTCGTAATATTTCACCAAAATCTGTAAATAAAGGCAATAAGCAGTCGGTCAGTCGGCCATCAATCAATTCAAATTCAATTTTGACACTTTAATAATAATTATTCAAATGACATTTAACACACTGTGCGCTATTGCACTGAGAGGGAGAGAGAGCGTCACAGAGCGGAGCACAAAAACTTCCAGTTACCTAGCCGCGAGAGAGATTGTTTGTCGAGAGAGTGACAGAGAAAGAGAACGCGGTATGCAATTGGGTCTCAGTCAAATGGCAACGCCGACAGCCCCCTCCTCCTCCTAAATTCACTCAGCAAGACACAGACACGTGCATTTCAGCAATTTTTATTGACAATAAAAAAACAAAAAAAAAACACAACGCAGCAAAATGTTTGAACGAATTAATTTCAATGTGCACATTAATTTTTGCATTTAAATGATATTTATATGCATGTGATTTGATAAACATTATACGCGCCACAATAACATGAACAACAATGAAACGCACACAATGCCGCCTTCTCTTTCTATTTCTGTCTATCTCTCTCTTGTGTCTTTTATTATTGCACTCGCACAGTTTCCACCGTTTCTAGCTCTCTCTCAGAGAGCGCCAAACAACTGCATAGAAATGTCGTGTGGGTGGGCAAAAGTGTGAGAGGGAGGAAGGTAAACGTCACTCGCTGTCAGCATGGCATGGACTGCAGCAGCAGCAGCAGTCACAAAAACAACAACAACAACACACACACACACATACTACTGCATGTTCGCTCTCTCAAATTCGGTTCTGCGGCGCTCTCCCAGTAAACAATGCAAGACAACAAATGGAATTGAATTGTGAGTGAGAGAGGGAGAGCAACGTCACTCGCTGGCAGCAGCCGCAGCAGCAACAACAACAACAACAGCACTTGGCACGGCACAGTTTTTGTAGTTGTTTAGAAGTTTGCATACATATTTCTAATTTAACACAACACATTCATGTTTATTTATGTACATTCTCTGCTAACTAATAATTTTCTGTTAAATAACATTATTTGAAAATGATTTCGTTTGTTGTTTTGCTGCTGTTGTTCGCATAGAACTTTTCCTCAAATTTGAGGCACTCAACACACGCACTCACATTGATGACAAAAACAAATTCACACACACGCACTTAAACAGGGCACAGGGGTGGGGGGCATGGGGAGCATGCGAGTTGTGTTAATTAAACTAAAATTTGTTTCACTTTACGTTTTGTTTTGTGCTGTTATTTCGAACACACAATTTGTTTCTTTATATGTATGTATATTTTTTTGTTTTCTGCACTTTTCAGCGACATAAGCGACGCGCAATGTAATTTTTATTACACGAGAGCCGCACATAAAAACTAAAACTAAAAGGCCGCCGTTGCCGTTAGCCCGTTGCTGCTGCTGCTGCTGCGTCTGCTGCTGCTTGTTACTCTCTCTCTCTCTCTCTTGGCGCTCTTTGGCGCGCCTCTCTATCTCTCTCTCTCTCTCATTCTCTCTCTGTTCTTGTGCGGGGGCGAGAGAGTGTGGAGAGCGTTGCTTGCAATTGTTATTGCTGTGTTGCTTTTGCTTGCGACGCATGCGCTCTGCTCAATTTTTCTACTTGGCAATGCTTTGACTGCTAAGCTGCGCTCAACTTTCGCGCGAACAAACAGCAACAACAACAACAGAGACATGCAGTAGCCAAAGCGGCAGCAATCGGGCACTGTCGATATGCTGCACAGTGGTGTATGTGCAGTGCATTTCATATGAAAAACTATTTTATTTGTGATAAATCACAAAATATTTATATGCAATTTTAAATAATATTATTATTATGTTATTTATTTAAGAATATTAGTTTTTAATTGTTATGCTCTGATTTTTGGTTGCACAAATTTGGCATTTGCGGACCACTGTGCACTCACACACCATAACAACAGCTTTGGGGCCAGCGTGCGGAACTTTTCAAAAAACTGGTTTTCGACTTGGGCTCATTGTGTGTGCTGTGCCTGCTTGACTGGCTGGTTATTACTGCTGTTGCTGCCGCTTTTGGTTGTGTGTAGTTGTTGCTGCTGCTGCTGTAGGTATTGTTGTTGGTATTCTTTGGTTTCTTTTTCGTTGTGGTATTTAAGCTCTACTTGTTGTTGCTGTGCTTTTGACTTTGTAACACACTTTTTGTGTTGATTTCGCTGCCAACGTCGCCGCTGCTGCTGCTGCTATGTGACTTTTGATTTTAATGCTTTTTTTTTCGTTAATGGAATTTATGTTTGCACGTATGCATATATGTAAGTGTGTCTGTTTGTATGTATGTGTTTTTCTTTTTTGCGCGTTTTGGTTTCTTTGTTGCGCTTAGTCGCTCTCTTCTGTCTCTGTCCGTCTTGAGTGCATTAAGATTACGCTGACAATGAGACGCACACGTGTTGTTGTTGTTGTTGTTGCTGGTTTCTTCATTTCGTGGGAATTTGGCATATTTTTAAGTTTATTTTCAACACTTTAGACAAGTGAAAAGGTCAGGTGTTTTTTTTGTATTTTTTTGTTTTTTTTTTGTTTTGAGTTTCAGGAGTATAGAAAGTTAAGTCTTATGGTACATAATATGACTTAACTGTTGTATTGCTTTTGTTCATTGTTTATTGTTTGGCGTGACTTTGCTTGGCCTGCATGCAAGCACTTAACCTCACTTTACACACACCCCTAAACTAATTGGTAATAATCGTCTATTGAACTTATTAGCCAAGAGGAATCCAATAAAGTGACAGACCCTGTGCAGAAAAACACAAAAGCAAAAAGGAATAAAAATATCTACCCGGGAAAACGATTTCTATTTAAAGCAGAAATTATTTTTCTTTTTCATTAATGGCAAATGCTAGTAGAAGTTGCAATAAATGCAATTATAAATCAAATTCCCTCCCTTTCTCAGCATATTTGCAATGAGTTAAGGCTTTGTTGGCTGATTTAACATTTCCGAAAACTAAATACAAAAAATGCACTTAGTGGGGGGGACTGAGAATGGGAGTGGGAAAGAGAATGGGAGTGGGAAAGAGAATGGGAATGGGAAGAAGAGTGGATACGATGGCCCCACTCCCCAGTTGAATTTCTTAACACGCAAGCGATTCGCGGCAAACATTTATAAGCAGTAGCAACAACACCAACCAAAGCAAAAATAAAAAGCGCAAGCCGCAGCAATGACGAAAATGTACAAGCAACAACAACAACAACAACGAAAACGTCGACGACAACGACGGCAAGTTGAATGACATAAAACATCAACTGACCTTCAACTCTGCGACTGAACCTTAGAAAAAAAAAAATGAATAATTTTACACTCGAAACAAACACAAACACAAAACACACACACATGCACATGCACTGCGCTATATGCAAATGTAAGCGGCGAGCGGCGCATGCAACTTACAGCAATTTATAATGGACACGCGGACACCGCCAAATAGTTGTGCAGAGAGTGAAAGACAACCGGAGAGAGAGATCGAGAGCACCCAAGTGTGACAAAAATTACACGCACACATGCATAGGCGTGTACATGTAATAGTGTTGCAAGCGCCAAGCAAAACGTCAGCTCTCGTTCCAATGTGCAATAATGCCCAAAACGTAAATGAAGAGTGTGGGCAAGAACGGGAGCGAGCGAGAGAGGTAGCGAACTAAAAGCTTGCACATGCACAGTGCATGACGTAAATTACAGGCCTGCTCTTGCACTTGGAGAGAGAGCAAAGCTGAGCAGAGCAGAGCAAAGAGAGCACCGAGAGAACGCACTCAACTACAACTACAACTACAACTACAACTAATACTTAGTCGAGTATAGTTGAGTGAGTGGTTTTGCTACGGCCTATTTAACGCTGCATGTTTATTTTTGGCGCTCGCGGCAGCGACGCAACAGCCGCAGTAACAGCGGGCAGCAGCAGCGTCTGCAACAAAATTGCATTCACTCTCGTTTCAGTAGATTTTCTTTTTGTTTTAGGGCGTTGTTGTATACAAAAACGGAAGTGTAGGCGGCGGGAGCGGTTTTATTTTGTTTTTCTCGTTTGTCGTGTCAGCGGATGCATCATGTGACGACGAGTGGCAGTTGCATGAGCGCTGCTCTGTGAGAGATGTAGATGGTGGTGGGTTTTGGGGTGGCGAGTGGAGGAAATCAGCCTGGTATGTGGAATGTCGTGCATGCCATTAACACCTGTGTAAATGACACAGGTAGGTCAAATTGTCTTTTTTTTGTTTCAGCAGGAGAGAGAGAGATGGAAAGAGGGTTCAACAGCTGTTGGTTGTGAGGGGGTAGCAAAATGGCTAAGCCCCACAGCGCAAAGAACAAATTTTTGGCAAATAATATAAATTTAGATCGATAGAGACACACGGTATTTGGGGCAACAATTAAAAATAACACGCAGAAGCCTTTGCAAGCTAAAAGCTGAACATGGCTCAGTCATCTAGAAATCATGCCCAGAAAGAACAACAACAACAACAAACGAGAATAGAGTTGCAATAGTTTTCACATCTAAATGCAGTATAGATCTGGTGGTCAAAGTTCAATCTATATCCAAAATAAACAAAATATTTGCATTAATTAGTTTAACATAGAGAACGTATAAAGGGAGAATAAGAATATGTTAACGAAAAAAAATCATTGGAGTAAACATGTGACTCTCTTCTACTGTGCCCCATCCAAAAAAGTGTTTTTGGACGATGCCAACAACACGCGGTGTTCCCAAGCGGTCCCCCATCTAAGTACTAACCGCGCCCGACGCTGCTTAATTTCGGTGATCGGACGAGAACCGATGTATTCAGCGTAGTATGGTCGTTGGCGAAAGCCAAAAGTTTATGGTAGAACAAAAGGGGAAACAAATTTAAATATGCAACTTGGTTGTAATATTAAGCAGTCCCTTTTGGCACCTGTACTCGCATCTCAGAATATTATTATGATACCCACCGGTTATAATTTATTGACAACCATTTTTGGGCCAGACATTTCTTCATGTTTTATGCATGCTGCACATCCACGAATATTTGCAAGCCAAACAACATTGAAATTTCTTGGCCCGCATTTCTGAGAAGCCCACCCCCAAAGTGTGAACTCTCCATGGTGGCAGGCGAGGGGAAAGGCTAAGGACGTTAGTGCTTTTGGCATTGAAATGTTAACACGACTGTTTAAAGTTCACAGCTTTCACAAGTCAAGTGCCGCCAAAAATGTGCAAGCCTGAAGTTCCGCCACACCCCTGTAGCTTGCCCCGTTAAAGTATGCGGCAAGTTACACACAGCATGCCATTTCCACAACATCCTTGACCCAAACAATGCACCAAAGGCAGGCGCCAAAGAGCGACTGGGGCGAATCGACAGCAAACCTAACGACGCAAAAAAGTTAAGTGCAAATGCAAGCAAAACGAATAGACGTGATGTAATCGAAAGCGAGACGATGCGCAGATACCCTGTAATCCGGTTGTTGGACTCTTAAGCTTGATCTATTTAATTTTCAAAAATACTTAAATTTGATTAGTCAAAATAATAAATAACTTCTACTCTAGTCAGAAAGTAGTTTCAAGAATGTGGAAAAAGTTGCATCTCAAATTAAACTCATCATCATAGATAAAATAAATAATAAAATAAAAAATGTGGACAAAAAAAATGGTTTTGGACGATGCCAACAACACGCGGTGTTCCCAAGCGGTCCCCCATCTAAGTACTAACCGCGCCCGACGCTGCTTAATTTCGGTGATCGGACGAGAACCGATGTATTCAGCGTAGTATGGTCGTTGGCAAAAGTCAAAAGCTTAGCGTGGGATTTTGTGCAGGGAATTCTTTAGCACACAAGTTGATTAGACTCTATTTACTGCATTTTATAGGGGACATAAATAGCACTCAGCCAGTGCCGGCTGGTTGGGCGTTGACAATGACCAACGCCGAGCCCCCCACAGACCGAATGAAAGATAGAGACTGCGACTGCGACTGCGACAGAGGCCCAACCAGAAGCAGAGACACAGAGAGAAATGGAAAGGTCTTCCACCTGGGCTGTGCCGTCATGGCGACGACGACGATGTTTTGGGTGGTTTTTGGGTGGCAAGGACGCGTGTCTCGTCGCGCCGTTTAATGGAATTGAAAATGCTGCAGCAGAAGAGGGGGCAAAAAAAAAATCAAAATCGATAAATTTCACTCGTGCATTATGAAAAGGTTTTGTTTGAGCAAATTGTTGTGGGTGGGGCTGCGAATTTCAGTTTCAACTCTCTTTTCCCTCTCCCTCTCTCTCACGCTCTTTGTACCTCTCCTTTTATTTGAGGGTACGGTCAGTTAGCATGTAATCTATCATGACTTGCTAAAAAGTTTTTGCAAATTTTATACCCAAGTCAAGGCACGCAACTTGAAGTGATACGAAGTTGTTGAAAGCTGAATAGGTTTTTGCCAATTGAGCAGGGCGGGAAATAGGGAATTATGTGACTAAACAGCTGCAGCACGCAATATATTAAAGGACGTAGTGAAAATAACACTTATTATTTCTTTAAAAAAAATAATCACAATATAATATCACATTTTATGATACGAATTTTGTAAGTCTATAATAAGAATATTTTTTTACTCACCTCATAATCAAACTTTAAAGCTATTCTGTTTTTTTATCTGCAATAAAGAAGGGGAATATATTTGTATTATGCTATTGAAACTGGTTTTTGGTTATTTATTTCTATAACTCGCTTTAATTATGCACGCATCAAATTGCACTCAGATCGTTCCAAGAACAACAAAAATAGTTTGGAGAAGACAGCAAAAGCAAAAGCAAAAAAAAAATCAAAGCACAAGTGACAAACAACCTTTAGAACTTTTCCAAGCTTTCATTGGCACAATGAGCTTTAAGTAGCTCATTAGTTTCCTTGCAGATCAATCGGTCCTGTGGCGCAATGGATAACGCGTCTGACTACGGATCAGAAGATTCCAGGTTCGACTCCTGGCAGGATCGCAGCACTTTTTCTTTTTTTTTCTTTTACTTAAATTTATGTTAGCCATTTGTACTGAGTTTTAATGGTTTTTAATTGGCTTAGGATAGTTACATTAAAATATTGGATAAATGCTTTATTTCCTAATATGTTCATTTTTCTTGCATTCTACGAACTATTTTATAACTGCGATTAACATTTATTATAGAACCCCGCCTATGTTTAGTATCTCTTCGCAAAATTGTCAGCAGCCTCCGTGGCGCAATTGGTTAGCGCGTTCGGCTGTTAACCGAAAGGTTGGTGGTTCGAGTCCACCCGGGGGCGATTTCTACTTTTTTCCCGCATAATTTAAATTTTTACAACATTTTCCCGATCACATCTCGCCGCAGCCAGTAATAAACTCTCGCCAAGGTTATTTTAATTATATAAAACTAGTTGGGCGGCGACTCTTTGACTCAACTTACTCGGCAAGTTGTAGAGTGAGTTTTTCGACACACGCGAAAAAATGGCTTGGGAAAGGGGGAGGGACCAAGGTGGCAACTACTTAACTGCGGAAATTGAGGGAGATACACTTCAACTCTGAAAATACTCACAAATATATATTAAAATAAATAATTTCTAAATTTAAAAAAATGCAGAACTCTTCAAACAGCACATTCCCATACCGGGAATTGAACCCGGGCCTTCCGGGTGAGAGCCGGATATCCTAACCACTAGACAATATGGGAGACGAATTGATGGCAACTAAAAGGCACATTTGGGCGACAGTGTTGGTACATACAGTAGTACTGGTTGAACAAAATATATAATTTCAACTTACTCGGCAAGTTGTAGAGTGAGGGAAGCAAGGTGGCAACTACTTAACTGCGGAAATTGAGGGAGATACACTTAAACTCTGAAAATACTCATAAATATATATTAAAATAAATAATTTCTAAATTTTAAAAAATGCTGAACGCTGCGAATATCACATTCCCATACCGGGAATTGAACCCGGGCCTTCCGGGTGAGAGCCGGATATCCTAACCACTAGACAATATGGGAGACGATTGTAGGCAACTAAGAGGCACATTTGGGCGACAGTGTTGGTACATACAGTAGTACTGGTAGAACAAAATATATAATTTCAACTTACTCGGCAAGTTGTAGAGTGAGGGAAGCAAGGTGGCAACTACTTAACTGCGGAACTTGAGGGAGATACACTTAAACTCTGAAAATACTCATAAATATCTATTAAAATAAATAATTTCTAAATTTTAAAAAATGCTGAACTCTTCAAACGCCACATTCCCATACCGGGAATTGAACCCGGGCCTTCCGGGTGAGAGCCGGATATCCTAACCACTAGACAATATGGGAGACGATTGTAGGCAACTAAGAGGCACATTTGGGCGCCAGTGTTGGTACATATAGTATAGTACTGGTAGAACAATATATATAATTTAAAATATGTACAAACACAGTCCCTATGAAGTTTGGGCACAGCTCAAACTAATGATCTCATAAGAAATGATCTCAGAGCTATTCACACATTTAAATGCTTAGCTTTACACCCTTTAAACTATTTCATTTGCATTCATACAAAAAAAAAAGTGCAATCATAGCGAATTTGAACGTTAAATATTGTATTGTTTTTATTGTATGTCAGTGCATTAACCGCAATTTGCATAGTCAAAACAAAATAGTCGATCTCCATATAGGAAATATACACAGATGCCTAGACCTAGTAAATAACACACACAAGTTTGCTGATTACGAATGCATAGTTTTAATGGACGTATTTTTATGGCTGTGGTGTGTGTGTGTGTGTGTTGTCTGTTGTGTGTTTTAAGGTTAAGTTCAGTCATTCGCCTCGTTTCATTTGATTTGCATGGCAAACTGAAACGTTTTCAATATTTTTACTATGCACCAGTGTTGCACGCGTAGTTTTGTTATGCATTCAAATTAATGCATTTTCTAAACGTGCTTTTATTCACATTTGCATTCGGTGCTGCTTTATTGCCGTCGTTGTATTCGGTCTTTGTCAATCCCCTTCTTTCATCATATCTATCTATCAAGCGCTTGCCATTGATTCTCATTCTCTCATTTCATTTCAATATTCAAATCACATTTTTATTTCAAATCCACAGACATCAATTTTGCATACTCTCTAACAATGCAGTGCCGTTGTAAGTGCACTCGCTGTAAGCAATACGGCTGTCAAGGTTCAATAAAGAATAAAAATCATTATACAGGAGAAAAAAAAACTGTATTATAAAATATAAAAAAAAAGTTAATACTCGCCCAACGTGGGGCTCGAACCCACGACCCTGAGATTAAGAGTCTCATGCTCTACCGACTGAGCTAGCCGGGCTTGGTGACGATCACTGGCAACATTCTGCAGCTAAATTCAATGCCAGGATATCCCGTTAAAAATCGTTCTTTAAATTATTTTTATACATTTTCATATGCATATTTATGTATATATGTATATAATGGAGCGATCTACCGGAAGATTAAGGTTGCTTTTCTGATACATAGATTCATTAGAACTATTCTATTTTAGATAAGATATCCACTGCGATTCCATGTGCCAAAATTTGCAGCGATTTGGCAACTGCCCGGCTAGCTCAGTCGGTAGAGCATGAGACTCTTAATCTCAGGGTCGTGGGTTCGAGCCCCACGTTGGGCGAACAACAAATTTTTTTTTTTTGCTTTAAATTAAAAACTTCTCAAATGTGTTTATTGTTTTACAAAAGGGTTTTTGTTGTTGTTAAATCAAACAACATATTTTTTGTGTAGCTCATTATTTGACGAGCCTAATATAACCTACCCCAACTTATTTGGCCTTGTGTCTGCTGCAGACACTGCTGTTGCCACCGGCTGTGGCATGGAATATGCGAAAGCAAGCGAAAGATAAAGATAACGAGCGGGTGGTCAGAGTGAGTGAGTGAGTGAATGAGTATTTATGTAAGCATGTCCGTATGTTTGACAGGCATTATGCGTGTTAGGGTCTAGACTTAAGGCGGAGGTCGCCGAGTCGCCAATAACGACAATAAACACAAACAATTTGTCTGCACAAATAGGCTTTTGCCTTTCATTTGCTTTAGTTACGCTCCCTATTATTATTTCTTTCGTTCACAATAGAATCTGGAAGTCTATGCCCACCAGCCTGGCCCCTAACCTGATATCCTATCCTGCTCATAAATGAACCTACAGAAGTACTATTTTTAGAAATAGCCTCAGAGAAATTGGATTGAATTAACTTTCATTTTGGGCAATTTATAAGTTAACCTAGTCATAAGAGATATTTCCTTCTATAATAAAATTATTAAGCTATTTCCTAAAAATATCTTGCATAATATTCGTTATCATTCATCGATTCACATCGTCTTTCATCCCTCATACATAACATATTCATTCCGGAATGCCCGACTCTTTTGCAAGTAGTGCAACCATGAAGCCGTCTGCCAGGCTGATTATCATCTGCCTGCTTGCTCTCACTCTCTCCCTCTCTCTCTCTCTCTCTGTCTGTCTGCACGCTGTCTCTTTTGCCTGTCCTGTCTCCCCACTACTCTCTCTCTCTATGTATGTGGTTCCATTGTAGCTCCCTCATCGCTTCAATGTCTGAGTTTCTGTTTCTTTATGCATGCTACCGCCGCCGCTTATGTATTTTGTTTTGTTTCCTTTCGCACATTGTTTCGTTTTAATATTTTATAGCAAAATTACTTAGGGCAGTGGCGGGGGCGACTGTTGGACTTTGTGATGGCTGCTCTTGCAAAGGCCCCTCTCCCTCAGCTCAGCCAACCCCCTAATAGACCCTTCTGAAGCAATAAACCCCTTTCTCATTGTTGATGATATCCATCGTTGAGGTTGGCGCGTAATTTTATACACCATTTCCATTAGGGAGCAGTAAAATACGCCGCACAAGAAAACAATTACAGAAAATTCGAAAGAGCGAGAGAGAGAGAAAGACAGAGAGGGAGTGAGCAAAGCTAATCGAGACTCCAATCTGTAGGCACAGGCGTCTGCCTATGAATAAAGTCTAAAAGCAAGAAAGAAAAACAACGTGTCACTGCCACGTACACAAAACTCAAACTTTATAGCTACATCCAATGTTCGCCAACTGCCATCACCAAGCCCGGCTAGCTCAGTCGGTAGAGCATGAGACTCTTAATCTCAGGGTCGTGGGTTCGAGCCCCACGTTGGGCGAAATTATGCTTTTTGTTGTCTCTTATATTTTCATTACACATTTATAAAAATAACAAAAGATGAAAAGATGCTCTTTAGTGTAGAATTTGTCGCTTTCATGTCAACTGGCCCATTAGCTCAGCTGGTTAGAGCGTCGTGCTAATAACGCGAAGGCCGCGGGTTCGATCCCCCCATGGGCCAACTAACGATTCATTTTTGTAATTTTTTTTTTTTAGACTTTATTAAAAGACAGACTGCATAGAAATGATTTGGTGGTTGAACATATCTAAAAATCTTGAAGAAAAAAAAATAATTTGGCCCATGGGGGGATCGAACCCGCGGCCTTCGCGTTATTAGCACGACGCTCTAACCAGCTGAGCTAATGGGCCAGGTTACAGAACCTCAGCTCAAAAGCTTATTTCCGAAAACAATAGCCACACATGTTTTGGGGATCCTAAAATATTTAATACGGTATTGAAAAAGACTTATGGTTAAGATTAAAAACAAAATATTATTTTAGTCATAAATTCATAGCTCTTTCTGGTTGCTTGCTTCAATATAAAGAACTTATAACTACTCAATGTAAAGTATAATACAAAGTATTGCAGAAGTAAATTATACATACATTTATCTTATAAATTTTATTTAGACTAAGGCAAATCCAATAAATGAACATGAAAAAAACATTAGACTGCCAAATAAATAAATAAAAAAGATCCTGGCCCATGGGGGGATCGAACCCGCGGCCTTCGCGTTATTAGCACGACGCTCTAACCAGCTGAGCTAATGGGCCATATGAACGCCATTTTGTTTGATGGCTTTATTGACAAAGCATTAGAAACGCACATTTATAAATAATGAGGATGTCATTATAATTATTAAAAATATCAATAAATACACTTTTAAATGTCATAAATATTTATAAAATGCAAATAGTATTAAATATGTTTCAACCAGGATCAATGCAAAATAGTTACTGGCCCATGGGGGGATCGAACCCGCGGCCTTCGCGTTATTAGCACGACGCTCTAACCAGCTGAGCTAATGGGCCATGTTGACGCCGTTTTGTTAACAGGACTTTCATGAAATAAAGATTTGCTGTTTGTAGATATAAACTTAGAACAAAAAGAACTTATGGCCCATGGGGGGATCGAACCCGCGGCCTTCGCGTTATTAGCACGACGCTCTAACCAGCTGAGCTAATGGGCCTTACGATCCGCTGATGAAAACTACCCAAACTGAACTTCTGGACAGAATTAATGAAAATGAATATATAAAAGATAATAATACTCACCTTAGCTATAAGAAGAATACTTAACGGCCTGCTAATCGAAGGGTATTATTTTTTGATTATTGCACGCTTACCCGAAAGCATTTGTTGTAAAGAATCTATTAATCGTATAATTAATTGAACGCATCGATTGATTATAATTCTGCAACGACAGAGAGATACACAAAATTAGAATTGCAAAAAAAAACCGAAACATATATTGCATCAATGAAACCACAACGAAAACTAATGAAGAAATAAAAATAAAGCAACAACAACAGGCTGACTGAAATATGTATGCCTCGTAGATACGAGGGCGAGCAGCATATGAGAAATCAAGTGAACTGAGTGTGAGTGTGTGTTTGCGTGTGAGTGGAAGTGGAGCCGACGCAATAAATTTTCTGTGGTGTAGGTTAGGGCAAGCAGAGCGCTCGCTCGCTCACAATCTTGCAGCAGAGCCAGTGCACAGACAGCAAGAGAGAGAGAGAGGGAAAGGGAGAAGCCTGCAGACAACGAGGCAGCTCAGCTGCATGGCCGACTGCACTAGCAGCGACGCAGACAGCGACGACGACGGCGACAGCGACAGCGAGCTTCAATAGGCCGTCGGGCAGCAACTTGCAATTTTACAAGAATGAGCGTAGAAACGAGCAGACGGCGAAACAAGCAAAAAAAAAAAAACCAAGTCAAGCAATGTAAAGCAATAGCAGTGGGTATGTGCAAGGGTCGTTGAAGGAGGAAGAGCAGGAAAAGGAGGAGGGAGAGGCTGCTACTGTTGCTGCTGCTGGCATGGGCCGATGTCAGGGGCATGAAGTTGCAATGAAAATGAAATTGCAAGCGGGAACCTAGAGACAGACGCGCATACATTAGTAAGTGTGTATCTGTGCGCTTGTGTGTGTGTGTTTGTGTTATATTTAGTTACTTGTGTCTGGTTCTTACTGCATGCAATGTGGCAATTTTAGATATGTATCTGCAAGATACATTCGCAAAACTTCTCTCAGGTCCAAGCAGGCAAGCAAGCACCTAGCAGCATTTTTTTTTTTACTCTTTTTCTTCAGGTTTTCTTTTACTCTCCTGTTCTGTTGCGCTATTTTCGCTTTCAACGAAGCTGCAACCCAAAATGGTTGACGCGTCGATTTAATGCTCTAGACAAGTTTCGCAATTGTGCAGGTTAATGGGACTATTGGGATATGCGGGCTTATAAAGAATAGATAATAGGGCTATAAATAAGGCCTGGAATGTAGCGCTGATTAATGTCGTCTATACGCATGTGTAACCACAGACCTGTAAAAAAAGGCACTCTCAAATTTATTTTAGAAAACTTTTAGAACATGTTTACATTGGAATTCATTTCTGACAAGACTCGGCGTTTGAAGTTTTATTTGCATACCTTTTGCACACACAAAGCTAACCAATTATTATTATGTTCTTAGACATATGTTGGAATCGGAGTTAATATCTTTATTATATATATATACGAAATAATGTTAAGTTCCACACTTTCCAAAAGTCTTATTGGAATTATTTTTAAAGCTCTCCCTCTCTCTCTCTCATTCCAAAAGTTTGAAACGAACAATATAAATCGATAAAATCGCAGAGGACAAAGACATTTACCGTTAATTTCAGATTTATTGAGAAGATCTTCAGCAACTGTTTGAAAACTGGCAACAGAGCTTAAGAAATTCGATACAATTTAACTCCAATATTCTGACTGGTTTTATATGTTCGTTACTAACTATATTAATATTTAAATCGGACTACTACAGATAAGTATCTGTCTGCATACGTTGGCTTAATGGCCTATTCATTCACAGACAATAGACTTCCTTTTATTACCGCAAAATTTCCATATGTACTTTTTTGAGGAAGTCGAGAAAACCGCAAATGTAACCAGTGTATAGACGTGCATATGTGTGTGTGTGTGTATGTGTAATTTAAACTACAGTTTGGTATACACGGCGATTATATTCATGTACAAAACTAGAGATATTTAAATATGTACACACTGACGCCGCCGCCGCCGCCGTCGATTTGTTAGCCGGCGTACGTTTGTCAAAAGGGAAGTCAACAATTCTTCTGCCAGACTATTTTAATGTGCTACAACGCTTTTATTTATTTTTATTTTATTTTGTACTTTTTTATTTATTTTTATTTTATTTTGTACTTTTTTATTTATTTTTATTTTATTTTGTACTTTTTTATTTATTTTTATTTTATTTTGTACGTTTTTATTTATTTTTATTTTATTTTTTTGAATGGCAGGCAGCACAAACAAAACAAGTCGCCAAACGAGTTAACGGAGAAGCACAAGATGGAGATGCCGACTAAAAGACAGCAACAAAGAGAGACAAAGATCAAGAGTGAGCAAAAGGGAGGAAAGAGGCAAAGAGAGAAGAGGGTGAAGGCAGCGGCAGCAGGTCGCTTCGCGCTTTTCTGCTGTTGCCAGTGTGTTGAGGCCTACAGAAACACATGCATACGCAAACACACACACACACACACACTCACAGTTAGCGCCAAAGCAATAACATCGTGACCGTCGCATAGACGTAGACAGCAACCAGTGTTGCAGCCATTCAGATTTTTCTGGCTGTGAGAAATTCCAGAAATTCGAACAGCGACGGTTTTTTTTTGTTGAAAAACAGTAAAGACAAGAAATTTCTGTCAGTTTTATAAAATTGAAAATTGAAAAATATTTCAGTGAATTACTAATAAATTAATTTGAATACGAGTAAATAAAAAGAAAAGTGTAGCTATTTTAGCTTCTGAAAAGTTGGCAACACTGACAGGCAGCGCAAGAGAAATAAATATATCATATCATACACACACAGAGACGCACACACACGTATATTTGTACATACATATGCAAATGGAGAAACGACAGCTAAACAAACAGCAACAACAACAACAACAACAGAAACGGCGTCTGCTTAGCCCTAGCCCCAATCTTTGTGCTTTTCGCTTGTTTGCTTCTATGCCGCTTTACCTTCTCATTCTTCTTGTTCTCGTTAAATTTTCGTTTCAATTTCGTTTCGTTTCGTATGGTTTGATTTTGGGCTTTGGCGCTGCTTGCTTGTGCCGAGGCAGAAGCAGACGATGAAAACAAAAAAGTATGTGAAAAAACAGAATAGGCAACTCGGAGAACAAAACGCAAAGAAGCGCAAGGAGAAGAGGAAGCAGCAGCAGCGGCAGCAAATCGTATACATTTTAGCATTGTTGAGAAGGGTGGCAGATGGGGGCTATTGTCGGCATTTTTAGCTGCACTTACTTTTAAAAACATTTATAGCCTGCATTTGCATTTATTTAATATTTATTTATTATTGCACACGCACTTACACAACACACACGCACAAAACACGAACACTCGGCCAACACACACTCCTTTCTATATATATATATATATTGTTATAAACAATTTGTTGTATGTGGGTATGTATTTTATATTATTTTTTGTTGGGAGGTTCCTCTTTTTGTTTTCGTATTTCTTTTTATGTTTCGCTTTTGCTTACGTCGCGCGCACGTTCAACTGTTTAGCGGCCAGTTCAAATACGTCGTCGCTTTTGAGCAGCCACTGAACTGCACACATTGAGTGCCAAAGAGAGACTGAAACAAACTTTTTTTGTTGACGCCAAGAAGCAGTTGCTGCTGGCGCTGCTGTTGCAGACGCTGAGACGACGTCGCTTTGTGCCATAGCTGGAGCGCCAAAAGCGTTACCATGCTAAGTGTGTAAGTAAATATATACTTGGATATATTTATATATATTTTTGGATTTATACATGCATACAACACCTAAACAAATCTGTTAATAAAATAATTGTGAGTTAACACCACATTCATTATTATTTTAAATGCTACAAGCAATGTAACATGCTTTAAGTAAATATCACTGCTTGTTTTGTACTGCTTGTGCTTTTCAGAATACAATTAACATTGCTTTAACTATTGAACGGTTTTGTGCTTGTTGGTTTACGTCGGGTCCTGTGGCGCAATGGATAACGCGTCTGACTACGGATCAGAAGATTCCAGGTTCGACTCCTGGCAGGATCGAATTTTTTTAATGTGTGAATTACATTTTCTATTCGTCGTTTGTTTACTTAACTTGTTTTCATTTCAATTGGAATATTTTACAAGCAACTTTTATTGTTCTGCGGTTGAGCACTTCATTGAACTGCTTGGAATAGCGCTTTTTTGCCACAATGCAATCAGTCGGTCCTGTGGCGCAATGGATAACGCGTCTGACTACGGATCAGAAGATTCCAGGTTCGACTCCTGGCAGGATCGCATAAGATATTTTTTATATCTGAAATACGGGTTTTTATCTTTTTGTAGAATCATAAGAATCAGTTTGTAGTTTTAACTAAATTAACGTATTCTTATTAAAATATTAAACAGCATAGTTATAAGTGAAGTAATAACAAATGGTGTTGTTTGCAGTTAAAATTACCACCTCCCATATGGTCTAGTGGCTAGGATATCTGGCTTTCACCCAGAAGGCCCGGGTTCGATTCCCGGTATGGGAAGTTATTTTTTGTTTTCTTTTAATAACTATAATTAATTCCAATTATTTTTAAATGTTGGAAAATTGCAATTTGTAATTGGAGTAACACTAGGAATTCAACGCTGTTAAGCTACAACTAACATCACTGCCGATTCTGTCTGCTAACAGTTGCAAATGGCACAAATGCACAATTGCATATTCTCCATTTGCAATTTCTTTCAGCTATTATGCAAATCAGAGTGGATAAGAAGTCGTTTCCTACACACTCTCCTATAAGCACACTTCTTCAACAAAAATCATTTAAAGCTGTGACCTTAAATGACCTTGGTTTGTGGGATTTGCAAACGCAGTTGACTCTTTACCCATTTGTAACGGCACAAATGCACTATTGCACACTCTCCATTTGCAACCTTCTGCTATTATGAAAATCAGAGTGGTTAAGAAGTCGTTTCCTACACACTCGCCTATAAGCACACTTCTTCAACAAAAATCATTTGAAGCTGTCACCTTAAATGTCCTTGGTTTGTCGGATTTGCAAACGCAGCTGCCACTTTACCCATTTGTAACTCTCCCCCTTTGCCAATAGCCACTTTCGACATTTCCTCTGTTTACCATAAGGCGACAGATAATCCACATACTCCACACGATGCCACTTGATTTGCTTTTAGCCACCGCAGCTCAACTTTGCCATTGGGTACGGAGGCAACTTCTTCTTCTCCTTCTGCCGCTGTCCATACCTTTTCCAAATACATCATGCAACAAAATAACACAGCATTTGCTGCACGTATTCCAAGTGCATATTAATTCTCTGGCACGTTCTCTGGCACTGCTCTAAGTAGATGAAATAAAAAACTATAAAAAAATATAAAAAATACTCGATCCTGCCAGGAGTCGAACCTGGAATCTTCTGATCCGTAGTCAGACGCGTTATCCATTGCGCCACAGGACCGGCGGTGGCTGAGTGCCAAATGCTTATTAAGTAGCGCAGGCTTTTTGTAGTGAGCGCTCTTGTAAACAAAATATGTGCTTACTAAACAAAATTTGTAATTGACTGACTAATTTGTATTCAAAAGTTATTTACTTTTATATATGTTGTATTTATTTATTCGGCCTAAGAAAATAATTGGTAATTTAAAACGAAAACCAAATAAAAACTTGTTATTGAATAATGTTGATTTCAGATTACCAGCAATAAATTGAAAAAAAAAACGTAATCAATCTTTTCCTTAAACTGAAAAAAAAATTTAAAAAATTCGATCCTGCCAGGAGTCGAACCTGGAATCTTCTGATCCGTAGTCAGACGCGTTATCCATTGCGCCACAGGACCACACGTAAGAACGATGACATAATCGTATTAATTACGGCAAGCATTGCTGCTCAACTTCGTAAACTGCTTTATCGATATGGGGCAAGCAGTTCACTTGATTAAGAAGTAATTGATACATGAGAATAACATATCATTATTATTTTAATATTCTGCAATATAGTTACAGTCACTGTTGGAGCAAAGTTTCCCCGAGTCAGGGAACGCCTCGATAAGATAACAAACCCAACTCAAGTACCACCGTCGTTGAGTGTTGAGTTGACCATGCTTAGCGTTCTTATTCTATCATCGCGCGTAAGCGAAATTTTGATAACCTAGAAAAAAAAGCCGAGTGATGATGACTTGACGATTCGCCGTTTCGACTATAATTTGTAGGCAAACTCAGTAAGAAATTCAGTCACCGCAAGCGTTCGAAGCTGACAACATGTCGACTGAGTTCATTTTGTTGATCGCCACCCTGGCGATCGTATTTTATATCTGGCAGCGCCGCGTATATAGCTTCTGGCAGAGGTTGGGCGTTAAGCAAATTAAGCCATTGCCGATAATTGGAAATATGAGCAGTGTATTAACCGGTAAAGTTCCATTCTTCCAGCAGCTTGAGCTTATACATAACGCAAAAGGCTTTGAGAATGAACCCATTGTCGGATTTTATCTGCTACATCGTCCGGCTATAATCATTAAGGATATCGATCTGATCAAAACTGTGCTGATCAAGAAATTTAACAATTTCGCTAATCGCGCAATAAAAATCGATCCTCATCGTGATGCACTGGGCTATAACAATGCCTTCTTTTTACGCGGTCAGCCATGGAAGGATTTGAGGAATAAGCTGTCGCCATTCTTTACCACTGGCAAAATGAAGCAAATGTATATACTAATGGCGGAGGTGAGTTTAACAGACATCATCCACTGCAATGGATTTCAATTTGAATGTATTAATTTATTGCACAGATTGGCAAAGACTTGGAAACGTATTTGGATAAATATCCCAAGGGTTCGAAGTTAAAAATCAAGGAACTTTGCGGTCGTTTCACAACCGATCTGATATCGACTACAGCTATCGGCGTGAAGTCCGACGCGTTGAGCAATGCAAAAAATGAATTTTACCAAAATACCTCAGCGATTTTCAAATTGAACTTGCGACGAGCCTACGACTTTGCCGTTATGTTTATGTTGCCGAATTTCGTTTCGTTGATGGGTGCCAAACTCATTCCCAAAAAAACCGAAGAGTTCATGCGTCGTGTTATGGGACATGTGTTGGATGAGCGCGAGAAGTCGGGTGTACGTCGCAATGATCTAATTGACATATTGCTGGCGATGAAACGTGAGACACCGCCGGATAAATTTGATATTGATTTTCTTGTGGCACAGGCATCCCTCTTCCAGACGGCTGGCTTTGAGACGAGTGCTTCGACCATGACAATGGCACTCTTTGAGTTAGTCAATCATCCGGAAATACAGCAACGCTTGCACACAGAGATTCGCGAATATTTTGGGGAAAATGAGACCATTGATTATGAGAGCATTCAGCAGATGCCCTACCTCAATCAAGTGCTGAACGAGACCCTCCGAAAGTATCCGATTGTGCCGGAAATTGAGCGTGAATGCAACCAACCATCGAGCGGAGAGAAATTCACTCTGGCCCCGTACCACGATTTTGAGTTTCCCAATGGTGTGCCCGTCTATATCTCCACCCTTGCCTTACATCGTGATCCCCAGGTTAGTTTTTAGTATTTAATATGTGTACTCATCTAATATTTCTTTCCATTACTGCAGTACTGGCCGGAACCGGACAAATTTGATCCGGAACGTTTTGCGCCCGAGAACCGAGATAATCTTAACATGGATGCATATTTGCCGTTTGGCACTGGTCCACGCAACTGTATTGGGATGCGTTTGGGTCTTCTGCAGGCCAAATTGGGTCTGGTTCATCTACTCAGGAATCATCGGATGATCAAGGACGATAATACGAAGAGCTACGTCACGTTTAGCAGTGGCAGTCTTGTGATGGCGCCAAAGGATGAACTCTTATTGAAATTTGAACGGATTTAGATTGTGAAAGGAGAGAGATTTTTAGGGAATAACCACTGATAGAGAGAGTAAGTAAGTTAGAGAGATATGGAGATCCCCAAATTGGGATCCTATAACGTAATCTAATGATTTAATTATACAGTAAGCTATTTCTTTGTTCCTAAAGTCAAATTTGCCGGCTTGATGGCCATCAGCGTTGAGTGTGTAAAAACTCATTCATCTCGCTGCAGGCATGGTTGCTTGTCAGTTTAGTCTTCTTCTTATTCTTCTCTATCTCTCTATCTCTCTCTCGCTGTCGTATCACACTTTCTTTGAGATCTACGGTATCACAACAACCAAAATTTGCCTAAATTACAACCTAACCTAAGCTATTCCTTTGTTTCTAAAGTCATACAAGAAATGTTTGTTGATAATAAAGAAACGTACTGCAAGTAAATAATGTGTATGTATATTAGCAAATAAGTCTCTAAATATGCAAATGACTATATATTATATTTATGCATAAGTATCTGACAATAGTAATTAAATACAGAGCCGTAATCTGTCTATCAGACTGTCACGTTCACAAAATGTGTCATAAATGTAGTTAGCTGCAAAAACACTTGCAGCAATTGTTGTTGCTTCTCTGCTGCCGCAAAAAGTTTTTGACACATCAAAAGCATTCCCAACAGCTGTGAGTCCATGTAATATCCCTGTGCCAGCGTTGTAGTTGTTCTCATTATTATTACACACACACACACACACACTGAAAGCTGGAGCACTTAACACACTTAATACAATTGTCAATTTACTATAAGCGGAGAGTGGAGAGCCAGGAAGTTACTTAGTTAGTATCCGAACCACATAATGTGGCTAATTTGAGTTGAGTCGCATTTCTCTAGCATCATTAACATTTGTTTGCTTTTGAGCAACGATTGTAAATACAATTTATCATGAAAATAGGCGTTCTCTAGAGTAAACAAATAGTACTTACCTACGCAATTTAACAGACGGCATTAGGCTTTCGTGACTTTTACATTGGAGTCTTTTATGGTGTTTATAAAAAAATAATAATATGTATGCATGTATGTATCTTATTGTTCTCAATAATCTGTGGGTATTAAAGTTATCTCAAAAATATTGTAGGTTTAACGTGTTTTATTCGCAAGTAGGTATTAACAAATAGCAAATATAAAACCCTGCTCTAGGCATTCGACACTCGCCAACGACCATACTACGCTGAATACATCGGTTCTCGTCCGATCACCGAAATTAAGCAGCGTCGGGCGCGGTTAGTACTTAGATGGGGGACCGCTTGGGAACACCGCGTGTTGTTGGCATCAGTCCAAAACACTTTTTTGCTTGTTGAAGCAGAAATCATGTTATTTTTTTACTCATTTTTTTTTTTGTATAAAATGTATGTGATTATAATTGTGTTTTATTTTAACTTGCATATTTAATAGTTTATAGTTTGAGTAAACGGTAGTTAGAGTTCAATTAATTTTTATTCATAGACATAAGTCATTCAGGCTATTGCCGTATAGATACTTATTACTCTTAACTAAGGTAGTCAACGTTCTGTAACTTAAACGTTTGTTAAAATTCCAACAACTTAAGCCAAACTACAGGCTCTTCAAGTTTTTAATATTTTGGGTATTTTCTTATGAGACTCAGATAAAGCTCTGCCTTGGGCGAAAATTGCATGCAAATTGACATTAAATTAATAAACACGCAAATTGCATCGTTTTTTCGTATGGGTTTCTGCGAGGGGGATTGGGGGGATCTTTAGCATTGCTCTAATTAGCTGGAAACTTCACCCCAGAACCTTGTGTTGCCACATCAAGCATTCGTCAATTAAAGAGAGAGCACCCTCGCTAGTGTCTCCTACTGTGACTGGAGCAAATTAAGAACAGCAAATCTATCATCGTCAAGCCGAACACTTCACACTCTTCCATGTTCATAGTTTTCCCATTGCCATGTCCAAATAGGCATTATAAATGCATTTAAATCTGGAAACCGGAAAATCTGAATCGACATGCATGTAAAAATATTCATATTCAATGATGGTTCGAGACTAAATTCAGTTGCTCAACATAATTCTGTTGCTTAACATAATTGGTACGCATTAATGAGGGACTTAACATATTGAATGTAAATTAACATAATGTTCATAACATAATCTTATAGTAAATGTGTGTTAAGTTGACCATGCTTAGAGTTCGTGTTCTAATCATCGCCGAAATTTTGACAACAACAAAAAAAAAGCCGAGTGATAATGATTTGACGATTCGCCGTTTCGACTATAATTTGTAGGCAAACTCAGTAAGAAATTCAGTCCCCGCAAGCGTTCGAAGCTGACAGCATGTCGACTGAGTTCATTTTGTTGATCGCCACGCTGGCGATCGTATTTTATATCTGGCAGCGCCGCGCATATAGCTACTGGCAGAGGTTGGGGGTTAAGCAAATTACGCCATTGCCGATAGCTGGAAATGTGAGCGGTGTATTAACCGGTAGAGTTTCATTCTTCCACCAGCTTGAGCTTTTACATAACGCAAAAGGCTTTGAGAATGAACCCGTTGTCGGAATTTATGTGCTACATCGTCCGGCTCTAATCATTAAGGATATCGATCTGATCAAAACTGTACTGATCAAGAAATTTAACCATTTCGCTAATCGCGCATTGAAAACCGATCCTCATCGTGATGCACTGGGCTATTACAATGCCTTCTTTTTACGCGATAAGCCATGGAAGGATTTGAGGGCTAAGCTGTCTCCATTCTTTACCACTGGCAAAATGAAGCAAATGTATCCACTGATGGTGGAGGTGAGTTTAACAGGCATGATCCACTACAATGGTTTCAATTTGAATGTATTAATTTATTGCACAGATTGGCAAAGACTTGGAAACGCGATTGGATAAATATCCCAAGGGTTCGAAGTTGAAAA
Organism: Drosophila neutralis; assembly: GCA_035044385.1. Classification (NCBI taxonomy): domain Eukaryota; kingdom Metazoa; phylum Arthropoda; class Insecta; order Diptera; family Drosophilidae; genus Drosophila; species Drosophila neutralis. The sequence goes on along the minus strand of JAWNME010000429.1, from coordinate 116,483 downwards.
TCAAGGAAGTTTGCGCTCGTTTCACAACCGATCTAATATCGACTACAGCTTTCGGCCTGAAGGCCGGGGCGTTGAGCAATGCAAAAAATGAATTTTACGAAACTATGTCAGCGGTTTTCGAATTGACCTTGCGACGAGCCTACCACTTTGGCGTTATCTTTATTCTGCCGAATTTCGTTTCGTTGATGCGTGCCAAACTCTTCCCCAAAAAATCTGCTGATTTCTTGCGTCGCATCATGACATATGTGTTGGATGAGCGCGAGAAGTCGGGTGTACGTCGCAATGATCTAATTGACATATTGCTGGCGATGAAACGTGAGACACCGCCGGATAAATTAGATTTGGATCTTCTTGTGGCACAGGGAGGCGTCTTCCTGACGGCTGGCTTTGAGACGAGTTCTTCGACCATGGCAATGGCACTCTTTGAGTTAGTCAATCATCCGGAAATACAGCAACGCTTGCACACAGAGATTCGCGAATATTTTGGGGAAAATGAGTCCATTGATTATGAGAGCCTTCAGCAGATGCCCTACCTCACTCAAGTGCTGAACGAGACCCTGCGAAAGTATCCGATTGTGCCGAATGTGGAGCGTGAATGCACCCAACCATCGAGCGGAGAGAAATTCACTCTGGCCCCATACCATGATTTTGAGTTGCCCAATGGTACACCCGTCTATATCTCCAACCTTGCCTTACATCGTGATCCCCAGGTTAGTTTTTAGTATTTAATAAGTATTTAATATGTGTACTCATCTAATATTTTTTTTCATTACTGCAGTACTGGCCGGAACCGGACAAATTTGATCCAGAACGTTTTGCTCCCGAGAACCGAGATAATCTTAACATGGATGCTTATTTGCCGTTTGGCACTGGTCCACGTAACTGTATTGGGATGCGTTTGGGTCTTCTGCAGGCCAAATTGGGCCTGGTTCATCTACTCAGGAATCATCGGATGATCAAGGACGATAATACCAAGAGCTACATCACGTATGCCAGTGGCAGTTTAGTGATGCAGCCAAAGGATGAACTCTTATTGAAATTTGAACGGATTTAGATTGTGAAAGGAGAGAGATTTTTAGGGGATAACCACTGATAGAGAGAGTAAGTTAGAGAGATAGGGAGATCCCCAAATTGGGATCCAATAACGTTATCTAATGATTTAATTATACAGTAAGCTATTCCTTTGTTCCTAAATTCAAATTTGCGGCTTGATGGTCATAAGCGTTGAGTGTGCAAAAACTCATTAATCTCGCTGCAGGCATGGTTGTTTGGTGTTGTTTGCCAGTTTAGTCTTCTTCTTATCTTCTCTATCTCTCTCTCTCTCTCTGTCTGTCTTATCACTCTTTCTTTGAGATCTACGGTATCACAACAACCAAAATTTGCCTAAGTTACTGCCTAACCTAAGCTATTCCTTTGTTTCTAAAGTCATACAAGAAATGTTTGTTGATAATAAAGAAACGTACTGCAAGTAAATAATGTGTATGTATATTAGCAAACAAGTCTCTAAATATGCAAATGACTATATATTATATTTATGCATAAGTATCTGACAATAGTAATTAAATACAGAGCCGTAATCTGTCTATCAGACTGTCACGTTCACAAAATGTGTCAAAAATGTAGTTAGCTGCAAAAACACTTGCAGCAATTGTTGTTGCTTCTCTGCTGCTGCAAAAAAGTTTTTGACACATCAAAAGCATTCCCTGCCAACAGCTGTGAGTCCATGTAATATCCCTGTACCAGATTTGTAGTTGTTCTCATTGTTATCACACACACACACACACTGAAAGCTGGAGCACTTAACACACTTAATACAATTGTCAATCTACTATAAGCGGAGAGTGGAGAGTGGAGAGCCAGGAAGTTACTTAGTTAGTATCCGAACCACATAATGTGGCTAATTTGAGTTGAGTCGCATTTCTCTAGCATCATTAACATATGTTGCTTTTGAGCAACGATTGTAAAACAATTTATCATGAAAATAGGTGTTCTCTAGAGTAAACAAATAGTACTTACCTATGCAATTTAACAGACGGCATTAGGCATTCGTGACTTTTACTTTCTGAAGTATTTTATGGTGTGTATATAAAAATAATAATATGTATGTATGTATGTATCTTATCGTTCTCAATAATCTGTGGGTATTAAAGTTATCTCAAAAATATTGTAGGTTTAACGTGTGATTCGCAAGTAGGTATTAACAAATAGCAAATATAAAACCCTGCTCTAGGCATTCGACACTCGCCAACGACCATACTACGCTGAATACATCGGTTCTCGTCCGATCACCGAAATTAAGCAGCGTCGGGCGCGGTTAGTACTTAGATGGGGGACCGCTTGGGAACACCGCGTGTTGTTGGCATCAGTCCAAAACACTTTTTTGCTTGTTGAAGCAGAAATCATGTTATTTTTTTACTCATTTTTTTTTTTGTATAAAATGTATGTGATTATAATTGTGTTTTATTTTAACTTGCATATTTAATAGTTTATAGTTTGAGTAAACGGTAGTTAGAGTTCAATTAATTTTTATTCATAGACATAAGTCATTCAGGCTATTGCCGTATAGATACTTATTACTCTTAACTAAGGTAGTCAACGTTCTGTAACTTAAACGTTTGTTAAAATTCCAACAACTTAAGCCAAACTACAGGCTCTTCAAGTTTTTAATATTTTGGGTATTTTCTTATGAGACTCAGATAAAGCTCTGCCTTGGGCGAAAATTGCATGCAAATTGACATTAAATTAATAAACACGCAAATTGCATCGTTTTTTCGTAGGGGTTTTCTGCGAGGGGGATTGGGGGGATCTTTAGCATTGCTCTAATTAGCTGGAAACTTCACCCCAGAACCTTGTGTTGCCACATCAAGCATTCGTTAATTAAAGAGCTAGTGTCCCCTACTGTGACTGGACATTGACTAAAGCAAATTAAGAACAGCAAATCTATCATCGTCAAGCCGAACATTTAACACTCTTCCATGTTCATAGTTTTCCCATTGCCATGTCCAAATAGGCATTATAAATGCATTTAAATCTGGAAACCGGAAAATCTGAGTCGTCATTCATGTAAAAAAATCATATTCAATGATGGTTCGAGACTAAATTCAGTTGCTCAACATAATTCTGTTGCTTAACATAATTGGTACGCATCAATGAGGGACTTAACATATTGAATGTAAATTAACATAATTTTCATAACATAATTTTATGGTAAATGTCTGTTAAGTTGACCATGCTTTGCGTTCTTATTCTACAAAGTCATCGCGCGTAAGCGAAATTTTGATAACAAAGAAAAAAAGCCGAGTGATAATGATTTGACGATTCGCCGTTTCGATTATAAGTTGAAGACAAAATCAGTGAAAAACTCAGTCACGGCATGCGTTCGAAGCTGACAAGATGTCGACTGAGTTCATTTTGTTGATCGCCACGCTGGCGATCGTATTTTATATCTGGCAGCGCCGCGCATATAGCTACTGGCAGAGGTTGGGCATTAAGCAAATTAAGCCATTGCCGATAATTGGAAATATGAGCAGTGTATTAACCGGTAGAATGCCATTCTTCAAACAAATTGAGCTTTTACATAACGCAAAAGGCTTTGAGAATGAACCCGTTGTCGGAATTTATGTGCTAAATCGTCCGGCTCTAATCATTAAGGATATCGATCTGATCAAAACTGTGCTGATCAAGAAATTTAACCATTTCGTTAATCGCACAATGAAAACCGATCCTCATCGTGATGCACTGGGCTATTACAATGGCTTCTTTTTACGCGATAAACCATGGAAGGATTTGAGAACTAAGCTGTCGCCATTCTTTACTACTGGCAAATTGAAGCAAATGTATCCACTGATGGTGGAGGTGAGTTTAACAGACATCATCCACTGCAATGGATTTCAATTTGAATGTATTAATTTATTGCACAGATTGGCAAAGACTTGGAAACGCATTTGGATAAGTATCCCAAGGGTTCGAAGTTGAAAATCAAGGAAGTTTGCGCTCGTTTCACAATCGATCTAATATCGACTACAGCTTTCGGCCTGAAGGCCGGCGCGTTGAGCACTGCAAAAAATGAATTTTACGAAACTATGACAGCGGTTTTCCAATTGAATTTGCGACGAGCCTACGACTTTGGCGTTATGTTAATTCTGCCGAATCTGGTTTCGTTGATGCGTGCCAAAGTCTTTCCCAAAAAAACCCAAGATTTCATGCGTCATGTTGTGACACATGTGTTGGATGAGCGCGAGAAGTCGGGTGTACGTCGCAATGATCTAATTGACATATTGCTGGCGCTGAAACGTGAGACACCGCCGGATAAATTAGATTTCGATTTTCTTGTGGCCCAGGCAGGCCTCTTCCAGACGGCTGGCTATGAGACGAGTTCTTCGACCATGTCAATGGCACTCTTTGAGTTAGTCAATCATCCGGAAATACAGCAACGCTTGCACACAGAGATTCGCGAATATTTTGGGGAAAATGAGTCCATTGGTTATGAGACCATTCAGCAGATGCCCTACCTCACTCAAGTGGTGAACGAGACGCTGCGAAAGTATCCGATTGTGCCGGAAGTGAATCGTGAATGCAACCAACCATCGAGCGGAGAGAAATTCACTCTGGCCCCATACCACGATTTTGAGTTGCCCAATGGTACACCCGTCTATATCTCCAACCTTGCCTTACATCGTGATCCTCAGGTTAGTTTTTAGTATTTAATATGTGTACTCATCTAATATTTCTTTCCATTACTGCAGTACTGGCCGGAACCGGACAAATTTGATCCGGAACGTTTTGCGCCCGAGAACCGAGATAATCTTAACATGGATGCATATTTGCCGTTTGGCACTGGTCCACGCAACTGTATTGGGATGCGTTTGGGTCTTTTGCAGGCCAAATTGGGTCTGGTTCATCTACTCAGGAATCATCGGATGATCAAGGACGATAATACCAAGAGCTACATCACGTATGGCAGTGCCGGTTTTGTGTTGCAGTCGAAGGATGAACTCTTATTGAAATTTGAACGGATTTAGATTGTGAAAGGAGAGAGGATTTTGGGGAATAACCACTGATAGAGAGAGTAAGTTAGAGAGATAGGGAGATCCCCAAATTGGGAGCCAATAACGTTATCTAATGATTTAATTATACAGTAAGCTATTTCTTTGTTTCTAAATTCAAATTTGCCGGCTTGATGGTCATAAGCGTTGAGTGTGCAAAAACTCATTCATCTCGCTGCAGGCATGGTTGTTTGGTGTTGTTTGTCAGTTTAGTCTTCTTCTTATTCTTCTCTATCTCTCTATCTCTCTCTCCCTGTCGTATCACACTTTCTTTGAGATCTACGGTATCACAACGGACCAAAACTTGCCTAAATTACAACCTAACCTAAGCTATTTCTTTGTTTCTTAAGTCAAATTTTGTATGCCTATTGTTTTTTTAAATTATGGAAAATCATACAAGAAATGTTTGTTGATAATAAAGATACGTACTGCAAGGAAATAATGCGCAGTAGAACATCATCAAGCTGTGTCATAAATGTGGTTAGCTGCAAAAACACTTGCAGCATTTGCTGCAAAAAGTTTTTTAAACATCAAAAGCATTCCCTGCCAACAGCTGTGAGTCCATGTAATATCACTGTACCAGATTTGTAGTTGTTGTTCTCATTGTGATTGCACACACTCACACACACACACACTGAAAGCTGGAGCACTTAACACACTTAATACAATTGTCAATTTACTATAAGCGGAGAGTGGAGAGCCAGGAAGTTGCTTAGTTAGTATCCGAACCACATAATGTGGCTAATTTTAGTTGAGTCGCATTTCTCTAGCATCATTAACATATGTTTGCTTTTGAGAAACGATTGTAACTTTTACTTTGTGAAGTATTTTATGGTGTTTATATAAAAATAATAATATGTATGATAAGATACATAATCGTTCTCAATAATCTGTGGGTACTAAAGATATCTAAAAAATATGGTATGTTTAACATGTGATTCGCAAGTAGGTATTAACAAATAGCAAATGTAAAACCCTGCTCTAGGCATTCGACACTCGCCAACGACCATACTACGCTGAATACATCGGTTCTCGTCCGATCACCGAAATTAAGCAGCGTCGGGCGCGGTTAGTACTTAGATGGGGGACCGCTTGGGAACACCGCGTGTTGTTGGCATCAGTCCAAAACACTTTTTGCTTGTTGAAGCAGAAATCATGTTATCTTTTACTCATTTTTTTTTTGTATAACATTTAAGTGATTATAATTGTGTTTGATTTTAACTTGTATATTTAAAAATGTTTGACTAAACGGTAGTTTGAGTTCAATTAATTTTATTCATAGACATAAGTCATTCAGGCTATTGCAGTATAGATACTTATTACTCTTAACTAAGATTGTCAAAGTTCTGTAACTTAAACGTATGTTAAAATTCCAACAACTTAAGCCAAATTAATTGGAAATTTGGTTACTATTCTGGCAATAATTGGATACTTTCTTATTTCAAATTATCAGCTGTACATTTTCAATGACTGAATATAAAACTTATGCAAATTTGGTGCGTATCATATAGATATTATGAAAGCTGACTATTTTGTTTGCTTTTCATAATATCTAAATAAAACTGAAATTTAAATTAAATAAATAATTTAAGGTGTTCTCTAACTCAAGGAGTCCATAAGACGCTTCCTTACACATTACGTTTAAGATTGTTTCCCTTATTTCAATTTGCCATCGAACAACAAAATCCACTCAACGACAGGCTCTGCAAGTTTTCAATATTTTGGGTCTTTTCTTATGATTAACCTTCGTAAAAGCGTAAAAGCGCAAACTGCGACTGAGACTCAGACAAAGCTTTGCTTTAGGCGGAAATTGTATGCAAATTGACATTAAATTAATAATTACATCTACACAGGCAGACGAAGAGGTATTTAAATTTTAAGACAAAATAAGAAATACTTTCAATTGGCGGATCTATCAGTTAGCGAAAGGACATTCAAATCACTCGGACAGTTTGCGAGTTATCAGGGACTCCAAAGCACCTGGAAATGGCTGCACGTGAACCTTGTTCAGCATGCACGTTCTGCACGATACCCGTTGCAACACGTCAACATTTTCCATTCCTCGCAACAGCGCCTTGTTTGCCATTTCACGCAAACTATCATAATTCAGGTGAACATATCAGTTATGCCACAACTCTCCGTCTGACTTAACAGCTGCAAAACATCTGTTACGATGACTTTCAAAAGCATACAGATTCTGCGACGCAATTTACATTTCCATTACATAACATCGCCGAAATTTTGATAACAAAGAGAAAAACCGAGTGATGATGACTTGACGATTCGCCGTTTCGACTATAAGTTGTAGGCAAAATCAGTGAAAAACTCAGTAACCGCATGCGTTCGAAGCTGACAAGATGTCGACTGAGTTCATTTTGTTGATCGCCACGCTGGCGATCGTATTTTATATCTGGCAGCGCCGCGTATATAGCTTCTGGCAGAGGTTGGGCGTTAAGCAAATTACGCCATTGCCGATAGCTGGAAATGTGAGCGGTGTATTAACCGGTAGAATGCCATTCTTCAAACAAATTGAGCTTTTACATAACGCAAAAGGCTTTGAGAATGAACCCGTTGTCGGAATTTATGTGCTAAATCGTCCGGCTCTAATCATTAGGGATATCGATCTGATCAAAACTGTGATGATCAAGAAATTTAACCATTTCCCTAATCGCTCACAGAAAACCGATCCTCATCGTGATGCACTGGGCTATTACAATGCCTTCTTTTTACGCGATAAGCCATGGAAGCTGTCGCCATTCTTTACCACTGGCAAATTGAAGCAAATGTATCCACTGATGGTGGAGGTGAGTTTAACAGACATCATCCACTGCAATGGATTTCAATTTGAATGTATTAATTTATTGCACAGATTGGCAAAGACTTGGAAACGTATTTGGATAAATATCCCAAGGGTTCGAAGTTGAAAATCAAGGAAGTTTGCGCTCGTTTCACAACCGATCTAATATCGACTACAGCTTTCGGCCTGAAGGCCGGCGCGTTGAGCACTGCAAAAAATGAATTTTTTGAAAATATGACAGCGATTTTCGAATTGACCTTGCGACGAGCCTACGACTTTGGCGTTATGTTTATGTTGCCGAATCTGGTTTCGTTGATGCGTGCCAAATTCATCCCCAAAAAAAGATTTCATGCGTCGTGTTATAACATATGTGTTGGATGAGCGCGAGAAGTCGGGTGTACGTCGCAATGATCTAATTGACATATTGCTGGCGATGAAGCGTGAGACACCGCCGGATAAATTTAATTTAGATTTTCTTGTGGCACAGGCAGCCTTCTTCCAGACGGCTGGCTATGAGACGAGTTCTTCGACCATGACATTGGCACTCTTTGAGTTAGTCAATCATCCGGAAATACAGCAACGCTTGCACACAGAGATTCGCGAATATTTTGGGGAAAATGAGACCATTGATTATGAGAGCATTCAGCAGATGCCCTACCTCAATCAAGTGCTGAACGAGACGCTGCGAAAGTATCCGATTACGCCGAGAGTGGACCGCGAATGCAACCAACCATCGAGCGGAGAGAAATTCACTCTGGCCCCGTACCACGATTTTGAGTTTCCCAATGGTGTGCCCGTCTATATCTCCTCCCTTGCCATACATCGTGATCCCCAGGTTAGTTTTTAGTATTTAATAGGTATTTAATATGTGTACTCATCTAATATTTCTTTCCATTACTGCAGTACTGGCCGGAACCGGACAAATTTGATCCGGAACGTTTTGCGCCCGAGAACCGAGATAATCTTAACATGGATGCATATTTGCCGTTTGGCATTGGTCCACGCAACTGTATTGGGATGCGTTTGGGTCTTCTGGAGGTCAAATTGGGTCTTGTTCATCTACTCAGGAATCATCGGATGATCAAGGACGATAATACCAAGAGCTACATCACGTATGCCAGTGGCAGTAGTGTGATACAGTCCAAGGATGAAATCTGTTTGCAATTTGAACGGATTTAGATTGTGAAAGGAGAGAGATTTTTAGGGAATAACCACTGATAGAGAGAGTAAGTAAGTTAGAGAGATAGGAAGATCCCCAAATTGGGATCCAATTACGTTATCTAATGATTTAATTATACAATAAGCTATTTCTTTGTTCCTAAATTCAAATTTGCCGGCTTGATGGTCATAAGCGTTGAGTGTGCAAAAACTCATTCATCTCGCTGCAGGCATGGTTGTTTGGTGTTGTTTGTCAGTTTAGTCTTCTTCTTATTATTCTCTATCTCTCTCTCTCTCTCTCTCTCTCTCTCTGTCTGTCTTATCACTCTTTCTTTGAGATCTACGGTATCACAACAACCAAAATTTGCCTAAGTTATTGCCTAACCTAAGCTATTCCTTTGTTTCTTAAGTCATACAAAAAATGTTTGTTGATAATAAAGAAACGTACTGCAAGTAAATAATGTGTATGTATATTAGCAACCAAGTCTCTAAATATGCAAATGACTGTATATTATATTTATGCATATGTATCTGAGAGTAGTAATTCAATACAGATTAGTAATCTGTCTATCAGACTGTCACGTTCACAATTTATACTATGCGCAAGCGGCAAGCTTACTTAATCAATCAAACGAGTTCAGTGAGAAAGGCTAAGCAATGGATTTAGCTGGTAGTTGCAACTATTGTGCCATTTAACCTTGTCCTTCTTGAAGGTGCATAGATGGTGGAGAGGGGGAAGAGTGCAATGGAAACTCGTGCGTGACATGGCAAAGATGCCCCGTGGACAATTATCCTTCAGACAAGCTGTTTGCAACCTTGAAGCAAATGTGTCATAAATGTGGTTAGCTGCAAAAACACTTGCAGCAAAAGTTTTTGACACATAAAAAGCATTCCCTGCCAACAGCTGTGAGTCCATGTAATATCCCTGTACCAGCTTTGAAGTTGTTGTTCTCATTGTTATTACACACACGCACACACACACACTGAAAGCTGGAGCACTTAACACACTTAATACAATTGTCAATCTACTATAAGCGGAGAGTGGAGAGTGGAGAGCCAGGAAGTTACTTAGTTAGTATCCGAACCACATAATGTGGCTAATTTGAGTTGAGTCGCATTTCTCTAGCATCATTAACATATGTTGCTTTTGAGCAACGATTGTAAAACAATTTATCATGAAAATAGGTGTTCTCTAGAGTAAACAAATAGTACTTACCTATGCAATTTAACAGACGGCATTAGGCATTCGTGACTTTTACTTTGTGAAGTATTTTATGGTGTGTATATAAAAATAATAATATGTATGCATGTATGTATCTTATCGTTCTCAATAATCTGTGGGTATTAAAGTTATCTCAAAAATATTGTAGGTTTAACGTGTGATTCGCAAGTAGGTATTAACAAATAGCAAATATAAAACCCTGCTCTAGGCATTCGACACTCGCCAACGACCATACTACGCTGAATACATCGGTTCTCGTCCGATCACCGAAATTAAGCAGCGTCGGGAGCGGTTAGTACTTAGATGGGGGACCGCTTGGGAACACCGCGTGTTGTTGGCATCAGTCCAAAACACTTTTTGCTTGTTGAAGCAGAAATCATGTTATTTTTTACTCATTTTTTTTTTGTATAAAATTTATGTGATTATAATTGTCTTTGATTTTAACTTGTTTATTTAACAATCAGTTTATTTCGACATTACAGTTTTTCGTTTGACTAAACGGTAGTTAGAGTTCAATTAATTTTATTCATAGACATAAGTCATTCAGGTTATTACAATATAGATACTTATTACTCTTAACTAAGATTGTCAAAGTTCTGTAACTTAAACGTATGTTAAAATTCCAACAACTTAAGCCAAACTACAGGCTCTTCAAGTTTTCAATATTTTGGGTCTTTTCTTATGATTACCCATCGTAAAAGCCAAGCTGCGACTGAGACTCAGATAAAGCTCTGCCTTGGGCGAAAATTGCATGCAAATTGACATTAAAATTAATAAACACGCAAATTGCATCGTTTTTTCGTAGGGGTTTCTGCGAATGGGATTGGGGGGATCTTTAGCATTGCTCTAATTAGCTGGAAACTTCACCCCAGAACCTTGTGTTGCCACATCAAGCATTCGTTAATTAAAGAGCTAGTGTCCCCTACTGTGACTGGACATTGACTAAAGCAAATTAAGAACAGCAAATCTATCATCGTCAAGCCGAACACTTAACACTCTTCCATGTTCATAGTTTTCCCATTGCCATGTCCAAATAGGCATTATAAATGCATTTAAATCTGGAAATCGGAAAATCTGAATCGACATGCATGTAAAAATATTCATATTCAATGATGGTTCGCGACTAAATTCAGTTGCTCAACATAATTCTATTGCTTAACATAATTGGTACGCATCAATGAGGGACTTAACATATTGAATGTAAATTAACATAATTTTCATAACATAATTTTATGGTAAATGTCTGTTAAGTTGACCATGCTTTGCGTTCTTATTCTACAAAGTCATCGCGCGTAAGCGAAATTTTGATAACAAAGAAAAAAAGCCGAGTGATAATGATTTGACGATTCGCCGTTTCGATTATAAGTTGAAGACAAAATCAGTGAAAAACTCAGTCACGGCATGCGTTCGAAGCTGACAAGATGTCGACTGAGTTCATTTTGTTGATCGCCACGCTGGCGATCGTATTTTATATCTGGCAGCGCCGCGCATATAGCTACTGGCAGAGGTTGGGCATTAAGCAAATTAAGCCATTGCCGATAATTGGAAATGTGAGCAGTGTATTAACCGGTAGAGTTCCATTCTTCCAGCAGCTTGAGCTTTTACATAACGCAAAAGGCTTTGAGAATGAACCCGTTGTCGGAATTTATGTGCTAAATCGTCCGGCTCTAATCATTAGGGATATCGATCTGATCAAAACTGTGATGATCAAGAAATTTAAACATTTCGCTAATCGCTCACAGAAAACCGATCCTCATCGTGATGCACTGGGCTATTACAATGCCTTCTTTTTACGCGATAAACCATGGAAGGATTTGAGAACTAAGCTGTCGCCATTCTTTACTACTGGCAAATTGAAGCAAATGTATCCACTGATGGTGGAGGTGAGTTTAACAGACATCATCCACTGCAATGGATTTCAATTTGAATGTATTAATTTATTGCACAGATTGGCAAAGACTTGGAAACGTATTTGGATAAATATCCCAAGGGTTCGAAGTTGAAAATCAAGGAAGTTTGCGCTCGTTTCACAACCGATCTAATATCGACTACAGCTTTCGGCCTGAAGGCCGGCGCGTTGAGCACTGCAAAAAATGAATTTTTTGAAAATATGACAGCGATTTTCGAATTGACCTTGCGACGAGCCTACGACTTTGGCGTTATCTTTTTGCTGCCGAATCTGGTTTCGTTGATGCGTGCCAAATTCATCCCCAAAAAAACAGAAGATTTCTTGCGTCGTATTATAGCATATGTGTTGGATGAGCGCGAGAAGTCGGGTGTACGTCGCAATGATCTAATTGACATATTGCTGGCGATGAAGCGTGAGACACCGCCGGATAAATTTAATTTAGATTTTCTTGTGGCACAGGCAGCCATCTTCCAGACGGCTGGCTATGAGACGAGTTCTTCGACCATGACATTGGCACTCTTTGAGTTAGTCAATCATCCGGAAATACAGCAACGCTTGCACACAGAGATTCGCGAATATTTTGGGGAAAATGAGTCCATTGATTATGAGAGCATTCAGCACATGCCTTACCTCACTCAAGTGGTGAACGAGACACTGCGAAAGTATCCGATTGCGCCGAAAGTGGACCGTGAATGCAACCAACCATCGAGCGGAGAGAAATTCACTCTGGCCCCGTACCACGATTTTGAGTTTCCCAATGGTGTGCCCGTCTATATCTCCACCCTTGCCTTACATCGTGATCCCCAGGTTAGTTTTTAGTATTTAATAAGTATTTAATATGTGTACTCATCTAATATTTCTTTCCATTACTGCAGTACTGGCCGGAACCGGACAAATTTGATCCGGAACGTTTTGCGCCCGAGAACCGAGATAATCTTAACATGGATGCATATTTGCCGTTTGGCATTGGTCCACGCAACTGTATTGGGATGCGTTTGGGTCTTCTGCAGGCCAAATTGGGTCTGGTTCATCTACTCAGGAATCATCGGATGATCAAGGGCGATAATACCAAGAGCTACATCACGTATGCCAGTGGCAGTAGTGTGATACAGTCCAAGGATGAAATCTGTTTGCAATTTGAACGGATTTAGATTGTGAAAGGAGAGAGATTTTTAGGGAATAACCACGGATAGAGAGAGTAAGTAAGTTAGAGAGATAGGGAGATCCCCAAATTGTGATCCAATAACGTTATCTAATGATTTAATTATACAATAAGCTATTTCTTTGTTCCTAAAGTCAAATTTTCCGGCTTGATGGTTCATCTCGCTGCAGGCATGGTTGATTGGTGTTGTTTGCCAATTTAGTCTTCTTCTGATTCTTCTCTATCTCACTCTCTCTCTCTCTCTATCTCTCTCTCTCTCTCTCTCTCTCTGTCTTATTACTCTTGCTTTGAGATCTACGGTATCACAACAACCAAAATTTGCCTATGTTACAACCTGTAACGAACCTTTTCAGTTCGTCCAGTTTTAGCTGGGCTAAAACTCAGCCGAGCTATGGGTTCGAGCAACAAATTTATATTTGATTGCGCTGCGATAATTAATACCACGTATCCTTTATATATTAACTAAAGGTTTTATTTATTTTAATTATTATTATGTTATTATGGTAAATGCCCTATGGATATCGTTTTGATATCCATGCGTCCCATGTACCAGCTAGGTGGCGATCAGACCTTCTCTGTCTGGCTTCGCTCCTAGATTTCGCACTGACTGCGGTGAGTCTCAGACTGCCTGCCTCTGACTGACTCCTTCGAAGCTCCTTGCTGGTGGATCGTCCTGTTACGAACCACTGGTCGACGTGTTGCCTCTGCTCGCCGACTTGCACTGCTCCCTCGAAGCTCCTTGCTGGTGGATCGTCCTGTTACGATCCACTGGTCGACGTGTTGCCTCTGCTTGTCGCCTTTGCACTGCTCGACTTCTGTATCTGCGACGCCCTCTTTTATAGGTCGGGTCGCATTGGTGGCGTGATCTTTGGTATTTCTCCAATACCGTATTGCGATCGCTGCAATAAAGCAGCGGTCCCCTATTTTAAGGTCGCTGTCTTCTGATGTCGCTGCACTCGCTGAACTTAGAATAGTGCGCACCTTGCGCTGTCCGATACGGGATGTGCTGACGGCGCCCATTTATCCAGTAGCGTCCGCTGAAGTAGGCACGTGCGCTTTGGTTGTAGGTTGTAACTTAAGCTTACTTTCCCACAGTGTCATTGGTTGTGGTTTGCTAAACTGTTGTCCCACTTTCAGTATATGCTGACCAAGGCGTGTGTGTTGCCGTTGATTTCGTTGTCGTCGAAATCTGCTGATGCGGTGCCAGATCCAATGTCGTTTTGTTGCGATCGTTGCGAGAACTGCCCATAGCATATGTGTTTATAGTCCGATTTAAATGGACAGTGTCGTGTCATTTTGTCGGCAAAGACGTGTTCTATACGCGGGTCAATAATTTTCGCGCCAGTGTTTGGACGCTATTTGGTATAAAGCAATTTATATCAATTGGAACACGTGTGAAAAATTTACCCCACCCCTTGCTCGGCTCTATGAGCGCGCCTCCCTCGCTCTCAGTTGTACAAAGAGAGCAAGTGATATATATCGATAGGACGATAATCCAGTGTCTACACACCGTGAAGTGAAAAATTTATATCGATTAGACGATTACCAGTGTTTACACACCATTACAAATATTCATAGTGAACGTATGAGTTTTCCGCGCCAATATGAACAACACCCTCCATACCGCCAGCTGCAGTTTCCTGCTGCTCGCCTTCTCTTGCCGGGCAGACCAGCGAACTCCGATATAATCTGCGCTCTCGCTCAGAAAGCAGCTACAACAACAACAACAAAGTCAACAATGCAAGAATTGCAAATGCCAACAACAATTTCATCAACGACAATACAAGCAACGCCAACAACAACAACAACAACACTAATAAAGGCACCAAAAATTATATTGGTGATATTGACGCGAACAACATTGCTAGGAAAAAAAAGAAAAATTGCGACAATCAACGATTGCATCCACTTGGGCACAGTGCCATCTACTTCTACAGGTGCTCGTGCAGCACAACAAGCACTAGAGGACCCGCTGTCAGATTCTGACTCAGACATCGAGTCAGTGGATATGGCAGAGAGGACTACAGATGCTGCTTCCCCAATCTTTCCGCTGATTGTGGGCGATGAGGACACAAGTCTGGGCGCTGCCGCTGAGATCCGCGATTCTCTGTCAACCACTCGCACTGCGGAACCACAGCCTACAAGGCCTTCCAAGCCCCCTCCACTTATCGCTGAGGGTATCACCAACGTTGTTGGACTGCTTGAAGCATTAAATGCTGTCACGCCGCCTGACAGCTTTTTGCTTAAATGCAGTGGCGGTGGTACTGTGAGAGTCATGCCAAGTGGTATTGACGCATACAGGGCAATCCAGAAATTGTTCTCAGAGAAGAAAATCCCATTTCACTCTTACCAACTAAAGGAGGACAGAGGCTTCCGAGTGGTGGTCAGGGGACTGCATCCATCGTTGCAGAAAATTGACTGCTTAAAAGACGAGCTCGCCAGAATTGGGCACTTAGTCCGAGGAGTTCAAACCATCGTCAGCCGGGTTGAATGCCCTGATCGGCATTTGGACATCCCCCAATGCCACCGCTGCCAGGAATTTGGTCATACTATGAAGTACTGCCAAAAACAGCATCGCTGCGTTAAGTGTGGTTCAGCACATGCTAGTCAAGATTGCGAAAAACCATTGGATGTTGATCCGAAATGTGCAAACTGCGGTGGAACACATCCAGCAAGCTGGAAAGGATGCCCGGCTTATCAGCGCGTTGCCAAAGGAAGGAAGCTTGTGGCTCAGTCTGGAAGGTCGGCTCAATACCTCCAAAAGCCGCGTCCAAGAAGCCCGGCTCCTATACGCAATGCCCAATTTTCTTATGCTGATGCCACCAGACTGCAAACGGCTCCTCAGCTCCTTCAGCAACTTGGGCAATTGTCACAGCAGCAGCGTCACCCTCAGCAGCAGCGTCACCATCAGCAGCAGCTTCATCAACAACAACAGTCACAACCTCAGCACCGCCAGCAGCCGCAGCAGCCGCTACAGCAGCAACAACAACCTTTGCCGCCTCAACAAGATGCTCCGCAGGTTCCTGAGCAACAGCAGACAAGAAAAAAGCGACGACCAAAAGTTCGCCAGATGCTTAGGCATCGAGAGAACGCTCAGCATCAGCAGAAACACTTGCAGAAACGCCAGCAGCAGCAGAGTCACCATCAGCAGCAGCTTCTTCAAGAACAACAGCCACAACTTCAGCAACGCCAGCAGCAGCAACACCAACAGCAACAGCACATGCAGCAAGCACATCAACAGCAACTAAGCCATCAACCACAACACCACCTGCCTTTGTGTCAACAACATCAGCAGCCCTCACAGGATCAATATCAGCAAGTGCAACAGCCTTACCTGTATTATCAACCCGCCAATCCCCAGCTTGACAGTCTTATGTCAAAATTCGACAAGTTAAGTGAAACAATGATGGATAGATGATAGATCGATATATGGGCATAGGTCGAAACTTCAAAATGCCATAACTTCGTCAAAACTGAACTTAGATTAAAAAGCGAGGGCTTTTCGATGATAGTTTTGCCCCTAAATCAATCGTACATTTAAAGTTGAAAACGAAATTTGAGGTCGGGAGACAAGTAAAAATTATAGCCTGAAAATCGATGGATCGATATACGGGCATAGGTCGAAACTTCAAAATGCCATAACTTCGTCAAAACTCAACTTAGATTAAAAAGCGAGGGCTTTTTGATCATAGTTTTGCCCCTAAATCAATCGTACATTTAAAGTTGAATACGAAATTTGAGGTCGGGAGACAAGTAAAAATTATAGCCTGAAAATCGATAGATCGATATATGGGCATAGGTCGAAACTTCAAAATGCCATAACTTCGTCAAAACTCAACTTAGATTAAAAAGCGAAGGCTTTTTGATCATAGTTTTGCCCCTAAATCAATCGTACATTTAAAGTTGAAAACGAAATTTGAGGTCGGGAGACAAGTAAAAATTATAGCCTGAAAATCGATGGATCCATATACGGGCATAGGTCGAAACTTCAAAATGCCATAACTTCGTCAAAACTCAACTTAGATTAAAGGGCGAGGGCTTTTTGATCATAGTTTTGCCCCTAAATCAATCGTACATTTAAAGTTGAAAACGAAATTTGAGGTCGGGAGACAAGTAAAAATTATAGCCTGAAAATCGATAGATCGATATATGGGCATAGGTCGAAACTTCAAAATGCCATAACTTCGTCAAAACTCAACTTAGATTAAAAAGCGAGGGCTTTTTGACCATAGTTTTGCCCCTAAATCAATCGTACATTTAAAGTTGAAAACGAAATTTGAGGTCGGGAGACAAGTAAAAATTATAGCCTGAAAATCGATAGATCGATATATGGGCGTAGGTCCAAACTTCAAAATGCCATAACTTCGTCAAAACTCAACTTAGATTAAAAAGCGAAGGCTTTTTGATCATAGTTTTGCCCCTAAATCAATCGTACATTTAAAGTTGAAAACGAAATTTGAGGTCGGGAGACAAGTAAAAATTATAGCCTGAAAATCGATAGATCGATATATGGGCATAGGTCGAAACTTCAAAATGCCATAACTTCGTCAAAACTCAACTTAGATTAAAAAGCGAAGGCTTTTTGATCATAGTTTTGCCCCTAAATCAATCGTACATTTAAAGTTGAATACGAAATTTGAGGTCGGGAGACAAGTAAAAATTATAGCCTGAAAATCGATAGATCGATATACGGGCATAGGTCGAAACTTCAAAATGCCATAACTTCGTCAAAACTCAACTTAGATTAAAAAGCGAGGGCTTTTTGACCATAGTTTTGCCCCTAAATCAATCGTACATTTAAAGTTGAAAACGAAATTTGAGGTCGGGAGACAAGTAAAAATTATAGCCTGAAAATCGATAGATCGATATATGGGCATAGGTCGAAACTTCAAAATGCCATAACTTCGTCAAAACTCAACTTAGATTAAAAAGCGAGGGCTTTTTGATCATAGTTTTGCCCCTAAATCAATCGTACATTTAAAGTTGAATACGAAATTTGAGGTCGGGAGACAAGTAAAAATTATAGCCTGAAAATCGATAGATCGATATATGGGCATAGGTCGAAACTTCAAAATGCCATAACTTCGTCAAAACTCAACTTAGATTAAAAAGCGAAGGCTTTTTGATCATAGTTTTGCCCCTAAATCAATCGTACATTTAAAGTTGAAAACGAAATTTGAGGTCGGGAGACAAGTAAAAATTATAGCCTGAAAATCGATAGATCGATATACGGGCATAGGTCGAAACTTCAAAATGCCATAACTTCGTCAAAACTCAACTTAGATTAAAAAGCGAGGGCTTTTTGACCATAGTTTTGCCCCTAAATCAATCGTACATTTAAAGTTGAAAACGAAATTTGAGGTCGGGAGACAAGTAAAAATTATAGCCTGAAAATCGATAGATCGATATATGGGCGTAGGTCGAAACTTCAAAATGCCATAACTTCGTCAAAACTCAACTTAGATTAAAAAGCGAAGGCTTTTTGATCATAGTTTTGCCCCTAAATCAATCGTACATTTGAAGTTGAAAACGAAATTTGAGGTCGGGAGACAAGTAAAAATTATAGCCTGAAAATCGATAGATCGATATACGGGCATAGGTCGAAACTTCAAAATGCCATAACTTCGCCAAAACTCAACTTAGATTAAAAAGCGAAGGCTTTTTGATCATAGTTTTGCCCCTAAATCAATCGTACATTTAAAGTTGAAAACGAGATTTGAGGTCGGGAGACAAGTAAAAATTTGTTGTTGGCATCAGTCCAAAACACTTTTTTTGCCATAAGACGTTTCCTTACACATTACGTTTAAGATTGTTTCCCTTATTTCCCTTTGCCATCGAACAACAAAATCCACTCAACGACAGGCATTTCAAGTTTTCAATATTTGGGGTCTTTTCTTATGATTAATCGTAAAAGCCAAACTGCGACTGAGACTCAGATAAAGCTCTGCCTTGGGCGAAAATTGCATGCAAATTGACATTAAATTAATAAACACGCAAATTGCATCGTTTTTTCGTAGGGGTTTCTGCGAGGGGGATTGGGGGGATCTTTAGCATTGCTCTAATTAGCTGGAAACTTCACCCCAGAACCTTGAGTTGCCACATCAAGCATTCGTTAATTAAAGAGAGAGCACCCTCGCTAGTGTCTCCTACTGTGACTGGACATTGACTTAAGCAAATTAAGAACAGCAAATCTATCATCGTCAAGCCGAACACTTAACACTCTTCCATGTTCATAGTTTTCCCATTGCCATGTCCAAATAGGCATTATAAATGCATTTAAATCTGGAAACCGGAAAATCTGTCTCGTCATTCATGTAAAAAAAAACATTTCAATCAATCAATGATGGATCAAAACTATTTACTGTACCTAAAACTAATTTTCAAAAAGAAATGTATGAAAGAAATCAATATTGCATTTAAATCTGGGAACACGATTATGGGTCGAAATTCTGTCCAAAAAATTGCATTTTGGGACAATTCCACATTTACAAGTGCCCTAAATATGTCACAGCTCAACCGATGGTTTTTTGGTCATAGTCAAAATCTACAAGAGTATACAAAATAGACACATAAAAGCGCTATAAAATCTTAATGAAACATTAGATTTTGTTGCAGTGATTTGGCAGAGAAACTTGTTAGACAAGGGGTGAGAGTACAGGAGGAGTCACTGATTATGCAAGCAAAACTAACCGAAAGTAGAACATTTAAAAGTCATTTATAAAGTATTCATATCTTCCTTGTTAAACATTCTGTTTAATATATTATCGGAGTAAATGCACCAATTACATTTTTGAATGAAAATATTTCAGTTTAATATATTTTTCATTCTTTTAACACTTCCCAGTTCGTAACTACGGATGTCGAGTCAATAAACTTTAACCAATCTTTTCAGGCCACGTTTTCTGGGCCCATAACCTGTTGGATCAAAGTTTCCCCGCGTCAGGGAATGCCTGGATATGATAATAAAACCCAAGTACCACCGTCGTTGTGTACTCAAGCAAAGTTTATTCGGGACTAAATTCAGTTGCTTAACATAATTCTGTTGCTTAACATAATTGGTACGCATTAATGAGGGACTTAACATATTGAATGTAAATTAACATAATGTTCATAACATAATCTTATAGTAAATGTGTGTTAAGTTGACCATGCTTAGAGTTCGTGTTCTAATCATCGCCGAAATTTTGACAACAACGAAAAAAAAGCCGAGTGATGATGACTTGACGATTCGTCGTTTCGACTATAAGTTGTAGGCAAAATCAGTAAAAAACTCAGTCACCACAAGCATTCGAAGCTGAAAACATGTCGTCTGAGTTCATTTTGTTGATCGCCACCCTGGCGATCGTATTTTATATCTGGCAGCGCCGCGCATATAGCTTCTGGCAGAGGTTGGGCGTTAAGCAAGTTACGCCATTGCCGATAATTGGAAATATGAGCGGTGTATTAACCGGTAGAATGCCATTCTTCCATCAGCTTGAACGTTTACATAACGCAAAAGGCTTTGAGAATGAACCCGTTGTCGGAATTTATATGCTAAATCGTCCGGCTCTAATCATTAGGGATATTGATCTGATAAAAACTGTGATGATCAAGAAATTTAACCATTTCCCTAATCGCGCAATAAAAAGCGATCCTCATCGTGATGCACTGGGCTATTACAATGTCTTACTTTTACGCGATAAGCCATGGAAGGATTTGAGAGCTAAGCTGTCGCCATTCTTTACCACTGGCAAAATGAAGCAAATGTATCCACTGATGGTGGAGGTGAGTTTAACAGACATCATCCACTGCATTGGATTTCAATTTGAATGTATTAATTTATTGCACAGATTGGCAAAGACTTGGAAACGCGATTGGATAAATATCCCAAGGGTTCGAAGTTGAAAATCAAGGAAGTTTGCGCTCGTTTCACAACCGATCTAATATCGACTACAGCTTTCGGCGTGAAGGCCGGCGCGTTGAGCACTGCAAAAAATGAATTTTTTGAAATTAGCTCAGCTATTTTCGAAATGACCTTGCGACGAGCCTACGACTTTGCCGTTATGTTTTTTCTGCCGAATTTCGTTTCGTTGATGCGTGCCAAATTCATCCCCAAAAAAACAGAAGATTTCATGCGTCGTATTATAGCATATGTGTTGGATGAGCGCGAGAAGTCGGGAGTTCGTCGCAATGATCTAATTGACATATTGCTGGCGCTGAAACGTGAGACACCGCCGGATAAATTTGATTTAGATTTTCTTGTGGCACAGGCAGCCATCTTCCAGACGGCTGGCTATGAGACGAGTTCTTCGACCATGACAATGGCACTCTTTGAATTAGTCAATCATCCGGAAATACAGCAACGCTTGCACACAGAGATTCGCGAATATTTTGGGGAAAATGAGTCCATTGATTATGAGAGCATTCAGCAGATGCCCTACCTCAATCAAGTGGTGAACGAGACACTGCGAAAGTATCCGATTGCGCCGCATGTGGAGCGTGAATGCGCCCAACCATCGAGCGGAGAGAAATTCACTCTGGCCCCGTACCACGATTTTGAGTTGCCCAATGGTACACCCGTCTATGTCTCCTCCCTTGCCATACATCGTGATCCCCAGGTTAGTTTTTAGTATTTAATATGTGTACACATCTAATATTTCTTTCCATTACTGCAGTACTGGCCGGAACCGGACAAATTTGATCCAGAACGTTTTGCGCCCGAGAACCGAGATAATCTTAACATGGATGCTTATTTGCCGTTTGGCATTGGTCCACGCAACTGTATTGGAATGCGTTTGGGTCTTCTGCAGGCCAAATTGGGTCTGGTTCATCTACTCAGGAATCATCGGATGATCAAGGAAGATAATATCAAGAGCTACGTCACGTTTAGCAGTCTCAGTAGTGTGATACAGTCAAAGGATGAAATCTTTTTGCAATTTGAACGGATTTAGATAGTAAGTTAGAGAGATAGGAAGATCCCCAAATTGGGATCCAATAACGTTATCTAATGATTTAATTATACAGTAAGCTATTCTTTGTTCCCAAAGTCAAATTTGCCGGCTTGATGGTCATATTCGTTGAGTGTGCAAAAACTTATTCATCTCGCTGCAGGCATGGTTGTTTGGTGTTGTTTGTCAGTTTAGTCTTCTTCTTATTCTTCTCTATCTCTCTATCTCTCTCTCGCTGTCGTATCACACTTTCTTTGAGATCACAACAAACAAAATTTGCCTATGTTACAACCTAACCTAAGCTATTCCTTTGTTTCTACAATCATACAAGAAATGTTTGTTGATAATAAAGAAACGTACTGCAAGGAAATAATGTGCAGTAGAACATAATCAAGCTGTGGTTAATCGGTATGTGTATTAGCAATTAAGTAACTAAATATGCAAATGACTTTTTAGTTCATGCGACTAGCAACAAATTAATTATTTTATATTTATGCATAAGTATATGACAATAGTAATTAAATACAGATTCTTAAGGGAAGGGAGAAGAGTGTATTGGAAACTCGTGCGTGACATGGCAAAGATGCCCCGTGGACAATTATCCTTCAGACAAGCTGGTTGCAACCTTGAAGCAAATGTGTCATAAATGTGGTCAGCTGCAAAAACACTTGCAGCAATTGTTGTTGCTTCTCTGCTGCTGCAAAAAAGTTTTTGACACATCAAAAGCATTCCCTGCCAACAGCTGTGAGTCCATGTAATATCCCTGTACCGCATTTGTAGTTGTTGTTCTCATTATTATTACACACACACACACACACACACACTGAAAGCTGGAGCACTTAACACACTTAATACAATTGTCAATCTACTATAAGCGGAGAGTGGAGAGTGGAGAGCCAGGAAGTTGCTTAGTTAGTATCCGAACCACATAATGTGCCTAATTTGAGTTGAGTCGCATTTCTCTAGCATCATTAACATTTGTTTGCTTTTGAGAAACGATTGTAACTTTGACTTTGCGAAGTATTTTATGGTGTTTATATAAAAATAATAATATGTATGATAAGATACATAATCGTTCTCAATAATCTCTAAGTATTAAAGATATCTCAAAAATATGGTATGTTTAACATGTGATTCGCAAGTAGGTATTAACAAATAGCAAATGTAAAACCCTGCTCTAGGCATTCGACACTCGCCAACGACCATACTACGCTGAATACATCGGTTCTCGTCCGATCACCGAAATTAAGCAGCGTCGGGCGCGGTTAGTACTTAGATGGGGGACCGCTTGGGAACACCGCGTGTTGTTGGCATCAGTCCAAAACACATTTTGCTTGTTGAAGCAGAAATCATGTTATTTTTTACTCTTTTTTTTTTTGTATAACATTTAAGTGATTATAATTGTGTTTGATTTTAACTTGTATATTTAAAAATGTTTGACTAAACGGTAGTTTGAGTTCAATTAATTTTATTCATAGACATAAGTCATTCAGGATATTACAGTATAGATACTTATTACTCTTAACTAAGACAGTCAACGTTCTGTAACTTAAGCGTATGTTAAAATTCCAACAACTTAAGCCAAATTAATTGGAAATTTGGTTTCTATTCTGACAATAATTGGATACTTTCTTATTTCAAATTATCAGCTGTACATTTTCAATGACTGAATATAAAACTTATGCAAATTTGGTGCGTATCATATAGATATTATGAAAGCTGACTATTTTGATTGCTTTTCATAATATCTAAATAAAACTGAAATTTAAATTAAATAAATAATTTAAGGTGTTCTCTAACTCAAGGAGTCCATAAGACGCTTCTTTACACATTACGTTTAAGATTGTTTCCCTTATTTCAATTTGCCATCGAACAACAAAATCCACTCAACGACAGGCTCTGCAAGTTTTCAATATTTTGGGTCTTTTCTTATGATTAACCATCGTAAAAGCGTAAAAGCGCAAACTGCGACTGAGACTCAGACAAAGCTTTGCTTTAGGCGGAAATTGTATGCAAATTGACATTAAATTAATAATTACATCTACACAGGCAGACGAAGAGGTATTTAAATTTTAAGACAAAATA
This sequence comes from Drosophila neutralis, assembly GCA_035044385.1. Taxonomy (NCBI): domain Eukaryota; kingdom Metazoa; phylum Arthropoda; class Insecta; order Diptera; family Drosophilidae; genus Drosophila; species Drosophila neutralis. The sequence goes on along the minus strand of JAWNME010000429.1, from coordinate 92,178 downwards.
AGAAATACTTTCAATTGGCGGATCTATCAGTTAGCGAAAGGACATTCAAATCACTCAGACAGTTTGCGAGTTATCAGGGACTCCAAAGCACCTGGAAATGGCTGCACGTGAACCTTGTTCAGCATGCACGTCCTGCACGATACCCGTTGCAACACGTCAACATTTTCCATTCCTCGCAACAGCGCCTTGTTTGCCATTCCACGCAAACTATCTTAATTCAGGTGACCACATCTGTAAAGCCACAACTCGCCGTGTAACTTAACAGCAGCATAACATCTGTTACTTTCAAAAGCATACAGATTCCCTACTCGTTTGGCCTTGAGTGTACATTTGCCGCCTTTAAGCACTCGTGCACTCCTTGCATCAAAATATACAATGCACTTCTTTGCTACGGTTTGTCACACGGACATGAAATTGCCTGTCAGCTTTGGCACGTACAATACGTTGCCTAGCACCAGTGTACACAAATCCTTCTGCTTGCAAGGAGCCGGCGTCTGCCAACCAATCGTTTCGGTGTGCGTCTCAAAAGTTGAAAACATTTGTTTATCACAACACATACGACTTGTTGCACCACTGTCCAAGCACCAGTCGAATTTCTTGAAACTCCAATGCGTTGAGTAAGCTGCGATTCTGCTGTCCGCATTTTATTTTATAATTTTTGCCATTACTTTGCGACAATTCGCTTTAAAATGCCCCATTCTACCACATTCGTAACAAGCAATATTTGGGCGTTTCTTCTTTGTGGTGACCTTCGCACTAACGCTATGTCTTAGTCTAACTGTAATGACCTGCGCGTTATCGCTGTGCTTCTCTGCGCTTACTTTCCTCTCGCCTTCTTCCTTTAACATTTATTCTCACAAATGTCTGGAAGACTGGAAAGTCAAATGACCTTGAGCTCGCCAACTATTGCTTTTCCAACTCTGGCAAGCTGATCCACAATTGCCCCTCCGCCATGTGTGAATTGAGCAACTGCTTATATAGCGAGACCTTACGCACCGGCCTGCTTGGCTGATGGACTTCGCGCAACTTAATCCATGCCTCCTGCGACGGTGTGCAATTCTTGATGTATCCCAACTGCGATGCCTTAACACTTAGCGTGATCGTTGCCAATGCCTTACGATCCAGCGCTTTCCGGTTATTATTATCGCCAACATTAGACTCCAGTAAATTCCCCGACGCAACTTCCCATAGATCTGCATGCACCAACACGCTTCGCATCTGTATGCCCCAAGAATCATAATTCTTTTCTTCAAGCTTATCAATTTGGTACCACGCACTCATTTTTCTATTTCTGCGACGCAATTTACATTTCCATTACATAACATCGCCGAAATTTTGATAACAAAGAGAAAAGCCGATTGATAATGATTTGACGTTTCTCCGTTTCGACTATAAGTTGTAGGCAAAATCAGTAAAAAACTCAGTCACCACAAGCATTCGAAGCTGAAAACATGTCGTCTGAGTTCATTTTGTTGATCGCCACCCTGGCGATCGTATTTTATATCTGGCAGCGCCGCGCATATAGCTTCTGGCAGAGGTTGGGCGTTAAGCAAGTTACGCCATTGCCGATAATTGGAAATATGAGCGGTGTATTAACCGGTAGAATGCCATTCTTCCATCAGCTTGAGCTTTTACATAACGCAAAAGGCTTTGAGAATGAGCCCATTGTCGGATTTTATCTGCTACATCGTCCGGCTATAATCATTAAGGATATCGATCTGATCAAAACTGTGCTGATCAAGAAATTTAACCATTTCGTTAATCGCACAATGAAAACCGATCCTCATCGTGATGCACTGGGCTATTACAATGCCTTCTTTTTACGCGGTCAGCCATGGAAGGATTTGAGGAATAAGTCTTCTTATTTTTCTCTATCTCTCTCTCTCTCTCTCTCTCTCTTCTGTCTAAATACTCTTGCTTTGAGATCTACGGTATCACAAAATTTGCCTAAGTTACAACCTAACCTAAGCTATTTCTTTGTTTCTAAAGTCAAATTTTGTAAGCCTGTTTTTTTTTTTTAAATGATGGGAAATCATTTTTTTAAGCGTCTGCGGGTTGTATTCGACCCTAGTGTCGAAGCCAATGGGTTTACATGGTTATGTAACCGGTCATTGTAACGACTTGTATGTCCGTTTATTTGACTAAGAACTGTCGGTACACAGTAGTCGTTGTGCAGCGTCAAATTGCGCACATAAGGTGGAGCACCTTGTTTTGCAAGACTTGAATCTGGTTAACCCAAGATTTTGCCGCTGTGCCCCAAAATGGAATCTCATATGTCCATGTGGGCACGATGATGCTCCTATAGACCAGCAGCTTGTTGCTCAAGCTGAGTTTGCTGGATGGCTTCAGCAACCAGTTGAGTTTCGCCCTTTTGGATCTACACACTGCTGCCGTGATCTGTATGTGTTTGCGCCAGGTAAGTTTCCTGTCCAGATACATACCCAGGTAGCGAACATGGTTCCCCTGAGGTATGATCGTGTTGTTAAGTCGGACGCCTGGACAGTTAACACCCCTGAGCGCAAAAGTACAGTGCTGAGACTTGTTCTCATTGATGCAGATGTTCCACCGGTTGGCCCAGGTACTAAAACCATCCAAGAACCTTTGCGTAACCGCTGCTGCTCTCCAAGCAGTGCAGGAGTTAGCAAGGAACACAGTGTCATCCGCGTATGTGGCAAGCAGCGTGTTTCTGGGTACCGAAATCGGCAAGTCCGCGGTGTACAATGTGTACAAGGCAGGTCCGAGGTCACTACGCTGCGGTACGCCCGCTCCGATGCGGCGGATGTTTGATCGCTCGCTCCTAACTTCAACCATAAAAGAACGGCCAAGCAGGTAGGACCTCAGCAGTAAATACTGCGCCGATGATGGTAGGGACTTCAGCTTAAAAAGCAGACCATCATGCCATACGCGATCAAACGCTTGCTGGATATCCAGGAAGACAGCAGAGCTGTGCTGCTTATTTTCCAAGGCCTCGAGAACATGCTGAACTTGCTCTGGTGTACCATGGTGATGCCTAAAGCCAAACTGATGATCAGGAATGGCACTCTGGAATCCACTTACTGCCGACAATCTTCCAAGAAATATTTTTTCAAATATTTTGGAGAAAGTGGACAGCAAGCTTATCGATCGATATGACGAGACAAGATTATCCGGCTGGCCAGTGGTGGATGCGTACCATGGAGTTAAAGAGTAGCATCAAGAACATCACTCCCTTCTCGGGGAGGGCCTTAGCAACTCTGCCGTCGACGCCATCATAGCCAGGGGCTTTAGTGGACTTTAGCCTGCGAATCTGCAAGCGGACGTCATTAGGGGCGATAGGTGTGATCGGTTGCACAGGATCGAGATCTGCACTTAAAAATGCCTCAGTTTCCTGTACCTGGCTGGGATGGGATATAATGCGCAGTAGAACATAATCAAGCTACATAAGTTACATACTCAAATACAACATTCAAAAGAAAGACAGACAACGTATAAATAGTTTAGAAAGTGTAGAATTAAGACCTCAAACTTTATGATATATTAGAGAAAGAGAGGATTTTAGTTTTTTGGTGGAACATTTGAAGAAGAAGCACCAGAAGGATTCAGAGGCAATGTAATAGGAGGCCGAATACGCTTATTATTTGTATACTCTTTTATAACTAAGCCCTTCGGCCAGAAATTAGCACAGCAAATTGTGCCAAATACTTCAGCCGAGGAAATTTCTCTTTCATAATAAAATTCAAATTTTTCAACCAATATCCCAGTAGGTGCAACCGCTATAAGAGTCCTAGGAGCACTGCTAGAAAGAGGTGGGGGAATCGCAACGGGCACGATGGCCTGTGACACAATTGAGCCACCACTGTTGATTGCAGGAGGTGCAGGAGAATTAAACTGCATCAACTGCTGACCATTATCAACAGTGGGTGTCAGCGGAGCAGGGGTCACCAACAGAGTCGGGGCCAATAAGCCTGGTTCCCGAGACAAAGCAGGTTCGGCCGATTGCTTCTGCTTAAGAGACTCATTCAACAGTTTTACACTATTAAATTGACTCTCCATGGCATCAAAATCAGCACTGAGCTTACTAAAAGCTAGACGGAGATTTTGAAAGCCCCGTCTAGTTTGCCTCATAAAACGACTCCGTCTCGCGGCACCGACCTATTGCCGATTATATCCTTTATCCGTTGCGTGAAACCAGCACATTTAAAGTGCACTACGTTGTCACACAACCAACAACAGACGAAATCAGCCTTTGGGTCAGCCTGGCACTTGCAGGTTTTTAGGTACGACGCAGACATACTGAATTTAGAAATAGATATGCCCAAAAAGAAGAGAAAACTATACAAAGATTCGGCACAGCACCGAGAAAATAAGAAAACAAACAGCGCACAAGAGATGAAATAGATACAACAACACCAAGATTTGGCGCTGTAAGAATACCTACGAAAACAGACTTTGAACCACTGAAGCGTGCAAACACAATTATGAGAGCACACGAAAGTAGAGAGAGAGAGAGAGAGAGAGAGAGTAATAAAACGTTGTGAGAGCACACGACAGTATAGAGAGCGAGAGTAATAAGGCGCACACAAAAACCGCTATAACAACAACAATGCGAAGCGATCCAGCACGCCATGTGAAACAATGAGAGCGAGAGCACCAAGCGCACTCAAAAATAAATAAACCAAAACAAACACAGCTGTTAACCGCGTACTTTATGTTTACCAGACTAACAATTTTTGGGATTTCTAGCAAAATTACTAACAGAACACCTATTACCAAAGCAATCACAGAAAAATTAAAGAGAAATAAAGCACAGTTATGTTTTATATTAATTAAATTAAATGTACGAGCTAAAATTTGAATAACAAGCACAAACTGGAGACCACAGCAAAAACACTTCTAATCACAGCAAAGGCTAAGACAGTAGCGAACTTTCCCCGCGTCATGGAATGCCTGGATAAGATAATAAAACCCAAGTACCACCGTCGTTGTGTACTCAAGCAAAGTTTAGACCCGAAATTCAGTTGCTTAACATAATTCTGTTGCTTAACATAATTGGTACGCATTAATGAGGGACTTAACATATTGAATGTAAATTAACATAATGTTCATAACATAATCTTATAGTAAATGTGTGTTAAGTTGACCATGCTTAGAGTTCGTGTTCTACAAAGTCATCGCGCGTAAGCGAAATTTTGATAACATAGACAAAAAACCGAGTGATGATGACTTGACGATTCGCCGTTTCGACTATAAGTTGAAGACAAAATCAGTAAAAAACTCAGTAACCGCAAGCGTTCGAAGCTGACAACATGTCGACTGAGTTCATTTTGTTGATCGCCACGCTGGCGATCGTATTTTATATTTGGCAGCGCCGCGTACATAGCTTCTGGCAGAGGTTGGGCGTTAAGCAAGTTACGCCATTGCCGATAATTGGAAATATGAGCGGTGTATTAACCGGTAGAATGGCATTCTTCCACCAGCTTGAACGTTTACATAACGCAAAAGGCTTTGAGAATGAACCCGTTGTCGGAATTTATCTGCTAAACAGTCCGGCTCTAATCATTAGAGATATCGAGCTGATCAAAACTGTGATGATCAAGAAATTTAACCATTTCGCTAATCGCGCACAGAAAACCGATCCTCATCGTGATGCACTGGGCTATTACAATGCCTTCTTTTTACGCGATAAGCCATGGAAGGATTTGAGGGCTAAGCTGTCGCCATTCTTTACCACTGGCAAAATGAAGCAAATGTATCCACTGATGGTGGAGGTGAGTTTAACAGACATCATCCACTGCAATGGATTTCAATTTGAATGCATTAATTTATTGCACAGATTGGCAAAGACTTCGAAACGCATTTGGGTAAATATCCCGAGGGTTCGAAGTTGAAAATCAAGGATATTTGCTCTCGTTTCACAACCGATCTAATATCGACTACAGCTTTCGGCGTGAAGGCCGGCGCGTTGACCAATGCAAAAAATGAATTTTTCGAAAATAACACAGCTATTTTCGAATTGACCTTGCGACGAGCCTACGACTTTGCCGTTATCCTTTTGCTGCCGAATCTGGTTTCGTTGATGCGTGCCAAATTCTTTCCCAAAAAAACCGAAGATTTCTTGCGTCGTGTTGTGGCACATGTGTTGGATGAGCGCGAGAAGTCAGGTGTACGTCGCAATGATCTAATTGACATATTGCTGGCGCTGAAACGTGAGACACCGCCGGATAAATTAAATTTAGATTTTCTTGTGGCACAGGCAGCCATCTTCCAGACGGCTGGCTATGAGACGAGTTCTTCGGCCATGACAATGGCACTCTTTGAGTTAGTCAATCATCCGGAAATACAGCAACGCTTGCACACAGAGATTCGCGAATATTTTGGGGAAAATGAGTCCATTGATTATGAGAGCATTCAGCAGATGCCCTACCTCACTCAAGTACTGAACGAGACACTGCGAAAGTATCCGATTGTGCCGAATGTGGACCGTGAATGTACCCAACCATCGAGCGGAGAGAAATTCACTCTGGCCCCGTACCACGATTTTGAGTTACCCAATGGTACACCCGTCTATGTCTCCTCCCTTGCCATACATCGTGATCCCCAGGTTAGTTTTTAGTATTTAATAAGTATTTAATATGTGTACTCATCTAATATGTGTTTCCATTACTGCAGTACTGGCCGGAACCGGACAAATTTGATCCGGAACGTTTTGCTCCCGAGAACCGAGATAATCTTAACATGGATGCATATTTGCCGTTTGGCATTGGACCACGCAACTGTATTGGGATGCGTTTGGGCCTTCTGCAGGCCAAATTGGGTCTGGTTCATCTACTCAGGAATCATCGGATGATCAAGGACGATAATATCAAGAGCTACATCACGTATGCCAGTGGCAGTAGTGTGATACAGTCCAAGGATGAAATCTTATTGAAATTTGAACGGATTTAGATTGTGAAAGGAGAGAGTTTTAGGGAATAACCACTGATAGAGGGAGTAAGTTAGAGAGATAGGGCGATCCCCAAATTGGGATCCAATAACGTTATCTAATGATTTAATTATACAGTAAGCTATTTCTTTGTATCTAAAGTCAAATTTTGTATGCCTGTTTTTTTTTTAAATTATGGAAAATCATACAAGAAATGTTTGTTGATAATAAAGAAACGTACTGCAAGGAAATAATGCGCAGTAGAACATCATCAAGCTGTGTCATAAATGTGGTTAGCTGCAAAAACACTTGCAGCAATTGTTGTTGCTCCTCTGCTGCTGCAAAAAAGTTTTTTAAACATCAAAAGCATTCCCTGCCAACAGCTGTGAGTCCATATAATATCCCTGTACCAGATTTGTAGTTGTTGTTCTCATTGTGATTGCACACACTCACACACACACACACTGAAAGCTGGAGCACTTAACACACTTAATACAATTGTCAATCTACTATAAGCGGAGAGTGGAGAGCCAGGAAGTTACTTAGTTAGTATCCGAACCACATAATGTGGCTAATTTGAGTTGAGTCGCATTTCTCTAGCATCATTAACATTTGTTTGCTTTTGAGCAACGATTGTAAATACAATTTATCATGAAAATAGGCGTTCTCTAGAGTAAACAAATAGTACTTACCTACGCAATTTAACAGACGGAATTAGGCATTCGTGACTTTTACTTTGTGAAGTATTTTATGTATGTATGTATCTTATCGTTCTCAATAATCTGTGGGTATTAAAGTTATCTCAAAAATATTGTAGGTTTAACGTGTGATTCGCAAGTAGGTATTAACAAATAGCAAATGTAAAACCCTGCTCTAGGCATTCGACACTCGCCAACGACCATACTACGCTGAATACATCGGTTCTCGTCCGATCACCGAAATTAAGCAGCGTCGGGCGCGGTTAGTACTTAGATGGGGGACCGCTTGGGAACACCGCGTGTTGTTGGCATCAGTCCAAAACACTTTTTGCTTGTTGAAGCAGAAATCATGTTATCTTTTACTCATTTTTTTTTTGTATAACATTTAAGTGATTATAATTGTGTTTGATTTTAACTTGTATATTTAAAAATGTTTGACTAAACGGTAGTTTGAGTTCAATTAATTTTATTCATAGACATAAGTCATTCAGGCTATTACACTATAGATACTTATTACTCTTAACTAAGTTCTGTAACTTAAACGTATGTTAAAATTCCAACAACTTAAGCCAAATTAATTGGAAATTTGGTTACTATTCTGACAATAATTGGATACTTTTTTGTTTCAAATTATCAGCTGTACATTTTCAATGACTGAATATAAAACTTATGCAAATTTGGTGCGTATCATATAGATATTATGAAAGCTGACTAATATGTTTGCTTTTCATAATATCTAAATAAAACTGAAATTTAAATTAAATAAATAATTTAAGGTATTCTCTAACTCAAGGAGTCTGTAAGACGCATTACGTTTAAGATTGTTTCCCTTATCTCCTTCCCTTTCCAAAATCCACTCAACGACAGACATTTCAAGTTCTCAATATTTTGGGTCTTTCGTATGCACCCGCGCAGCATGGAATATATATAAGAAATAATTGACACTGAAACTACGCATAAGTAGCCATTAGTTTTAATTAGCCCCACTGTGCAGTGAATTTCATTCCGCTAGATTAACCATATTTAAAGCCAAACTGCGACTGAGACTCAGATAAAGCTCTGCCTTGGGCGAAAATTGCATGCAAATTGACATTAAGTTAATAAACACGCAAATTGCATCGTTTTTTGATGGGCAGCAACGGGGATTTCTGCGAGGGGGATTGGGGGGGTCTTTAGCATTGCTCTAATTAGCTGGAAACTTCACCCCAGAACCTTGTGTAGCCACATCAAGCATTCGTTAATTAAAGAGAGAGCACCCTCGCTAGTGTCTCCTACTGTGACTGGACATTGACTAAAGCAAATTAAGAACAGCAAATCTATCATCGTCAAGCCGAACATTTAACACTCTTCCATGTTCATAGTTTTCCCATTGCCATGTCCAAATAGGCATTATAAATACATTTAAATCTGGAAACCGGAAAATCTGAATCAACATGCATGTAAAAAAATCATATTCAATGTTGGTTCGCGACTAAATTCAGTTGCTTAACATAATTCAGTTGCTTAACATAATTGGTACGCGTCAATGAGGGACTTAACATATTGAATGTAAACTAATATAATTTTCATAACATAATTTTATGATAAATGTCTGTTAAGTTGACCTTTGCGTTCTTATTCTGCAATGTCATCGCGCGAAATTTTGATAACAAAGAAAAAAAGCCGAGTGATAATGATTTGACGATTCGCCGTTTCGACTATAAGTTGTAGGCAAAATCAGTAAAAAACTCAGTCACGGCATGCGTTCGAAGCTGACAACATGTCGACTGAGTTCATTTTGTTGATCGCCACGCTGGCGATCGTATTTTATATCTGGCAGCGCCGCGCATATAGCTTCTGGCAGAGGTTGGGCGTTAAGCAAATTACGCCATTGCCGATAATTGGAAATGTGAGCGGTGTATTAACCGGTAGAATGCCATTCTTGCAGCAACTTGAGCTTTTACATAACGCAAAAGGCTTTGAGAATGAACCCGTTGTCGGAATTTATGTGCTAAATCGTCCGGCTCTAATCATTAAGGATATCGATCTGATCAAAACTGTGCTGATTAAGAAATTTAACCATTTCGTTAATCGCGCATTGAAAACCGATCCTCATCGTGATGCACTCGGCTATAACAATGCCTTCTTTTTACGCGGTCAGCCATGGAAGGATTTGAGGGCTAAGCTGTCGCCATTCTTTACCACTGGCAAAATTAAGCAAATGTATCCACTGATGGTGGAGGTGAGTTTAACAGACATCATCCACTGCAATGGATTTCAATTTGAATGTATTAATTTATTGCACAGATTGGCAAAGACTTGGAAACGCATTTGGATAAGTATCCCAAGGGTTCGAAGTTAAAAATCAAGGAAGTTTGCGCTCGTTTCACAATCGATCTAATATCGACTACAGCTTTCGGCCTGAAGGCCGGCGCGTTGAGCACTGCAAAAAATGAATTTTACGAAAATATGACAGCGATTTTCGAATTGAACTTGCGACGAGCCTACGACTTTGGAGTTATGTTTATTCTCCCAAATCTGGTTTCGTTGATGCGTGCCAAACTCTTCCCCAAAAAATCCGCAGATTTCATGCGTCGTGTTATAACATATGTGTTGGATGAGCGCGAGAAGTCGGGTGTACGTCGCAATGATCTAATTGACATATTGCTGGCGCTGAAACGTGAGACACCGCCGGATAAATTTGATTTAGATTTTATTGTGGCCCAGGCAGGCCTCTTTACGATCGCTGGCTTTGAGACGAGTTCTTCGACCATGACAATGGCACTCTTTGAATTAGTCAATCATCCGGAAATACAGCAACGCTTGCACACAGAGATTCGCGAATATTTTGGGGAAAATGAAACCATTGATTATGAGACCATTCAGCAGATGCCCTACCTCACTCAAGTGGTGAACGAGACGCTGCGAAAGTATCCGATTGTGGCGGAAATGAATCGTGAATGCACCCAACCATCGAGCGGAGAGAAATTCACTCTGGCCCCGTACCACGATTTTGAGTTGCCCAATGGTACACCCGTCTATATCTCCACCCTTGCCATACATCATGATCCCCAGGTTAGTTTTTAGTATTTAATATGTGTACTCATCTAATATTTCTTTCCATTACTGCAGTACTGGCCGGAACCGGACAAATTTGATCCGGAACGTTTTGCGCCCGAGAAACGAGATAATCTTAACATGGATGCTTATTTGCCGTTTGGCATTGGTCCACGCAACTGTATTGGGATGCGTTTGGGTCTTCTGCAGGCCAAATTGGGTCTGGTTCATCTACTCCGGAATCATCGGATGATCAAGGACGATAATACCAAGAGCTACATCACGTATGGCCCTGGCAGTATTGTGTTGCAGTCAAAGGATGAATTCTTTTTGCAAGTTCATCGGATTTAGATTGTGAAAGGAGAGAGATTTTTAGGGAATAACCACTGATAGAGAGAGTAAGTAAGTTAGGGAGATAGGGAGATCCCCAAATTGGGATCCATTAACGTTATCTAATGATTAAATTATACAGTAAGCTATTTCTTTATTCCTAAATTCAAATTTGCCGGCTTGATGGTCATAAGCGTTGAGTGTGCAAAAACTCATTCATCTCGCTGCAGGCATGGTTGTTTGGTGTTGTTTGTCAGTTTAGTCTTCTTCTTATTCTTCTCTATCTCTCTATCTCTCTCTCGCTGTCGTATCACACTTTCTTTGAGATCTACGGTATCACAACGGACCAAAACTTGCCTAAGTTACAACCTAACCTAAGCTATTTCTTTGTATCTAAAGTCAAATTTTGTATGCCTGTTTTTTTTTTAAATTATGGAAAATCATACAAGAAATGTTTGTTGATAATAAAGAAACGTACTGCAAGGAAATAATGCGCAGTAGAACATCATCAAGCTGTGTCATAAATGTGGTTAGCTGCAAAAACACTTGCAGCAATTGTTGTTGCTCCTCTGCTGCTGTAAAAAAGTTTTTGACACATCAAAAGCAGTCCCTGCCAACAGCTGTGAGTCCATGTAATATCCCTGTCCGTGTAGTTGTTGTTCTCATTGTTATTACACACACACACACACTGGAAGCTGGAGCACTTAACACACTTAATACAATTGTCAATTTACTATAAGCGGAGAGTGGAGAGTGGAGAGCCAGGAAGTTACTTAGTTAGTATCCGAACCACATAATGTGGCTAATTTGAGTTGAGTCGCATTTCTCTAGCATCATTAACATTTGTTTGCTTTTGAGCAACGATTGTAAATACAATTTATCATGAAAATAGGCGTTCTCTAGAGTAAACAAATAGTACTTACCTACGCAATTTAACAGACGGAGTACATAATAGGCTTTCGTGACTTTTACATTGTAGTCTTTTATGGTGTTTATAAAAAAATAATAATATGTATGCATGTATGTATCTTATCGTTCTCAATAATCTGTGGGTACTAAAGATATCTAAAAAAATATGGTATGTTTAACATGTGATTCGCAAGTAGGTATTAACAAATAGCAAATATAAAACCCTGCTCTAGGCATTCGGCACTCGCCAACGACCATACTACGCTGAATACATCGGTTCTCGTCCGATCACCGAAATTAAGCAGCGTCGGGCGCGGTTAGTACTTAGATGGGGGACCGCTTGGGAACACCGCGTGTTGTTGGCATCAGTCCAAAACACTTTTTGCTTGTTGAAGCAGAAATCATGTTATTTTTTACTCTTTTTTTTTTTGTATAACATTTAAGTGATTATAATTGTGTTTGATTTTAACTTGTATATTTAAAAATGTTTGACTAAACGGTAGTTAGAGTTCAATTAATTATTATTCATATACATAAGGCATTCAGGTTATTACAGTATAGATACTTATTACTCTTAACTAAGATAGTCAAAGTTCTGTAATTTAAACGTATGTTAAAATTCCAACAGCTTAAGCCAAATTAATTGGAAATTGGGTTTCTATTCTGACAATAATTGGATACTTTTTTATTTCAAATTATCAGCTGTAAATTTTCAATGACTGAATATAAAGCTTATGCAAATTTGGTGGATATTATATTGATATTATGAAAGCTGACTAATTTGTTTACTTTTTATAATATCTAATCAGAACTGAAATTAAAATTAAATATATAATTTAAGGTATTCTCTAACTCAAGGAGTCTATAAGACGCTTTCTTACACATTACGTTTAAGATTGTTTCCCTTTGAAAACATTGCCTTGTGCATTTTCCAACCGAATTGCGTTCTTTCTTACGTAACAACATCAAAATCAACGTGGAAAAATGCGGAATGACATAAAATTAAATGATATACTGCATTTAAGCCAATTTACAGTTGACTTGTTCTTAGGGAGGTAGTGGGGTATATGGAAGAGGGTTGTGGGTGGGGATTGCAAGTGCGGCAACAATTCGCAATGACTTTGCACTGACCTTGTGCGTGAAAAGGGCCCCAACGAAAGCAAAAACCAAATACGAAATACATTTTCCGATTCAACTTATTCTCTCCCCATGTGCTATTGAAAAGCACGCGTAAGTCGCACGCGATATTTATACCCTACACTCGTTGATATGCGTGAACAGGGTATATTCGAAGCGGCCATGTGTATAGACTAAATTAGTGTGTCACATGTCGTGTCAGTGCATAGATCAGTAGAGCATACAGTTTGTATGTGTGGAGGAGCTAGATTAAATATTTATTTAACTCGTTCCTAAATTTTCAAATTATCAGCATTTCTATACAAGTATCTCATAAATTGAGCCTCCGTTTGCCACGAGGAGTTGAATGTTTTCATTAATTTAGTATTTGAAATGCGTTTGAGCCCAAGAGCTGCATAGGGTATCTTCTAGTCAATATTTGTATTCTATCTGCTTAGTATCAAAGTTTTGTTACCTTCACTTCGCATTACGAACGTATTCATTTTTATTGAATTGCATTGGCAAAAATGCCATCGAACAACAAAATCCACTCAACGACAGACATTTCAAGTTCTCAATATTTTGGGTCTTTCGTATGCACCTGCGCAGCATGGAATATACATATGAAATAATTGACACTGAAACTACGCATAACTGGGGCGCTGGTTGGCCATTAGTTTTAATTAGCCCCACTGTGCAGTGAATTTCATTCCGCTAGATTAACCAACGTAAAGGCCAAACTGCGACTGAGACTCAGATAAAGCTCTGCCTTGGGCGAAAATTGCATGCAAATTGACATTAAATTAATAAGCACGCAAATTGCATCGTTTTTTCGTAGGGGTTTCTGCGAGGGGGATTGGGGGGATCTTTAGCATTGCTCTAATTAGCTGGAAACTTTACCCCAGAACCTTGTGTTGCCACATCAAGCATTCGTTAATTAAAGAGAGAGCACCCTCGCTAATGTCTCCTACTTTGACGGGACAACTCCACATTTATACATGCCCTAAATATGTCACAGCTCAACCGATGGTTTTTTGGTCATAGTCAAATTCTACAAGAGTATACAAAATAGACACATAAAAGCGCTATAAAATCTTAATGAAACATTAGATTTTGTTGCAGTGATTTGGCAGAGAAACTTGTTAGTCAAGGGGTGAGAGTACAGGAGGGGTCACTGATTATGCAAGCAAAACTAACCGAAAGTAGAACATTTAAAAGTCATTTATAAAGTATTCATATCTTCCTTGTTAAACATTCTGTTGAATATATTATCGGAGTAAATGCACCAATTACATTTTTGAATGAAAATATTTCAGTTTAATATATTTTTCATTCTTTTAACACTTCCCAGTTCGTAACTACGGATGTCGAGTCAATAAACTTTAACCAATCTTTTCAGGCCACGTTTTCTGGGCCCATAACCTGTTGGATCAAAGTTTCCCCGCGTCAGGGAATGCCTGGATATGATAATAAAACCCAAGTACCACCGTCGTCGTGTACTCAAGCAAAGTTTAGACCCGAAATTCTGTTGCTTAACATAATTGGTACGCATTAATGAGGGACTTAACATATTGAATGTAAATTAACATAATGTTCATAACATAATCTTACAGTAAATGTGTGTTAAGTTGACCATGCTTAGAGTTCGTGTTCTAATCATCGCCGAAATTTTGACAACAACGAAAAAAAAGCCGAGTGATGATGACTTGACGATTCGCCGTTTCGACTATAAGTTGTAGGCAAAATCAGTAAAAAACTCAGTAACCGCAAGCGTTCGAAGCTGACAACATGTCGACTGAGTTCATTTTGTTGATCGCCACGCTGGCGATCGTATTTTATATCTGGCAGCGCCGCGCATATAGCTTCTGGCAGAGGTTGGGCGTTAAGCAAATTACGCCATTGCCGATAATTGGAAATATGAGCGGTGTATTAACCGGTAGAATGCCATTCTTCCAGCAGCTTGAGCTTTTATATAACGCAAAAGGCTTTGAGAATGAACCCGTTGTCGGATTTTATCTGCTACATCGCCCGGCTCTAATCATTAAGGATATCGATCTGATCAAAACTGTGATGATCAAGAAATTTAACCATTTCACTAATCGCGCAATGAAAACCGATCCTCATCGTGATGCACTGGGCTATAACAATGTCTTCTTTATACACGGTCAGCCATGGAAGGATTTGAGGGCTAAGCTGTCGCCATTCTTTACCACTGGCAAAATGAAGCAAATGTATCCACTGATGGTGGAGGTGAGTTTAACAGACATCATCTACTGCAATGGATTTCAATTTGAATGTATTAATTTATTGCGCAGATTGGCAAAGACTTGGAAACGCATTTGGATAAGTATCCCAAGGGTTCGAAGTTGAAAATCAAGGAAGTTTGCGGTCGTTTCACAATCGATCTAATATCGACTACAGCTATCGGCGTGAAGTCCGACGCGTTGAGCAATGCAAAAAATGAATTTTACCAAAATATGACAGCGATTTTCAAATTGAACTTGCGACGAGCCTACGACTTTGCCGTTATGTTTATTCTGCCGAATCTGGTTTCGTTGATGCGTGTCAAACTCTTCCCAAAAAAAACCGAAGATTTCTTGCGTCGTACTATGGCACATGTGTTGGATGAGCGCGAGAAGTCGGGTGTACGTCGCAATGATCTAATTGACATATTGCTGGCGATGAAACGTGAGACACCGCCGGATAAATTTAATTTAGATTTTCTTGCGGCACAGGCAGGCGCCTTCCAGACGGCTGGCTATGAGACGAGTTCTTCGACCATGTCAATGGCACTCTTTGAGTTAGTCAATCATCCGGAAATACAGCAACGCTTGCACACAGAGATTCGCGAATATTTTGGGGAAAATGAGTCCATTGATTATGAGAGCATTCAGCAGATGCCCTACCTCACTCAAGTGCTGAACGAGACGCTGCGAAAGTATCCGATTCTGCCGGAAGTGAATCGTGAATGCGCCCAACCATCGAGCGGAGAGAAATTCACTCTGGCCCCGTACCACGATTTTGAGTTTCCCAATGGTACACCCGTCTATATCTCCGCCCTTGCCATACATCGTGATCCCCAGGTTATCTTTTAGTATTTAATATGTGTACTCATCTAATATTTCTTTCCATTACTGCAGTACTGGCCGGAACCAGACAAATTTGATCCAGAACGTTTTGCGCCCGAGAACCGAGATAATCTTAACATGGATGCTTATTTGCCGTTTGGCATTGGACCACGCAACTGTATTGGGATGCGTTTGGGTCTTCTGCAGGCCAAATTGGGTCTGGTTCATTTACTCAGGAATCATCGGATGATCAAGGACGATAATACCAAGAGCTACATCACGTATGCCAGTGGCAGTGCTGTGATACAGTCCAAGGATGAAATCTGTTTGCAATTTGAACGGATTTAGATTGTGAAAGGAGAGATATTTTAAGTGAATAACCACTGATAGAGAGAGTAAGTAAGTTAGGGAGATCCCCAAATTGGGATCCAATAACGTTTTCTAATGATATAATTATTCAGTAAGCTATTTCTTTGTTCCTAAAGTCAAATTTGCCGGCTTGATGGTCATAAGCGTTGAGTGTGCAAAAACTCATTCATCTCGCTGCAGGCATGGTTGTTTGGTGTTGTTTGCCAGTTTAGTCTTCTTCTTATTCTTCAATATCTCTCTCTCTCTCTCTCTCTCTCTCTCTCTCTCTCTCTCTTTTGTCTTATCACCCTTTCTTTGATCACCTATCACCCTTTTTTCACAACAACCAAAACTTGCCTAATTTACAACCTAACCTAAGCTATTCCTTTGTTTCTACAATCATACAAGAAATGTTTGTTGATAATAAAGAAACGTACTGCAAGGAAATAATGCGCAGTAGAACATCATCAAGCTGTGTCATAAATGTGGTTAGCTGCAAAAACACTTGCAGCAATTGTTGTTGCTTCTCTGCTGCTGTAAAAAAGTTTTTGACACATCAAAAGCAGTCCCTGCCAACAGCTGTGAGTCCATGTAATATCCCTGTACCAGATTTGTAGTTGTTGTTCTCATTATTATTACACACACACACACACTGGAAGCTGGAGCACTTAACACACTTAATACAATTGTCAATTTACTATAAGCGGAGAGTGGAGAGCCAGGAAGTTACTTAGTTAGTATAATGTGGCTAATTTGAGTTGAGTCGCATTTCTCTAGCATCATTAACATTTGTTTGCTTTTGAGAAAAGATTGTAACTTTTACTTTGTGAAGTATTTTATGGTGTTTATGTAAAAATAATAATAATCAGGTAAGGTTATGCTTTAAATATTTCATCGGCCTTCTTAAATAAGTGTTTGCTTGTTTGAGGAAAGTTGTCTTATCGCCTAGAACAAATTCCTCAGAACACCGTTGAATGCTTATGTATCTTATCGGTCTCAATAATCTGCGGGTATTAAAGTTATCTCAAAAATATTGTATGTTTAACGTGTGAGGTATTAACAAATAGCAAATATAAAACCCTGCTCTAGGCATTCGACACTCGCCAACGACCATACTACGCTGAATACATCGGTTCTCGTCCGATCACCGAAATTAAGCAGCGTCGGGCGCGGTTAGTACTTAGATGGGGGACCGCTTGGGAACACCGCGTGTTGTTGGCATCAGTCCAAAACACTTTTTGCTTGTTGAAGCAGAAATCATGTTATATTTTTACTCATTTTTTTTTTATAAAATTGATGTGATTATAATTGTGTTTGATTTTAGCTTGTTTACTTAACAATCAGTTTATTTCGACATTACAGTTTTTCGTTCGACTAAACGGTAGTTAGAGTTCAATTAATTATTATTCATATACATAAGGCATTCAGGTTATTACAGTATAGATACTTATTACTCTTAACTAAGATAGTCAAAGTTCTGTAATTTAAACGTATGTTAAAATTCCAACAACTTAAGCCAAACTACAGGCTCTTCAAGTTTTCAATATTTCAGATAAAGCTCTGCCTTGGGCGAAAATTGCATGCAAATTGACATTAAATTAATAAACACGCAAATTGCATCGTTTTTACGTGGGCAGCAACGGGGATTTCTGCGAGGGGGACTTCTGCGAGGGGGATCTTTAGCATTGCTCTAATTAGCTGGAAACTTCACCCCAGAACCTTGTGTTGCCACATCAAGCATTCGTTAATTAAAGAGAGAGCACCCTCGCTAATGTCGCCTACTTTGACGGGACATTGACTGAAGCAAATTAAGAACAGCAAATCTATCATCGTCAAGCCGAACATTTAACACTCTTCCATGTTCATAGTGTTCCCTTTGCTATTTCAAAACTGAATTGATTTTCAAAAGAAATAACTGTTAAATTATGGTTTGGCATCTAGATTATTACATTTAAATCTGGAAACTGGAAAATCTGTGTCGTCGTTCATGTAAAAAAATCATATCAATCACATTTAGACGTGCCCTAAATTTGTCACAGCTCAACCGATGGTTTGGTCATAGTCAAATTCTACAAGAGTATACAAAATAGAAACATAAAAGCGCTATAAAATCTTAATGAAACATTAGATTTTGTTGCAGTGATTTGGCAGAGAAACTTTTTAGTCAAGGGGTGAGAGTACAGGAGGGGTCACTGATTATGCAAGCAAAACTAACCGAAAGTAGAACATTTAAAAGTCATATATAAGTATTTATATCTTCCTTGTTAAACATTGTGTTTAATATATTACCGGAGTAAATGCACCATTTACATTTTTGAATATGTTTAGGTTGGTTGTATTAGGCCACATCCTCTCTCTCTGCAATGCAACCTCCTCTCAGCGCACTCAGCGCTGTTATTAGCAATATACATGTTAAAATGTTAACATTGAATTAATCTTATTGTAACCGCAATACTACCAAGAAGCAAATATATTCATGTGAAATAAATACATAAAAGTGAAAACAACCAAAACCATCAATTTCCTTTTTGTGGAGAAGGAAAGACGGAAGGAATCATACAGAATCACACACCCCCCTACATATACATGGTCCTTCGAGCCGGATAAATAGAAGCAATTTTCCTCAGTTCGCCCCAGCTCGCATCGGTGGATTTTTCCCACCAACATCCAGATAAGTACACCCAACGTATATACAACCTCAAGTACAGTCCGCTAAATAGCCAGTGGCTGCCGCCATTTCTCTGTGGTGCAGCTACATGAGCAAAGTTTAAATTGCTGTGCATATGTATGTACATACAAGCACACAGACACACGTCAAGTGATCAGAGCATCCAAACGCTCTTCGTGAATTTAATTGTTTCATTTTCTGTACATATGTACATGCAAACATTTTTAATTAAAGCAAATCCTTATTTGCTAATCCTCCACCACACGGAACAGTAAAATTGGTTTATGTACCAAGTCCAAAACAACCGGTTGTAACCTGAAAAAAACGCAATAATACAAGCGTTAGCAAATTTTCGGCAACAAGTACAATTTACTGTATTAGCATATACTTACAGTGTATTGCATACATATACTGCATACACAAGTATCATTCCGAACCTTAATATAAAAGAAAATAATTAATACCTTATATTTTTACTAATATAATTATAAATCCACATATATGTAAGTCTTTGTCGGCTCACCATGTATACATACAAACATCAAAACATATAAACATACAACAACAAAATAAAACAATAAGGTTTGGCCGCACATGCACACAAAGAGATCAATAAAGATACCAGACGGCATAATTCAACAACTAATTACAATTACATTAATTCAAAAACATATGTATGTATGTAATCACATCCATGAACAGTGACGGCAAAGAACTAACACAATAAATATTATTATTCATATTATTATTTATTATTATTATTATTTTAATTAAAAATTTTAAAATTGTTGTACACGTTCATCCAGCATATTGTTGTATGTTCCGAAATTTATTGTCCGCTGACTTTGCGTGAATTGATTGTAGATTTATTTATCACTCCGCGTCGATTGCACAGTCAGCTGTTATTATAATCACATGCCAGCACATCCAGGGCTGCAGTGATAAAAAAATATTTTTATGCGAGATCACCGTTCCGACTCTTCACAGTCACGATCATTATCGTTAAAGTAAAAATTTACTTACACAAGTTTCCCGTCCGAGTGTTCCGTTCCGAGTGTTACGTTCCAAAAAATATTATATAAAAAAAAATTGTGAAAACTTCTCCTGAGTGTCCGAAAGACCATATTGGTCTGTTTCAATTCCAACGTTCCGCTCAAACCAATCCAACATATCAGCGAAGGTTGGCGAAACAGTGACTCACAGTCATATATATGAACTCAGAGAATAATTCAAATAATAAGAAGCAGTTATCCGTTCCTCCGCAACGCGATACCAGAAGTTCGGCCATTTCACAATCGTGTGCCTCCAAGAGACCATCTCCAAGGTCGCCGGCTTCAAAGGTCAAACGGTCCTACTGGGAATATAAGGCCGGTTAAACCAAAACAGCTTATTCCAAGGAGTCCGACAGGCACACGAGGTCAAGTTAGCAATATCCTTAGCTCGAGCAAAAGAGCGTTGAACGATTTTATCGCTATTTCCGATCGACTTAGCCATTATGAGGCTATGATCAACATGCCATCCACAACTCCTGCCACAGTATACACACTGAAGATCCGCCGAGACCAAATACGATCCCTATGGGAAAAGGTCGAATGGGAATACGCGCTGAGCTCCAAAACTGCGATCCAAGGAGAAAGCCGTGAAGATAGTGCGATCAGGCAGAATAAATATTTCCATTGCTATTCTGTCTACGAACGCTGTGCAGCTCAACTTAGTTAGCAAATCGCACAAGCTGCAGCTGCAAGTAGACCGCAGCCAGTTCCACTTGCACCTCCGAAGTTTTCAGCGGAGTCTACCTCCGGAGGCCTACGTTCCGAGACCTGTTCACAGCCGTCTATATAGACAATCGCAGTCTATCCCCGGTCGAAAAGCTCTTCCATCTAAATGCTAAGACTAGCGGTGAGGCGAAGTTAAAATGTTAACATTAAATTAATCTTATTGTAACCGCAAAACTACCAAGAAGCAAATATATTCATGTGAAATAAATATATAAAAGTGAAAACAAGCAAAACCATCATGTGCCTTTTTGTGGAGAAGGAAAGACGGATGGAAGAATCAAACACCCCCTACATTTTCAGAATGCAAAGATTTAAGTTAAATATATTTTTCAATATGCCATCACCAAAGTGTAAAGATGATAGCAAATGTGAATAGGTATGGGCATTACGATGAGCATTTCTTTTCACACAAAAAGTATCTCTCAGTTCTACAGTTATCGGTGCTCCAGAGGCCAGTCAATCCATTTAGGGTTATGCACTCGTAGGTGATTGTTATTGGATTAATCTGGAAATTGTTATAGCCAACACGGGTTCCCTTACTTTGCCACATATACTGGCTGAGTGCGCCCTGATTTGTGCCCGAGGTCCAAATTGGCTCCGTATTAAGTGTCATCTGATCAACCGGGTCGACTGTGGTTCGAATGAATGTCATTACTGCGTCCTGTTCGGTAGATGATAGAATGCTGGCGAGTGTGAAACCATTAGAAGCACAATATTGCTCAGCCTTAAACCAATTCATCTATAAAACGGAAAAAAGTTGAATATTTAGAGAAATGTTTAAAATTTGTAAATATTTTGATTACGTTAAAAAGAATTAAGCCATATTTTACTAGTGTTGCATTTGTGTTGTCGACATAGGTAAAAAGGTTTATAATTGGCAGCATTTCTGTATCATTCTGCTGCGGGGCTAGAGGGTCTTGAGTAGTCGACACATCAGCCAAGGCCAGCACCGTGCAGCAGAGCAAACCGAGTAGACCGAAACCAAGAGACTTCATTTTGTTGAGATCCCAACGAGTTGTCTGCCCTTTTATACAATTTACCTGTGTGGCAACTAATTGCTCAATGCATTCATCATTGTCATTGACAACCCAATAAATTACTATTAATTGCCTAAGTCGTCAACTAATTAGATCTACACAGCCAGACGAAAGGGTATTTAAATTTAAAGTCAATATAAGAAATACTTTCAATTGTCGGAGCCATCATTTAGCGAAAGGACATTCAAATCACGCTAACAGTTTGCGAGTTATCAGGCACTCCAAAGCACTTCAGGAAACACACAAAAATCCGCCTTCATTTGTCATCAATAAATGTGAGGAAATAGCCGCCAAGAGTTCGTTTCGAAAGGGCCACACACATCAGTGTGCACTAGTTCCAAAAGTTTGCAACACGTCAACATTTTCCATTCCTCGCAACAGCGCCTTGTTTGCAATTTCACGCAAACTATCTTAATTCAGGTGACCATATCTGTAAAGCCACAACTCGCTGTCTGACTTAATAGCTGCATAACATCTGTTACTTTCAAACGCACACAGATTCCCTACTCGTTTGGCCTTGAGTGTACATTTGCCGCCTTTAAGCACTCGTGCACTCGTTGCATCAAAATATACAATGCACTTCTTTGCTACGGTTTGTCCCACGGGCATTAAATTGCCTGTCAGCTTCGGCACGTACAATACGTTGCCTAGCACCAGTGTACACAAATCCTTCTGCTTGCAAGGAGCCGGCGTCTGCCAACCAATCGTTTCGGTGTGCGTCTCAAAAGTTGAAAACATTTGTTTATCACAACACATACGACTTGTTGCACCACTGTTTAAGCACCAGCCGAATTTCTTGAAACTGCTTGCATCCAATGCTTTCCAGTTATTATTATCGCCAACATTAGACTCCAGTAAATTCCCCGACGCAACTTCCCATAGATCAGCATGCACCAACACGCTTCGCATCTGTATGCCCCAAGAATCATAATTCTTTTCTTCAAGCTTATCAATTTGGTACCACGCACTCATTTTTCTATTTCTGCGACGCACTTTACATTTCCATTACATAACATCGCCGAAATTTTGATAACAAAGAGAAAAGCCGATTGATAATGATTTGACGATTCTCCGTTTCGACTATAAGTTGTAGGCAAAATCAGTAAAAAACTCAGTCCCCGCATGCGTTCGAAGCTGACAAGATGTCGACTGAGTTCATTTTGTTGATCGCCACGCTGGCGATCGTATTTTATATCTGGCAGCGCCGCGTATATAGCTTCTGGCAGAGGTTGGGCGTTAAGCAAATTACGCCATTGCCGATTGCTGGAAATGTGAGCGGTGTATTAACCGGTAGAGTTCCATTCTTCCAGCAGCTTGAGCTTTTACATAATGCAAAAGGCTTTGAGAATGAACCCGTTGTCGGAATTTATGTGCTAAACCGTCCGGCTCTAATCATTAGGGATATCGAGCTAATCAAAACTGTGCTGATCAAGAAATTTAACCATTTCGTTAATCGCGCAATAAAAACCGATCCTCATCGTGATGCACTGGGCCATTACAATGGCTTCTTTTTACGCGATAAACCATCGAAGGATTTGAGGACTAAGCTGTCGCCATTCTTTACCACTGGCAAAATGAAGCAAATGTATCCACTGATGGTGGAGGTGAGTTTAACAGGCATCATCCACTGCAATGGATTTCAATTTGAATGTATTAATTTATTGCACAGATTGGCAAAGACTTGGAAACGCATTTGGATAAGTATCCCAAGGGTTCGAAGTTGAAAATCAAGGAAGTTTGCGGTCGTTTCACAATCGATCTAATATCGACTACAGCTTTCGGCCTGAAGGCCGGCGCGTTGAGCAATGCAAAAAATGAATTTTACGAAACTATGTCAGCGATTTTCGAAATGACCTTGCGACGAGCCTACGACTTTGGCGTTATGTTTATTCTGCCGAATCTGGTTTCGTTGATGCGTGCCAAATTCATCCCCAAAAAATCCTCTGATTTCTTGCGTCGTATTATAGCATATGTGTTGGATGAGCGCGAGAAGTCGGGTGTACGTCGCAATGATCTAGTTGACATATTGCTGGCGATGAAACGTGAGACTCAGCCGGATAAATTTAATTTAGATTTTCTTGCGGCACAGGCAGGCCTCTTCCTGGCTCTTCCTGGCTATGAGACGAGTTCTTCGACCATGACAATGGCGCTCTTTGAATTAGTCAATCATCCGGAAATACAGCAACGCTTGCACACAGAGATTCGCGAATATTTTGGGGAAAATGAGTCCATTGATTATGAGAGCATTCAGCAGATGCCCTACCTCACTCAAGTGCTGAACGAGACGCTGCGAAAGTATCCGATTCTGCCGGAAGTGAATCGTGAATGCAACCAACCATCGAGCGGAGAGAAATTCACTCTGGCCCCGTACCACGATTTTGAGTTGCCCAATGGTACACCCGTCTATATCTCCACCTTTGCCTTACATCGTGATCCCCAGGTTAGTTTTTAGGATTTAATATGTGTACTCATCTAATATTTCTTTCCATTACTGCAGTACTGGCCGGAACCGGACAAATTTGATCCGGAACGTTTTGCGCCCGAGAACCGAGATAATCTTAACATGGATGCTTATTTGCCGTTTGGCATTGGTCCACGCAACTGTATTGGGATGCGTTTGGGTCTTTTGCAGGCCAAATTGGGTCTGGTTCATCTACTCAGGAATCATCGGATGATCAAGGACGATAATACCAAGAGCTACATCACGTATAGCCCTGGCAGTATTGTGTTGCAGTCCAAGGATGAAATCTGTTTGCAATTTGAACGGATTTAGATTGTGAAAGGAGAGATATTTTAAGTGAATAACCACTGATAGAGAGAGTAAGTAAGTTAGGGAGATCCCCAAATTGGGATCCAATAACGTTTTCTAATGATATAATTATTCAGTAAGCTATTTCTTTGTTCCTAAAGTCAAATTTGCCGGCTTGATGGTCATAAGCGTTGAGTGTGCAAAAACTCATTCATCTCGCTGCAGGCATGGTTGTTTGGTGTTGTTTGCCAGTTTAGTCTTCTTCTTATTCTTCAATATCTCTCTCTCTCTCTCTCTCTCTCTCTGTCTTATCACCCTTTCTTTGATCACCTATCACCCTTTTTTCACAACAACCAAAACTTGCCTAATTTACAACCTAACCTAAGCTATTCCTTTGTTTCTACAATCATACAAGAAATGTTTGTTGATAATAAAGAAGCGTACTGCAAGGAAATAATGCGCAGTAGAACATCATCAAGCTGTGTCATAAATGTGGTTAGCTGCAAAAACACTTGCAGCAGTTGTTGTTGCTTCTCTGCTGCTGTAAAAAAGTTTTTGACACATCAAAAGCAGTCCCTGCCAACAGCTGTGAGTCCATGTAATATCCCTGTACCAGATTTGTAGTTGTTCTCATTGTTATTACACACACACACACACACACTGAAAGCTGGAGCACTTAACACACTTAATACAATTGTCAATCTACTATAAGCGGAGAGTGGAGAGCCAGGAAGTTACTTAGTTAGTATCCGAACCACATAATGTGGCCAATTTGAGTTGAGTCGCATTTCTCTAGCATCATTAACATTTGTTTGCTTTTGAGCAACGATTGTAAATTTAATTTATCATGAAAATAGGTGTTCTCTAGAGTAAACAAATAGTACTTACCTATGCAATTTAACAGACGGCATTAGGCATTCGTGACTTTTACTTTGTGAAGTATTTTATGGTGTGTATATAAAAATAATAATATGTATGTATGTATGTATCTTATCGTTCTCAATGGGTATTAAAGTTATCTCAAAAATATTGTAGGTTTAACGTGTGATTCGCAAGTAGGTATTAACAAATAGCAAATATAAAACCCTGCTCTAGGCATTCGACACTCGCCAACGACCATACTACGCTGAATACATCGGTTCTCGTCCGATCACCGAAATTAAGCAGCGTCGGGCGCGGTTAGTACTTAGATGGGGGACCGCTTGGGAACACCGCGTGTTGTTGGCATCAGTCCAAAACACTTTTTGCTTGTTGAAGCAGAAATCATGTTATTTTTTACACTTTTTTTTGTTTTTTTGTATAAAATGTATGTGATTATAATTGTCTTTGATTTTAACTTGTATATTTAAAAATGTTTGACTAAACGGTAGTTAGAGTTCAATTAATTTTTATTCATGGACATAAGTCATTCATAGACACTTATTACTCTTAACTAAGATAGTCAAAGTTCTGTAACTTAAACGTATGTTGAAATACAAACAACTTAAGCCAAATTAATTGGAAATTTCGTTTCGAGATGTGTCTATTCTGGCAATAATTGGATACATTCTTATTTCAAATTATCAGCTGTACATTTTCAATGACTGAATATAAAACTTATGCAAATTTGGTGCGTATCATATAGATATTATGAAAGCTGACTAATATGTTTGCTTTTCAAAATATCTAATCAGAACTGAAATTAAAATTAAATATATAATTTAAGGTATTCTCTAACTCAAGGAGTCTATAAGACGCATTACGTTTAAGATTGTTTCCCATATCTCCTTCCCTTTCCAAAATCCACTCAACGACAGGCATTTCAAGTTTTCAATATTTGGGGTCTTTCGTATGCACCTGCGCAGCATGGAATATATATATGAAATAATTGACACTGAAACTACGCATAACTGGAGCGCTGGCTGGCCATTAGTTTTAATTAGCCCCACTGTGCAGTGAATTTCATTCCGCTAGATTAACCATCTTTAAAGCCGAACTGCGACTGAGACTCAGATAAAGCTCTGCCTTGGGCGAAAATTGCATGCAAATTGACATTAAATTAATAAGCACGCAAATTGCATCGTTTTTACGTGGGCAGCAACGGGGATTTCTGCGAGGGGGATTGGGGGGTCTTTAGCATTGCTCTAATTAGCTGGAAACTTTACCCCAGAACCTTGTGTTGCCACATCAAGCATTCGTTAATTAAAGAGAGAGCACCCTCGTTAATGTCTCCTACTTTGACGGGACAACTCCGCATTTATACATGCCCTAAATTTGTCACAGCTCAACCGATGGTTTTTTTTTGTCATAGTCAAATTCTACAAGAGTATACAAAATAGACACATAAAAGCGCTATAAAATCTTAATGAAACATTAGATTTTGTTGCAGTGACTTGGTAGAGAAACTTGTTAGACAAGGGGTGAGAGTACAGGAGGGGTCACTGGTTATGCAAGCAAAACTAAACGAAAGTAGAACATTTAAAAGTCATTTATAAAGTATTCATATCTTCCTTGTTAAACATTCTGTTTAATATATTATCGGAGTAAATGCACCAATTACATTTTTGAATGAAAATATTTCAGTTTAATATATTTTTCATTCTTTTAACACTTCCGAGTTCGTAACTACGGATGTCGAGTCAATAAACTTTAACCAATATTTTCAGGCCACTTTTCTGGGCCCATAACCTGTTGGATCAAAGTTTCCCCGCGTCAGGGAATGCCTGGATATGATAATAAAACCCAAGTACCACCGTCGTTGTGTACTCAAGCATAGTTTAGACCCGAAATTCAGTTTCTTAACATAATTCTGTTGCTTAACATAATTGGACCGCATTAATGAGGGACTTAACATATTGAATGTAAATTAACATAATGTTCATAACATAATCTTATAGTAAATGTGTGTTAAGTTGACCATGCTTAGAGTTCGTGTTCTAATCATCGCCGAAATTTTGACAACAACAAAAAATAAGCCGAGTTATGATGACTTGACGATTCGCCGTTTCGACTATAATTTGTAGGCAACATCAGTAAAAAACTCAGTCACCACAAGCATTCGAAGCTGAAAACATGTCGACTGAATTCATTTTGTTGATCGCCACGCTGGCGATCGTATTTTATATCTGGCAGCGCCGCGTATATAGCTTCTGGCAGAGGTTGAGCATTAAGCAAGTTACGCCATTGCCGATAATTGGAAATATGAGCGGTGTATTAACCGGTAGAATGCCATTCTTCAAACAAATTGAGCTTTTATATAACGCAAAAGGCTTTGAGAATGAACCCGTTGTCGGAATTTATATGCTAAATCGTCCGACTCTACTCATTAGAGATATCGAGCTGATCAAAACTGTGATGATCAAGAAATTTAACCATTTCGTTAATCGCGCAGCGAAACTCGATGAACATGGTGATGCACTGGGCCATAACAATGTCTTCTTTTTACGCGATAAGCCATGGAAGGATTTGAGGACTAAGCTGTCGCCATTCTTTAGCAGTGGCAAAATGAAGCAAATGTATCCACTGATGGTGGAGGTGAGTTTAACAGGCATCATCCACTGCAATGGATTTCAATTTGAATGTATTAATTTATTGCACAGATTGGCAAAGACTTGGAAACGTATTTGGATAAATATCCCAAGGGTTCGAAGTTGAGAATCAAGGAAGTTTGCTCTCGTTTCACAACCGATCTAATATCGACTACAGCTTTCGGCGTGAAGGCCGGCGCGTTGAGCACTGCAAAAAATGAATTTTTTGAAAGAACCTCTGAGATTTTCGAAATGACCTTGCGACGAGCCTACGACTTTGGCATTATGTTTATGCTGCCGAATCTGGTTTCGTTGATGCGTGCCAAATTCTTCCCCAAAAGAACCGCAGAATTCATACGTCGTGTTATAACACAAGTGTTGGATGACCGCGAGAAGTCGGGTGTACGTCGCAATGATCTAATTGACATATTGCTGGCACTGAAACGTGAGACACCGCCGGATAAATTTAATTTAGATTTTCTTGTGGCACAGGCAGCCATCTTCCAGACGGCTGGCTATGAGACAAGCTCTTCGACCATGACAATGGCACTCTTTGAGTTAGTCAATCATCCGGAAATACAGCAACGCTTGCACACAGAGATTCGCGAATATTTTGGGGAAAATGAGTCCATTGATTATGAGAGCATTCAGCAGATGCCCTACCTCACTCAAGTGGTGAACGAGACGCTGCGAAAGTATCCGATTGCGTCAATTGTGGACCGTGAATGCAACCAACCATCGAGTGGAGAGAAATTCACTCTGGCCCCATACTACGATTTTGAGTTGCCCAATGGTACACCCGTCTATATGTCCATCCTTGCCATACATCGTGATCCCCAGGTTAGTTTTTAGTATTTAATATGTGTACTCATCTAATATTTCTTTCCATTACTGCAGTACTGGCCGGAACCGGACAAATTTGATCCGGAACGTTTTGCGCCCGAGAACCGAGATAATCTTAACATGGATGCTTATTTGCCATTTGGCGCTGGTCCACGCACCTGTATTGGGATGCGTTTGGGTATTATGGAGGCCAAATTGGGTCTGGCTCATCTACTTAGGAATCATCGGATGATCAAGGACGATAACATCAAGAGCTACATCACGTATAGCAGTCTCAGTGGTGTGTTGCAGTCAAAGGATGAAATCTGTTTGCAATTTGAACGGATTTAGATTGTGAAAGGAGAGAGATTTTTAGGGAATAATCACTGATAGAGAGAGTAAGTAAGTTAGGGAGATAGGGAGATCCCCAAATTGGGATCCAATAACGTTATCTAATGATTTAATTATTCAGTAAGCTATTTCTTTGTTCCTAAGGTCAAATTTGCCGGCTTGATGGCCATCAGCGTTGAGTGTGTAAAAACTCATTCATCTCGCTGCAGGCATGGTTGTTTGTCAGTTTAGTCTTCTTCTTATTCTTCTCTATCTCTCTATCTCTCTCTCGCTGTCGTATCACACTTTCTTTGAGATCTACGGTATCACAACGGACCAAAACTTGCCTAAATTACAACCTAACCTAAGCTATTTCTTTGTTTCAAAAATCAAATTTTGTATGCCTGTTGTTTTTTTAAATTATGGAAAATCATACAAGAAATGTTTGTTGATAATAGAGATACGTACTGCAAGGAAATAATGCGCAGTAGAACATAATCAAGCTGAGGTTAATCGGTATGTGTATTAGCAATTAAGTAACTAAATATGCAAATGACTATTTAATTCATGCCACTAGCAACAAATTAATTATTTTATATTTATGCATAAGTATATGACAATAGTAATTAAATACAGATTCTTAAGGGAAGGGAGAAGAGTGTATTGGAAACTCGTGCGTGACATGGCAAAGATGCCCCGTGGACAATTATCCTTCAGACAAGCTGTTTGCAACCTTGAAGCAAATGTGTCATAAATGTGGTCAGCTGCAACAACACTTGCAGCAATTGTTGTTGCTTCTCTGCTGCTGCAAAAAAGTTTTTGAGACATCAAAAGCAGTCCCTGCCAACAGCTGTGAGTCCATGTAATATCCCTGTGCCAGCGTTGTAGTTGTTGTTATCATTGTTATTACACATACACACACACACACGGACACCACCACTGGGTTGCCTCACACTAAGGTCGCTGCACTCGATGGCATTAGCCCAGCGGTTGTCTCATATTACGATCATTGCCCTCAGCGGAAGCATAACACCGGCCACACTAGAGAGTAGGAGCGTGGGAATTGCGATCGCTGCACTAGATGCACGCGCCACACAAAACTGTCAAATAATGTATTTTAGAGTTAAGAATTATGTATAAATAAAGCCAAGCTCATCAGAGCAAAACAGTTCGAATCTAATCGTCAACTCCGTTGTTTGATTTCTACCATCGCACTTACTGTACGCATCGAAGGATCTCACTCTCCGTAGTCCACCTAGTTACAAGTGCTAGTTGCGACGCTCTTCGTAGTCAGTTTATGTGCTGAATACTTCCCTTTATACATAAACACAATATTTGAGCGTTCTTTGTAGTGACCTTCGCACTAACGCTATGTCTTTGTCTAACTGTAAAGACCTGCGCGATATCGCTGTGCTTCTGGGCTTTCTTTCCCCTCGCCTTCTTTCTTCAACTTTATACATAGAATTTCAAGTATCTGGAAAGCTGCTAAGCAAAATATTGATCATGAGCTCGTCAACTGCGTGAATCTGCGAGTCATCGCGCATAAGCGAAATTTTGATAACAAAGAAAAAAAGCCGAGTGATAATGATTTGACGATTCGCCGTTTCGACTATAAGTTGTAGGCAAAATCAGTAAAAAACTCAGTCACCGCATGCGTTCGAAGCTGACAACATGTCGACTGAGTTCATTTTGTTGATCGCCACGCTGGCGATCGTATTTTATATCTGGCAGCGCCGCGTATATAGCTACTGGCAGAGGTTGGGCGTTAAGCAAATTTCACCATTGCCGATAGCTGGAAATGTGAGCGGTGTATTAACCGGTAGAATGCCATTCTTCCAGCAACTTGAGCTTATACATAACGCAAAAGGCTTTGAGAATGAACCCGTTGTCGGAATTTATATGCTAAATCGTCCGGCTCTACTCATTAGAGATATCGAGCTGATCAAAACTGTGATGATCAAGAAATTTAACCATTTCACTAATCGCGCAATGAAAACCGATCCTCATCGTGATATACTGGGCTATTACAATGTCTTCTTTTTACGCGATAAGCCATGGAAGGATTTGAGGACTAAGCTGTCGCCATTCTTTAGCAGTGGCAAAATGAAGCAAATGTATCCACTGATGGTGGAGGTGAGTTTAACAGGCATCATCCACTGCAATGGATTTCAATTTGAATGTATTAATTTATTGCACAGATTGGCAAAGACTTGGAAACGTACTTGGATAAATATCCCAAGGGTTCGAAGTTGAGAATCAAGGAACTTTGCGGTCGTTTCACAACCGATCTAATATCGACTACAGCTTTCGGCGTGAAGTCCGGCGCGTTGATGACTGCAAAAAATGAAATTTTTGAAAATATGACAGCGATTTCCGAATTGACCTTGCGACGAGCCTACGACTTTGGCGTTATCTTTTTGCTGCCGAATCTGGTTTCGTTGATGCGTGCCAAATTCATCCCCAAAAAAACAGAAGATTTCTTGCGTGGTATTATAACATATGTGTTGGATGAGCGCGAGAAGTCGGGTGTACGTCGCAATGATCTAATTGACATATTGGTGGCGATGAAACGTGAGACACCGCCGGATAAATTAGATTTCGATTTTCTTGTGGCACAGGCAGCTTTCTTCCAGACGGCTGGCTATGAGACGAGTGCTTCGACCATGACAATGGCACTCTTTGAGTTAGTCAATCATCCGGAAATACAGCAACGCTTGCACACAGAGATTCGCGAATATTTTGGGGAAAATGAGTCCATTGATTATGAGAGCATCCAGCAGATGCCCTACCTCACTCAAGTGGTGAACGAAACGCTGCGAAAGTATCCGGTTGTGCCGCATGTGGAGCGTGATTGCGCCCAACCATCGAGCGGAGAGAAATTCAATCTGGCCCCATACCACGATTTTGAGTTGCCCAATGGTACACCCGTTTATATCTCCGCCCTTGCCATACATCGTGATCCTCAGGTTAGTTTTTAGTATTTACTATGTGTACTCATCTAATATTTCTTTCCATTTCTGCAGTACTGGCCGGAACCGGACAAATTTGATCCGGAACGTTTTGCGCCCGAGAACCGAGATAATCTTAACATGGATGCTTATTTGCCGTTTGGCATTGGTCCACGCAACTGTATTGGGATGCGTTTGGGTCTTCTGCAGGCCAAATTGGGTCTGGTTCATCTACTCAGGAATCATCGGATGATCAAGGACGATAATATCAAGAGCTACATCACGTATGCCAGTGGCAGTGCTGTGATACGGTCCAAGGATGAAATCTGTTTGCAATTTGAACGGATTTAGATTGTGAAAGGAGAGATATTTTAAGGGAATAACCACCGATAGGGAGATTTCCAAATTGGGATCCAACAACGTTATCTTATGATTTAATTATACAGTAAGCTATTTCTTTGTTCCTAAAGTCAAATTTTGTATGGCTTTTTTTTTTAATTATGGAAAATCATACAAGAAATGTTTGTTGATAATAAAGATACGTACTGCAAGGAAATAATGCGCAGTAGAACATAATCAAGCTGAGGTTAATCGGTATGTGTATTAGCAACAAAGTAACTAAATATGCAAATGACTAGCAACCAATTAATTAGATTATATTTATGCATAAGTATCTGGCAATAGTAATTGAATACAGATTCGTAATCTGTCTATCAGACTGTCACGTTTACAATTTATACTGTAAGCGGCAAGCTTTAGATACAGATTACTTAATCAATCAAACGAGTTCAGAGAATTAAGCCATAGTTTACTAGTGTTGCATTTGTGTTGTCGACATAGGTAAAAAGGTTTATAATTGGCAGGATTTCTGTATCATTCTGCTGCGGGGCTAGAGGGTCTTGAGTAGTCGACACATCAGCCCATGCCAGCACCGTGCAGCAGAGCAAGCCGAGTAGACCGAAACCAAGAGACTTCATTTTGTTGAGATCCCTACGAGTTGTCTGCCCTTTTATACAATTTACCTATGTGAAAACTAATTGCTCGATGCATTCATCATTGTCATTGACAACCCAATAAATTACTATTAATTGCCTAAGTCGTCAACTAATTAGATCTACACAGCCAGACGAAAGGGTATTTAAATTTAAAGTCAAAATAAGAAATACTTTCAATTGTCGGAGCTATCAGTTAGCGAAAGGACATTCAAATCACTCAAACAGTTTGCGAGTTATCAGGGACACCGAAGCACTTCGTAGCCTTCCCAATAAATTTAGACATATCAATAATCATTTGGCTAAGGCTACTTTCGAACACCCCTTACCAGATTAATAATGCTGATCATTGCGATCCTAAGTTACCCAACCCAAACCTTTTGATCTTCTGAGACTTTTTAAAATGTCAATATAGTAAGTAATGCCGATCAAGATTATATATACTTTTTGGATGCAGAGACATGTACAATTATTGTCAAAACATATACAGTGAGAGGCACCTTATTTGGAACAAAAGTAAAAAAAGGTAGGCAACATTTTTACATAATCCTACCCAGCAGGTGGGGAAACCCCAGTTTATTGGGGTCATATATTAAATTAGGTGGTTAATATATGTACCTACCATCGGTCTTTGGAATTTTTGAAAAATAATGAATAATTAGCTTATGGCAGGCAATTCCTGTTTTTCTTTGACACTGATCCGAATAAGCTTCGAGCCACCGTACCTAGTTGAACATTATGCTTAATATATTGCCTCTTTTAACTGGAAAATAATGTCTTATCAGATAAATACACAAACTATACTTTTGAATGCAAATATTTACGTTTAATATATTTTTCAAAATGCCATCACGAAAATATAATCATGATGAAGCAAATGTGAATAAGTATGGTTATTATTGGGTAGATGCCGATGGGCATTTCTTTTCACACAAAAAGTAACGCTGAGTGTTACAAGTATCGGTGCTCCAGAGGCCAGTCGATCCATTTAGGGTCATGCATAGGGGGGTGTTTGTTCTTGGACTATTCTGGAAATTGTTATAGCCCACACGGGTTCCTTTGCTCTGCCACATATACTTGCTGACTGCTCCCTGATTTGTCCCCGAGATCCAAATTGGCTCCTCATTAAGTGTCATCAGGTCAAACGTGTCGACTGTGCCTCGAATAAATGACATTATTGCCGTCTGTTCAGCAGATGTCGTAATGCTGGCGAGGGTGTAACCCTGAGAAGCACAATATTGCTCAGCCTCAAACCAATTCATCTACAAAAGGAAAAAAATAACTGAATAATTACACAAATGTTAAAACACGTTAAATATTTTGATTACCTTATATAGACTTAAGCCAATTGTTGCACTTGCTGCAACTGCGTTGTTGAGATAGTTAAAAAGGTTTATGATTGGAAAAATTTCTGTTTCATTCTGCTGGGGGTTGGCAGTTGTGTCATCAGCCCATGCCAGCACCGTGCAACAGAGCAAACAAAGTAAACCGAAACCAAGAGACTTCATTTTGTGTGAAGAGCCGTAAGAGATGTCAGCCCTTTTATACAATTTGCCTGTGTGGCAACTAATTGCTCAATGCATCAGTCATTCTCACTGTCAAGTAAATCAATTGTTATTAAATGCCCAAGTCGTCAAGTAAATGCATTTACACAGACAGACGTGAGAGTATTTAAATTTTAGAATGAAATTCAGCGAATGGCGTTTCTATCATTTGGCAAAAAAGACAGTCGTTAAACAATTTTTTTTTTTAAGTAAACATAAAATTTTTCATTTGGTTAATTTATTTAACTCCAAATAATTGATTCCCTGAGTGGTAGCTTTGATTTGCCAACTGGAAATACTAATAAACTAATATGTATAAACCCTGTAAATACACCTTGTAACTGTTTGCAGCCTTGTTGAGCAAGGCTAACTAGGGGTAAAATCAAATAAAAAGAAATGATGTAAAGATGCATTGTGTTTGGAATAAGATGAATTTCCTCCACGCTATAAAACTAAAGCTAAGCGTTGGCTCAGCAATTGACGACCTTCGTTTAACGTGCTGTGAAAATGGCCACAAGGCAATGGTGGGCAGGAGCAGGAGGGACACCCACACACTGGAGCACATCCTGCTGGGTCCCCCAACTCACCAGCATGTCGCATAAATTAAGTGGTAGCAACAGCCACAGCAGCAACGGCAACTATTGGTCCTTTTGCCTTAGAGTCGGAGCCAGAGCCAGGACACGCTTTGGCGCATTTATCCTGCGTGACTTTTGTTGTCAGTTTTGTTTTTACCCCTGCTCAAGCATTGACTTTGTCGTCTGCGTACTTTGCTCTCTCAATTTCCTGCTGCTGTAGAGAATTTAATTGCCATTTTTCCAGCATCGCAGCGCCAAAGACAAATAACCAGAGCTAATAGATCATGTCATCTTGTCAACAAGTTTTACAATCTAATTGCGCGCATTCAACATGAGCAAACAGCCAGCGTTTAATTTGTACTGCAATCGGTAGGAGAGATAACTTTAGCTCAGCGATTGATTTTCTTGAGGGTAAAAAAAAGTCATTGAGGAAAATATATTTCCTTATTTAAATGCCCAACCAATGATCTTCAGCGTTGATCCTTTAAAGGCTTGAGTGATCGTGCCGCCAACTGCCCGGCTAGCTCAGTCGGTAGAGCATGAGACTCTTAATCTCAGGGTCGTGGGTTCGAGCCCCACGTTGGGCGAATGAATTTTTTTGCCAACATTTTTATTTTATACTTTTTTTTTGTTGAAAAAAATTTTTCGTAATAATTAAAAATATGTATTCTATAAAAAAATTCGATCCTGCCAGGAGTCGAACCTGGAATCTTCTGATCCGTAGTCAGACGCGTTATCCATTGCGCCACAGGACCCACGTGAATTCTAATCTTGTTTGTAAAATAGAATATTTGATATCTTAAAATAGTTTTATGCTACAGATATATTGGAAATAAATTAAATAAATTTTAGGAATATGACAAGATATTAAATCTTAATCATTTAACCAACTAAAATATATTATTTGCAAGGCTCTTACTTAAGACTCCAAACTTTGTTGTACGTTGAAGTAGTTTTCCCTTCTGTTTGACCTTGCACACAACTAGAACACGTAACTTTGATGCTTCCTTGGCAAATGCAAATGGCGTGCAATTCAAAAAGAAACAGAAATCATATTATCAATACGCCCCTGCTCACCAGGACGGAGGAACACTAGCAGCAGCAGCAGCAATTTTTGATTTTATATCTTGCTTCAACCCTCGAAAAGAAAAAATGGATAAAAAAGAATACAATGATCTGTGCTTGCACATTTCGTTTGTGTTGTCCAATCCCAATGGGAGTCGTAAACACTTTGGAAAGCAAGCAAAAAAGAAAAGTATAAGGAAAATGCACATTGAGCGGGGAAGGATGAAAAGTTACAGCTAGAAAAGAGGGTGCCACAGTATTCGCATCCAAAGTGAGCATTTGCCAATCCTTGACCCGTCATAATGTCGCCCCCTTCTGACAGCAAAGTTAAATGAGATATGCTTTTTACATTTTTTCAATAAATTTCCACATTTCCTGGCACCCCAATGCTTCTGGGCACTGGATAACATTATTAGAGCAAAACTTTACCATAAAAATGGCAAACGGATTTGCGCAACGCTTAAAATTGAGATTTACTGTGAGCGCAATTTATGACCAACAAAAAAATCCCATCGCTGCAAATGTAAAACAAAGAAAATATTTAAAGGGGAAAATGCACTTAGTTTTGGGGCTTATCAAATGACATTGATGAATGCACCCTGCAATTAGCTGCAATTTGGGTTTAGCCCTAACAAAGGGAAGACATTTACAAAATGAAGTCAATTGGTTTTGGTCCTGTTTGTCTGCTGTGCTGAAGAACCCCTACAAATAGATATGGAATCGATTTTTTTTACACGGATGTTAATGATGAATTAGTACTGTCAAGAATTGTCAAGGTAAAATAATGTTTCTATTTGAAATATGACTTGATATATCTTCAATCCCCAGCTTAATTAGGCTGACATCAGTTGAATTTCATTATAAAATTCACATACACACTCGTCTGGCTTTGTATATGTATTTACTTAAAAACTTAATTTATATAATTAATAGCAATTGATTGCGTTGTCAATGACAATGATGGATGCATTGAGCAATTAGTTTTCACCCAGGCAAATGGTATAAAAGGGCTAACATCTCTTAGGGCTCTTTACAAAATGAATTCTCTTGGTTTCGGTCTACTCGGTTTGCTCTGCTGCACGGTGCTGGCAAGGGCTCAATTAAGCATCTTCGACTATGTCGACAACGCAGAGGCAGATAAAGCCAATTATGGCTTAAGTCTATTTAAGGTAACCGAAATCCTTGACGATTTTAACATTTGTGTAATTATTCAGTTTTTTTCGTTTTGTAGATGAATTGGTTTGAGGCTGAGCAATATTGTGCTTCTCAGAAATTCACCCTCGCCAGCATTACGACATCTACTGAACAGGACACAATAATGGCATTTATTCGAGACAAAGTTGACACGATTGATCTGCTGTCATTTGATAAGGAGCCAATTTGGATTTCGGGGACAAATCAGGCAGCAGTCAGCAAGTATATGTGGCAGAGCAAGGGAACCCGTGTGGGCTATACCAATTTCTTGACTAGTCCAAGAACAAACACCCCCCTATGCATGACCCTGAATGGATTGACTGGCCTCTGGAGCACCGATACTTGTAAAACTCAGCATTACTTTTTGTGTCAAAAGAAATGCACATCGACTCCTACCCAAGATTAACCATACTTATTCACATGTGCTTCATCATGTTTTTATTTTCGTGATGGCTATTTAAAAATATATTAAACTTAAATATTTGCATTCAAAAGTATAATTTGTGTATTTACTCTGTTAAGACATTAATTTCCAGTTAAAAGAGGTAATATATTAAGCATAATGTTCAACTAGGAAGATGTGAATTCTTCCTAAATGTTAGTCACACAAAACAATCAAAGACGACTTTTTGACAATGCCCACAGCACAAATGGTCGTAGGAGAAAGAGGAGTGTTTTGAAAGTAATTATATATGTCTCTGCTCCCAAAAAGTATACATAATCTTGATCGGCATTACTTGTCGAGCTTATATAGACATTTTAAAAAGTCTCAAAAGATCAAAAGGTTTACTGAATACCTTCGGGAGATAATTGCTCTTCGGGAAAGTAGCTTAATCTCGGCTAAATCCTTGCATATTTTTATTTATGATATTGTGCGTTAGGATCAAAATAATTAGATCCAACAGTTATCAGTCAAGTTCTGTGGGTCGAAACCACAACATCATTAATAATAAAATGGATGCCATTTTGAAATCCATAAGAAATTGACAGAGATATGACAACACAAAAATGTCCTTGATATGAATAAAAGCTCAATTTGAGTAACTTAGGATCGGAATGATCAGCATTATCAATTTGTTAAGGGGTGTTAAAAAGTAGCCTTATCCATATGATTATTGATATGTCTAAATTTATCAGGAAGGCTATGAAGTGCTTTGGAGTCCCTGATAAATCGCAAACTGTTAGCGTGATTTGAATGTCCTTTCGCTAAATGGCCCCGACATCATACATACTCACTCGTCTGGCTTTGTATATGTATTTACTCAAAAACTTAGGCAATTAATAGTAATTGATTGCGTTGTCAATGACAATGATGGATGCATTGAGCAATTAGTTTTCACACAGGCAAATGGTATAAAAGGGCTGACATCTCTTACGGCTCTTCACAAAATGAAGTCTCTTGGTTTCGGTTTACTTTGTTTGCTCTGCTGCACGGTGCTGGCATGGGCTCAAACCACGCAGGAGGATGAACCAGAAATCCTGCCAATTATAAGCTTGTTCAATTATGTAGACGACGCCACAACTCCAAAATATGGCTTAAGTCTTTATAAGGTAATTAAAATATTAATTATACTTAACATTTGTCTAATTTCTCAATATTTTTCGTTTTATAGATGAATTGGTTTGCGGCTGAGCAATATTGTGCTTCTCAGAATTTCACCCTCGCCAGCATTCCGTCAACTACTGAACAGGATGCAATAATGACATTTATTCGAACCAAAGTTGACACGTTTGATCAGTTGACATTTGATAAGGAGCCAATTTGGACCTCGGGCACAAATCAGGGAGCAGTCAGCAAGTTTATGTGGCAGAGCACGGGAACCCGTGTGGGCTATAACAATTTCCTGACTACTATAAAAACAAACACCCCCCTATGCATGACCCTGAATGGATTGACTGGCCTCTGGAGCACCGATACTTGTAACACTCAGCGTTACTTTTTGTGTGAAAAGAAATGCTAGTAAATCCTATACTTTGTCACATTTGTCACTTGGTGATGGCATATTGGAAAATATATTATATTAAATAAGTGCATTGAAAAATATTGTTTGTGTATTTACTCTGGAAAGACATTCTTTTACAGTGAACAAAATGATATATCAAAAATAATGAGGAATCTTAGGTGGATAATTTAAACGTTATTCAATCAAAATAAAAGCAGGTGTTTGGACTAATGCCAACAACACGCGGTGCCCCAAGCAGTCGTTATCGCATCTAATTACTAACCACATCCGACGCTGCTTAATTTCAGTGATCGGTCGAGAACCGATGTGGATAATCGGAATCTTTATCCTTTTCAACATATGACTAATATTATTTCGTTACATAGCTTAATTGGTTTGAAGCTCATCGGGCTCAAATCAGGCAGGAGTCAACCGAAACAAGTGGAACATCAATGGAGCTCGTGTCGGCTATCCTAAGTAATGCACAAGGAACCGACTACTATTGCATATTTCAGAAATATACTATTATATATACAAATAAAAAAGGTTATGCCCAACAAAGATTTTGTCCATTATAATATTGCATTTAGAGAAAAATACCAGAAATAATTTTCTGAAACTATTTATTTTAATTTGCAACATATTAATCATAAATTTTAACAGGATTTATTTGAAATTGATTTATATGTACATTGGTTCCGCAGATGCGATGGAGTTGAACTTTCGTTCGCATATGAAATAGTATTTACTGTGGCAGTCCGCACTGTACCAGCACTTGTCCAGGCCCATAACCATGCAGCCCTCTTGTCCAATCAAGTTCGACTGCGGCTCATCCTTGGACCAGTTTTTATAGCCCAATGGTGTGCTAGTGCCCAGCCAAATCCACGAGTTCAGATCTTCCAAATTGCTGGCGCCAAGCCAAAAACTTTCAAGGCCCAATAAATGACCTGAACATAGATCGATTAGTTTTGAATGAACTGCAGAGATGTATGTATACGGAGTTCTCTTACCATCTTTAACTATACTGCGAATCACCTGGAAGTGCTGATCGTAATTGTTAACTGTGGCTAGAATCATGCCAGAACGATTGCATATTTCACTTGCCTCAAACCAATTGACCTGCGAAGAGTGCCTAATCGTAAGGACTCATCTTTAACTTCTTGAATTCTATGCTCACCTTGACAAAACTGATGGTAACATATTTCTCAGGTGTCTCCTGACAATTCCACAGTTGCAGGCAACAAATTAGAACCAGTAACCGAAACATTTGCTTTGGAACTCGACCCGTTTTGCAAAGCACTTACCTTTTATAGGGTAGCGATAAAAATCGCATTAAAAGTCGCTTAGAAAGCCATTATTAGTGAGTAGATAAAAATAATCTGTGAGTTTACATTGTTTCTAGGAAAATATAAAATGTTTATGTTTATTCAATAGCAAAAATCGTTAACACTTTACAAAGTTGCTGTGTGTCCCTTAAAATCGACCGCACTTTAGTCTAGTCTTGCTCTATGTCTAGAAGTGCAGCGCTTAATATATAATTAGTTAAATATATATATATATATATATATTTATTTATTTATTCAGTTTCTTTATAGCTATTAGTATTTGTAACTAGCTCTTTACAAAAATTCACATCCAAATCTCACATTTAGCTCTAACTAAATTAATTTAAATATATATATAAACTCCGATAATGGATACCCTATGTCTGACTGAATATTTTATATATGAAAACTTAATTTATTTGACTTGCGATTGCTTCTTCTTTTTTTTTGAATGAAATGCATGTACAGTTAAAGGCTTGTCGAAATAGGGGTATTCATAAATAAACTGTACTGAAACTGAAAATATAGCAATAATAAAGAAAAATCCAAATCCGTAATATTTGATGAATTTGGAATATTTATAAATCTTAAATCATGACTAAACATGATTAGAATTGCTGGAAAATTGATAAATTACGAACACTTTCTGGAAGGGGCAAGCCAAAAATGAAGGCAATTCATTTAACTACTGCATTTACACTTCGAACTAAGCGATAAAAATTAGTTGAACAAATATTAATTTGAGTTTCTGGTCAGCTGCAGCCACATTTTTAGGGCTGCCAGATCGTTGGATATTTCAAATTTATTGAGTATTTTTAAAGACTTGCTGGACGGACCGAAATATTGCCATAATTCCAGGCTTAAATAAAGGAAAACTAACAACAAAAAAAATACTTAATTTCAAAGCATAAATGCAGTAAATTTAAGGAAAGTTAAAAAATGAGTTTTTTTTTTGTTGTTGTAGATAAATATGCAATTATTTATGGAATTTTTTAAACTATGCTTAATTACGTGCTGCATTTAGAAAACAGGAAGCGCAAAAGTTTCCAGTTAGTGGATGCCCATCTTTTAGTAATCTCCATATTGATATGTGGGCGGCTGTTGTTGTTGTTGTTGTTGTCGATGCGTCGCTTTGGCGCTTGGCTGGAAGAGATTGTGATGGGAGGAGGAGCGTTGGGCGAAGCTGGCGGGTACAACGACGGCAGTCTCTGAATGCGAATGCCGCTGACTGGGCGACTGGGTGCGATTGCGATTGCGTCGCTCCTCAATGTTCGCCGGCCAGCGCTGCTGATGCTGATGCTGATGATACCGTGTCGAATCCTCCGATGACCGTCGGCGGTGATAGCGTTTCACCGAGCTGCTGGCCGACGGCATCATCGGCTCCGGCTGATGACGATAGCTGCTGTCGTCATCGCCACTAATATTGCCGGCTGCTTGGCTCAAGGCCAATTGATATTGGCGCCTCATCCGCTCATCCAGTGAGGAGCTGGGCGTGATATCAATGACATCACCATGCGAATTGCGACGCGTGCGTTGCTGTTGCTGTTGCTGTTGCATCAACTCCCGATCGTAGTTCTCGTGAGCGTGTCGCCTAGGTTTGCTGTTTCGCTGCTGATGTTGCTGCTCATGGGCATCCAACCGTTCGCGCCACTCGGCGGCTGATACCTGCTGGCCATAGAGATCAGGCTGGGCTTGAAATTGTGCGCCATCACCATAAATATTCTGATAGCTGGAGTGACGCCAACCCTTCTCGTAGCGTCTGCGCGTCTGGGCCGCCTCCTCATCCTCCTCGGCCTCCTTGTTGGCGGCCAACTGTTGGCGACGCTGCGAACGACTCGAGCTGCTCTCCGAGGAGTCCTCACCAGAGGTGCCCAGACCCTGATCCTTCTCATCGCCGCCGTAGGCCTTGTAAGGTGCACCCAGGAAACCCTTGGAACCGTACGCATAGGGTCCATTTAGGCCCATGCTTGGATATTGCATGTAATAGGACTGTGCAAAGGGCTTCTCCATCACATGCCCCATCTTCATGTCATCCACACTGTCATCCATATCATCCTCGGAGCCATCATCACGACCCGTCCACGTCAACCACGAACCAGGTCCAAAGAGTGACAGCAGCACTGGCAACAGGAATAAGCCATGCATCGCTCCAAAGAAGATGACCAGAAAGACCATCTTGAAGAAGACCAAAAATATATAGCTCTGCGCCAGCAACAGGGCGATAATGCCCAATATCGTCGAACTGGAACCCTGTACAATAGGCAATCCCAGGGAGTGAAGAGCCTCACGAACTCGAGCCTTCGGGCTGCGTTTCTTTGACGACATATACGTATAGCAAATGTGAGCGGTAAAGTCCACTGAGAAGCCAATGCACATGATGAGATTTATCATCGATATCGAGTCCAGATTGACATCCCACAGTGCCATATAGCCAGCGACGCCCAGTTCAATGGATATCACCGAAAAGGCCACCCAAAGTGAGCACAAAATATTGGGTATGAATATGAACGAGATGATCATCATTATGATGGCACCAATAACCATCGCCTGGAGTGAGACTGGACGCACCAGCTCAAATTGATCGAAGAACACAAAGTAGGGATGGAATATGGAGGCATTCAGTGGGGACTCTTTGCATATCCGGCGAAGATCACG
Organism: Drosophila neutralis; assembly: GCA_035044385.1. NCBI lineage: Eukaryota > Metazoa > Arthropoda > Insecta > Diptera > Drosophilidae > Drosophila > Drosophila neutralis. Next base: position 48,641 of record JAWNME010000429.1, on the reverse strand, counting down.
CACCATCTCCTTCTCATGATTCGTGTCCGTTATGTTGACGGCCTGTATTAGGAAACGCGAGGCAATAATCTGTGATTCATCTTCGTTGAGACGCACGTCCAGGGAGAAGGGATTGCCGGGGAATAGCCAGTGTTCCTTGACAGCATCGATAAACGATTGTTCGTCATCGATAGTCTCATTTAGATAGTCATTATTGCGTTCCATGAACGAGAGAAATGATCGTAACCAGGATTCGGTATATAACGATGAGGTCACATACGATGTATGCTCCAAAGTGCTCGTTAGATTCTCCATTTGTTCCTGCACCAAGGGATCCGAGTAGTTGTAGGCACCAGCAATGATAACCTGTCAACAATTTAATCGGTAAATAAGTTACATATATTATCGATATGCTGCAAATGAAACCCACCTGCATTCGGTAGGGAAACTCGCGATAATAATCATCCTCACGATCGAAAAACTCCACCGAATACGAATCCTCCCGTGACAATTTTCGCCGCTCCAATCCCTCCTTGATTTGGGTAACGCCATAGCAGGCCCCAGCCAGATAGGTGGCAAAGGCCAGTATAATAATAATCTTGCACCATTTGTTGTTAATCACCCGCGCCATTTTGTCCTTGAAGAAGGCCATCAGCATATGATCCTTGTTGTCGATGGGATTATCCGGATCGCTGTGATTGATGCCACCGGCCATAATCGCCTTGTAGAGGAAGTTACGATTCTCTGCAAAACAGATCGATTGACAGAAAAGTTGCTCAGTTCCAGTTGCCATTGACCCCAATTCCCAAGAAATGATTTACTAACTGCGCTCCTCGTCTGTGGCTGCGGCTGTGGCTGTCACTAGTCTAGTTTCTGTGCTCATGATCAAGTTCATGTATTGCAGCTGCTGAATTAAGTTCTTGCCACTAAGCCCGAGTTCAAAGCCGGTTGTTCTGGCCAAGCCACTGGCCAACAAGTGGACCTTGCCAAACGTAATTAGCCAACGAGACAGCTTACTAACGATTAACAGAGTTTCATATGTACTCTATATTTGTTGTTGTTAGCTGATTGCTGCTTGATTAAAGTTCAAACACAGCGCTACTGGATTCTATTTAGCATTCATATATATAAAATTTGAGAAGACGTATTCTAAAGAAGAAATCAGATGCTGTTCGTGGAAGCTTTGTGGAAACGGTTTAGAAGAATGGAAAATACCAAGTCAGAGGTTTAGGAAGGGGACATTTTTGTTTGGTTTTTGGATTAAAAACTTTGCTAGATAACCTTTTATCTGACCTTCTTCAGCCCCTTTCATTCCCGATCTCACTTTGTTAACGGTTCCTTATCTAATCAAGTTTTGTAGCCTAATCAAATAATTTGTCGGAAATAATTTATTGAAACTCTTATTTACAAAAAGATAATTACTCTATATCTTAGCCATTGAGCTACTCAAAAAACCTAGTAGCTGATTTTTGGTAAGTAAAACTCTTACTACGGAAATATTTATAATTATTTTTAAAACAAAGACTTCGAAATCCAACAATTTGACAATCTTTGACTTACCCTTAATCGCCACCGACAAGGGCTTCACCTTGCAACCGAAAATGGCATGAAGATTCTTGCGCTCCCTGTAGCCCGAAATGGCCATGCAGGCGGCAAAGAAGGTGATGTGCCAGATGAAGGTAAAGCAGACTGCAAATACCGAATAGGTGCAAAAGATCTTAACAGAACGAAACGGACTAATGATGCCAATCAGAAATGATATGAAATCAGTCACAGATGTGATCGTTATCGAAACAGCTGCCTCGGACATCATGTGACCCATGCGCTCGTGTACGGGCATTTTGGCGGGTGTACGTCGCCAACCGGCCAACATTACGAAGGTGTCATCGATGCCAATGCCTAAAAATTAAAAAAATATCGATAAGAAATTGATAAATATAATTAAACACTTAAGACTTACCAATCATGAGAAATGGTGCCGCCAAATTAATGCCAATAAACTCAATGCCGCAGTACATGGCCAGGCCAAAGGCAGCCAGGGTTGCCATTATAGCTGAGATGTTGCCCATCAGGCCCAGAAAAGGCTTCGAGCGCACCGCATCTCCCATCATGCAGGTGATAACGCTAAGGGGATAAACTAATTAAAATTAATAAATTCAAAACTAGTCTGGGAAGTTTCCTACCTGAACAAGCCCATTAGCAGGAAAGTGGAACTGAAATAGGGCACTACCGTCTTGGTATTCTTCTCCAGCTCATGATCCAATGTGCGTGAAGCAAAGTAGGAAACGGAAATGTGCTTAAACAGACCCGTTGTTTCCGCCTTGCCAACAACTCTTAAGAATGTCTCCTCCCATTCAGCGCCCCTATTGAAATCATTGTTGGGATACTCTTTGATTAAGTTAAACTTTTCACTTTACTCACTTGGCATCCTGACGCTTTGTGTCCGCTGTGACAAAGTAGACCAGCTGGATAGCTGGCACACTTATAATATAGTTGTCCTCGGTTAGTTTTGTGCCCCCAAAGAACACGGGAAAGGCGTGCGCATCCCAAGTCACCGGATTAAACATGATCGGAAATGTTAAATTCAGTTGACCCGATTCAATCTGCAAATAAATAGGGATGAGTTATCTTTCAGTTTATCTTTAAGTTTCAACTTCTTGATTACATCATCCATTAGCGCATCCAAGTTTAATATGTCATTCTCGAAGCACTCATTCTCCCAGCGTGCACAGTTATCCTTGTAGGTGAATCTGTCGCCATCGTAGAAGGTGGTCGCATTCTGTATGAGATTATCCAATATTCGCAGCTCCATAAAGATCTCGCGTCGCAACATATTGTCATCGCCATCTTTGGGTATTACAATCACTCGACCAAAGCGACCTGTAAATTGTGGGGAAAGCAACGAATTAGTTATGGTTTGCTTAAGAGTTACACTTTTTATCTTTTTCCTAGTATAGATATTGGACATGAGGGTTTCGACTTTTCCGGCAAGGCACAATGATTCGAAATTTGTTGGTGTAAAATAGATCATAGTATAATATTACTAAAGTGGAATGTAGAAAACGATAAGATAACCTCTTTTGTTAACTACTTTTGGATATTTTGCGCCCGTGCACACTGTGTAGGCCTCCTCCTTCAGTGTCAGCGCCTTCATATCGTGTGTGAAGCGACGTGACTATAATTTAAATCAGTTTCATTTAAGCTTTTATTTTTTGATTACTTATTTTGTATGTGCGCTCATATGCGCGTAATTCACTTCCACTCTGCCAGAGTATTGTAGAAATCGTTTTGTGTTTAATGCGCCATAACAAATGCAGCAGCGACCACTTGCGTCAGTGTTTGTCCACTAAATATGTAAATAATATAATATACACACACACATACACACACACACATACACACACACACATGTATACACACATACATACATGCATATATATTTGTGTGTATACATGTGTATATCTATTGAAGAAGTCTTTGACTGGCATCTGTTGAATGGGCAGCGACGTGCGAGTCAACACGTTGCCATTTGATACACTGTTAAGCATGAGCAGAAGGGGTATTATGAAGATGTGAAGGAAGCACCATAGCACAAGGAAATAATGCTTTCCTATTTTGTTGTTGCTGTTGTTTTTACGTTCAAACAAATACATATAAAAATCAAGAATAACTAACCGCAGCAAACAGCTCGCTGGAGAGGAGATGCTTGTCTTCCTGTTTGTTCCTGGCCATAGCTAATCAAACCAATAACAAGTTATATAACAATTATGTGTAAGCGGATGAAACAAATGTCATTTAGTGAGCTCAAAAGGCGTAAGCCAAACATAACTGTTAATTGTTTTTGATGCGCCAAAAACAACGCAAAGCAAAACAAAAATACATTGTGAACAGGCATAATGAAGAGCAGGACAAAAACATATTTGCTGTTCTTGCTCTATGGTCGGTGCGACACTCTCCAAATGCGCAGTTAAGTAATTTTTTTTGCATTTAGTTTTTTGTCTTGTTTTTGGAGAAGTGTAGTACAAAGTGAAATTGTTTTTACTGCGTCTTTTGAAAAGAGATGCAAGTAAACAAAATCATAAGAGGATAATTCGCTGCTGTTGCGCATCTTGTTTATGTGTTCATCTTTTTATTATTATTTATTTTTGTGTGTAAAGTGTAGAGTGAGAGAAATTGATGATGATGTGTTGGTGCCGCCAATAAAAATCGTCGGAAACAATTAGGGGATTATTATGTTGTTGGTACTGTTGGTGAGTGCATTAATCCTGAATTATTACACGGTATTTTTAGTTGGGTATTCTCGTTTAAAGCTTTTTTTGTTGTGAATGAACTTGTAGGAAATCTTTCAGAAATTTTGACATAGGAATCTGGCTGATAATTGGTCCCAAATGGCAACAGATAGAGATAACAATACTTTTCAAGTGCCTCGTAAATACAATCATTCTGCTGTTCAACAAAATACAGTTGCATATTCGGCACATGCGACACTTGATTATCAATTAAATTGGCTTCACTTGACGACACAGGCATTGAGAATTATAAAAAAGTATGTTCAGAATATAAATGAAGCTTTTACGAGATGTGCAAATGCCGAAAACTATTAAAATCGATTCAATTTGCCAACAGAATCAGAATGAATAACTTTTTTTTATTTCTTTGTACTTGTATGTGAATTGATTCTAGAATTTAGAGGATGGTGAACTAGTCAAGGCAGATTAGAGGAAAATAAGTGATAAGTGTAAAATGAATACCAATTCCAAAAAAAAAGTGTTTTTGGACGATGCCAACAACACGCGGTGTTCCCAAGCGGTCCCCCATCTAAGTACTAACCGCGCCCGACGCTGCTTAATTTCGGTGATCGGACGAGAACCGATGTATTCAGCGTAGTATGGTCGTTGGCGAGTGTCGAATGCTTAAGGAACCTTTACATATCTGTCTTGTGGAAATATCAGGTTGTGAATTATTGTGTTGGACGTTGGTCAAAATCGAATGCCTTAGTGAAAGCAGGAATAAAAGACAGATACTTCACGATAAAATTCAAATACCGCTTAGGGTAAACAATTTTCTGCTAGTCCTTTTCTGCATTTCGTATAAATAAACAAACAATTGCTTTTATATCATTTCCTAATTAAAAAAAAATTGGTGATTGTGTATATGGTGAAAAGTAATAATAATGCATTTTTGTATGATAAAATAATTTAATTTGAATGCATTCCCATACCGGGAATTGAACCCGGGCCTTCCGGGTGAGAGCCGGATATCCTAACCACTAGACAATATGGGAGATGCCAACGAGCAGCTCCCTAGTTAGATTTGAGCTGTGGGGCAACAAAGCGAACGAAACTGAGAGAAGATGAACGAATGTGGCAGAAAGAGCCATGCAGGGGTTTTTTTTTTATGATTTGAAACATTTGCCATTGGAAATGATTATAGCGCCAAACCAATCAATTTATATAATATTCAAGCTGTGTATAATAAAAGAAAAATAGCATAACATAAAACTGAAGCAACAAAATTGATAAACTTTGTTTGCCCGCAAGAGCCTCGAAGCGAAAGTTTGGCTGCACATGCAACACACACTGTGTTTTTGTTTGAAACCATTTGAAGTCGCCTCCGTCTCTGGGATTACACATATGTCTGCATGTATTTTTACTGTGTGGCCAAAAGTATAAGTCAAGCGAAGCGGCAGCTAACTGGTCGTAACCGACTAAATGCGGTCTAGATAATGTGCCCATCTACAGTTAGCTCTCAAATGCAACTCAGTTGCTACCACAGCTGGAGCTGCTGTGGCAGCCCGCAACTTGTCCGACTTGTTGGCATCTTCTTCTTCTTTTTCTTCTGCATTTTGTGTTTGTCAAAACAAAGTTCAACACAGCACAAGACACATGTTGAATGAGTTAGTGATTAAGTGGTTAATTCGAACGCCACACTCACAAAAATGCAAGTAGGTTTTGGAAACATCTCCCTAAAGTATTTCTACAAGCATATATAAGATATATAAATAAATACATATTAAATATTTCTAAGATTGTTTTTACATTTACTATTACTAAGACTAAATTAAATATGTAAGGCACCATTTTTTCTGCGAGTGTAATAAAACGGCTACAGCATATGTATGAATGAGCACACTGAATATGTTTTAGACCTGGTTGCACATCGAGTGCACTTCTTCTTCAGAATGAGGTCAAACAGATATTTTGCAAGAATCATTTTAATAGTTTCGTATTATTTTCACAAACTGACAACACTCTGTCTATTTTTCAAGAGACCTGGCGTCACTGTTTCAAGTCAGCTGCTCATCAAGTGTGCTCATTAATTTTGATGATTTTTTATGGGACTTTGAAGCGTTTTGTTGCTTTGTTGTTTTTTAATGGCTTCACTCTCTCGATTTCGCATAGTGCACACGTTTTTCAATTTGTGCAACATTTTTGTTTGCGCTATTATTCGCTAGTATTTCAAAAACAAAACAATAACAATAATAAAAACTTTTACCAATCCCCAAGACTCTTACTACATACGTGCTCACTAAATAGCCAACAGTGTGGGCACCGCTGTTAATAACTTATTTTTTTTTACCGTAATTATTAATGATTCACCAAAATTCGCTTTTAAGCGCTCATTTAGATGGCAAACTTATTAGTAATGTTGTTAAGTGCAGCTGAGCCTTGCTTCAAATCGTTCAGTTTTCGTTTTTTCATAGCTTCAACTGCTTGGCGACTAAAGCACAGCCTCCAAACAACAAAATTAAAAAAGTCGTATTGCATTTTGAATTTATAAATATATTTCTAATTCATTCAAATGGAAGCATTATGTAAAATTTGAGTATTTTCGCCAGAGAACCAACGCCTCCCATATGGTCTAGTGGCTAGGATATCTGGCTTTCACCCAGAAGGCCCGGGTTCGATTCCCGGTATGGGAACTTATTTGTAGTATAAGTACATTTACCATTTTTTTATTTTTGTTTAAATTGAGCTGCCGCATTACTCATCTAAATGGTTTCATGCAAATGCTCATATCCAATTGAGCGCGTTGTTAATTTTTTAACTCAAATAAATTGGCTTGATTTGAAAACGTCTCAGACTAATGTGAACGTGTCTTGAACTTGTTTACTATGTGTTTGCATACAACTGCAGCTGCCACAAGTTGCTTTCTGTTATTTTTGAATCATCACAATGCCATTTGGCAATTTTACATAATTTTGGTTAGCCATTGTTGTTGGCTTCGGCTAATAAACCATTTAGTGTAGTTAATAGCGTGTAGAAACTGCTACTTTGGTTCAAGACCCCAATACAAACAAAAAAGGTAGTCTTGAACCCAAAGTCGGTGCAAAATTATCCGGGTAATTTGTTTTTGTGATGACAAATGACTAAATTTCGGGGAAAAAAACAGACGTCACAATCACAGTTCGCTCAAGGTGCAAAAAATGTTGCAATTTTTAATTGGATGACTATATAGGGCCCCGCCGCGTGGAGTCATTTCTCTTGCCCAATGTTTGCCGAAATTATGTGTCCCCTCCCATGCATGCATATTTGTGTCTATACAGTGGTCAAACTTACCGGGCCTCGTAATGCGTCCCACATTGAATCGATGCGTATAATTCACTTTGAAATATTGCTCAACAATCGCACGTTCGGCCTTACCCTCTCCATTAATGGGCGAAAACAGATATTCGGGATCGATTTGGTACTTTAATTGTTGATAGCTGCATGATAAACAAACAGAAAATATAATTTCAAATTGTTCAATATGTTTTTTTTTTGTTTTTAGACTCACCCAGTCATGCAGAGCAGCGTTAATAGCACTGGTATTATCACAAAATAGCCCGGATGTTTGGCTATGCAAATGCCCAGATGATAAAATGATTTATTTAGTGTCTTATCAACACACGATATACCGCACGTCATCTAAAATTAAGAAAATTTGACCTTAATTAAGTGACTTTATACAGCTTTAACAAATATCCGACTAAAGTATTTGCTGAGCTACAAACAACAATCAAATCAACATCCATTTGAGGTAAAGGCATTAAAAGCCCAGATCTAGCTTCATTGCGTGCTGTCTATTGAAGGTGAAAGACAGAAGGCAAAGGTAGATTGGAGCTGTTATTATGTATATGTATATATATATAGTTTGTCGCTTGTTTGTTTATAGGTAATTGTGGTGGCGAGTCTATTTGGCTTTGATCACCGGCACCGGCACTGACACCTTCAACTTAAACTTAACACACGCACTGTTTTACGTCTATTTGTCAGAATGAAATCGAGATACAACAGCTTAAATAAATGCCCTTGTTCATTCATCTAACAAAACATAATAATAAAATAAATGACTACCAGAAATGTAAGCTAATAATGGACATTAACATGATTGTAGAAGTCAAGTACAGAGGCATTATAAACGACCTAAGTACTTATTTATCATTAGTGATTTTTGTTTTCCAACAAAGAATTATACAATTTGAACTTAAAGTTAATTATGTAAAAATCAAATGTAAAATGCAAGCTAATATTTAAGATGCATAAAAAAAAACAAAAAAATAAATGATTTCCGCCCCCGGGTGGACTCGAACCACCAACCTTTCGGTTAACAGCCGAACGCGCTAACCAATTGCGCCACGGAGGCTGTTGTTCAGCCGTTGTCTAATCTCACTTTGCTACTACGCCGAAGCAGTTCTTATGAGAATTATGTTCCTTATTGTTGGGCTCTAGCTTCAACTGAGTGAGAATTCCGAACAGAAGCATGAGCCTCCGTGGCGCAATTGGTTAGCGCGTTCGGCTGTTAACCGAAAGGTTGGTGGTTCGAGTCCACCCGGGGGCGGAAAACAATATTTTGTTTTCAATATTTTGTTTTTTAAATATGCCTTTCAGCCTGCCAAAAGTGAAGCCGAAAATTGATTATAATGTACATTTGACTAACAAAGAAGTAGGTTTGTCGCTGCGCAATTTGTTTTAGAAAATTACTCATGCCACACGCACATAATAGACATATTTCGCATTATGAATTGCGTTAAACAAAATGCTTACTCTTCTCCATTAATAGAACATTAGCATTATAAGTGCTCGCGACAACAACAAAATCAAAGAAAACAAAAACAATAGCAATACGAATAGCGAGAAGCATTCACAATACATTAGGCTGAGACATGTATAAGGACTGTAAAATTACGGCCATGGAATGTTAAATGGGCATCTCTTTAACAGCTACTGTTCAGCTAACAGCTTGTAATTAACTTCCATGATGATTAAAGTGTACAAAAAGTATTGTTTAGCATGCTAAACGCCAAGTAAGCTACGATTTAATGAGTTTGCAGATACCTAAACATGCCACGAGTGGCATGGTATCTGTAGCTGTATCTGTAGCTGTGTAACTTTCTATTTTGATCGGGTTCAACGACTACTGACGTTGCACTTTTACCAAAAACTTTGTTACAACAAAAAATAAAAAAAAACGTATCAAATATATTACAACAGCGGTTTTGTATTTGATACAGTCAAGGTTAGAGCTGTGCAGACGGGAGACCAGTATTTTGTTGTTAGCATAACGGTTCATTATGTCAAAGTGATTTAATAAACAAGTTAAGCGCCACACATAAAAAACAATCACCCAAGGAGTGCTTGCAATTGTCTCGCCAGTCGCCAGTCATCGTATTGTATGTTGCTTGGGTGTTTAGGCGTCTGCCCTGCAGTATTTATATTTGTGTTCAAAAGGCCAGTAAATGAGTTTTTTTTTTGCATATATATATATTTTGTTTTTATCTCTTATGGGCACAGTTCAGAGCAGGGCCAAAGCACCTCAAGTCCAAGTTGTCTGTTGTACGTGCCTTGGGAGATTAACAGTTTAATAGTTATGCAAATGTGCAACACATTTTTGCCACAGTCACCTTTTGGTGACTTTATGTAATTGGATTGTCTTCATTAGCATCAACTGTAATTTGCACAGATGTTTCCTAGAATATTAATATCATATTCTTAGTCTAAGAGCTTAGCTAGTAATTGCATTTCGGTTGATTTTTGCCAGCAGCAAAAGTTGTCATCAGTTTGTGGCAAGTCTCTCGAGTTTTCTAAGCTCTCATTGCAGCTACTAGCTAATTTTTCATCATGTGCTTATTTTGTCATCAAGTTTCTCTCAGTTTGTCAGTCTGTTTTAATTATGCTTATAATTTAATCGCTTTTTTTATGATCCTGCTTTCACTGCCAACTTTTTTCGCTTTTTAATGCAAATATTCTGATTTCGATTTAAACATATATGACATATATTCTCTGAATCCTTAACCCAATTCATATTTATTTATTCACGTTTTAGCTCAGCTTCACTCAACTCTCTTATCCTCACACACACACATATATCACCAGCCGTTATTTCAATCTAAATATAGCTTTTCATCACCTCTTATGCAAATTTCAGATAAAAATACATATTGTACAACATAATCGCATAACAACAGCAAGCCAACGCGACACCGCCGCCCTCTCCGCTCAAAGCCCTAAAGTTCATTAATGAATTTTACAATGATGTCGCAAGCTTTAACTTCAACTTAAATTTCAGCTTCAGCTTTTGAGTTTTTCATAATCAGCTGACAGTAAATGTCAAAATAAATGCCTTATCATGTGATCTGCGTAAGTATGTTTGGAGTTGTGCTGTGACTAAAACGATTTGTGAACTTATGAAATTGCAAACGCAACAAAGTTTTAATTTTTTTCAATTTCTGTTTTTCCATTTTTAGAGAGCTACAAATATAAACGACAACAACTGACACTTTAAGGTAACAAACACCTTGAAATTTTCCCGCATAAATGCATGCCAAGAAAACAAAAAAATGCAAAAAAAATAGATATATATATATATATATATATACGAAATACAATATACATGTAAATATATTTCATACTCATTCAGCGGCCATCAAAAGTGATTTCTGCCTAATTTCTGGGTCTTCGAAGTGGGTCAAAGCAGCTGACGCGACTTTGCTTAATAGCCAAAAAAAAAATAGAAACAAATTCTAAAACATTTCTTAAACCATTTTGTAGAGAATGCAAATATTCACACATTTGTCATTTTTAGAAATTCTTCGAAGAGCTGAGAAAGTTGTCTGCCCAAAAAGAGTTTGTCGCTTAAGTCTTTTGTTTGGGCTCGCTGTTGTTGCTGTTGTTTTTATATTTTGATTTTTGCTTTTGGTCAGCGCCAAAGCCATTTAACGTCTCATTGTTTATGGTTTGTATTGTTTTCATTTTGGCTGTCTTTCTCGTTGTCTCCTATGCATATTGATTTCATTGAAAGAATGTTTGCATATATTTCAAATCTTTGATGTGCCAACTTTTTACTTGTTCCGTTTCTTTTACTTTTTATTTCTATTATGTTTGGGGTCACTGCAGATCAGATTCAGCTCAAATTGATTTGTGATCTGTTAATTTGATATGCTTGTCAAAGTGGACAAGTGAACAACGTTTTGCCATTTTGTTCGCTGTTGTGATTTTTCTGCAGCTGAACAGCTTGAAAGTGCTTTTGCGCGTAAGAACAGTAGACAGTTAAGAACGTATATTTCTGAGAACTCATTTTCCGATCGATCAAGAATATATAAACTTTACCAAAATTATAATTCCCGCTGTCAAATCATACTGAAAAGGTGTGAGAGAGAGAGAGAGAGAAGGGCTTATATAAGCATGAAGGATAATCAAAAATAAAAACTTTTCAAATTCTTCCATGCATATCGCAGCTGATTTAAAGATGCAAAAAAAGACCCCCCATTAATAGCTGGATTTTTTCATCACCTGTGAAACTGCATACAGACGTAGAGGTGTGCGTAGTTGTTGTTGTTGTTGTTGGTGTTGCTTTCTTTTGCAATTTTGTTCGTCAATATGTTGTATCACACGGGCTTACATAACTGTGATTTACCCACTGCAAAACTTGCAACGCCTTGTTGTTTTTTTTTTATGTATTTTCGTTGTATGTGCAGCCTGATTTTTTATTTATTTATTTATGTATTTATTTTTGTTTGTGCCTACTTCTTGAACCATTTATATAATGTATTTATGCGCGCCAAATTGATCACAAATATTTAATTCAACGAGTTTTCCTTTTCGCCAAATCGCATAAAATCGACAACTTTCACTTTTTTTTTGTCATTGTTTTTTATTTGGCCAACAGACGCACAAAGCATAAATGCCAAGAAATTACAAAACTCATATTAATTAATGCATGATTCAAATATTTGGCTAATGCGAAATTTTTTGTTGTAAAAAACGAAGAAAACCAATTAATATTTCAAATTTTGCCTTGTGGGTGGCTACAAATTTGGGTCAAGCCATTGGAGTAGAACATAAGACGCCGTTGACCTTAGCGCGTGGGGCGTAACCCGGCTTAAAAGCCAAACGTATTTATTGTCAACTGCAAAGCCTTTTTATGTTTGATTTTTTTTTGGCAACGGGCAAACAACCTTTTGGCAGTTGTTTTTTTTTACAATTGTTGCCACACACAAAATGTTTGCAATGAATCTTAATTAGTTTTGCTTCGAGGCTGACAAAACTAACATTGAGCACTTGAACAACTGAAAAACGGTTATTGGCCAGCCGGCACCTGACCAGGTTCTGGCCACTAAACGCATTTCCAAGGCAAAATCTCAAAAAGTCAACCCAAACATACGAAATTTAACAAAAAACCACAAAATCGAAATCACTTTCTACTTTTTCTGAGACTTTGAGCTCAAGCCGTATATTTATTTGTCTGACGCATGCGTGGCCATAACCTGAAACTGGGTCACACACGCACACTCGCACACACACTCACACACACACACTCATCGTTTTAATTTGCTCTCCGCGAACGCTTTCAATTTGAATTTAGTTATTTTTATGCTCGATTTTTGATTTGTTTGACTTTGCATTAATGCACAATTTACTGGCTGCGACTTAAAGCGGTTTAATCAGATGCTTTTTATATATAGTCTTCGTTTTGTGGTCAGTGGAGCAGTTGAGAGTGGTTTCAAATAGCTTAAGCTGAACTGATTAGATCATTAAATGCTTTTTAACAGCCTCAACTTTAGTGACCCATTTAACAACATTTAACAGCATTCAAACATTTCCGGTATTTGCACTTTGTAGTAATTGGATTTAACATCATTATTTGGCCAATTAGGCACCTTACCTCTTTTTTTTCAAGTAATTTTATATATTGCCATCCTATTACAACGTTAATCTACTGCATCTGAAATAATCTATACCCCTGTATCTTATAGCTATAAATATAAAAAACTGTTGAGTGTTGAGAGGAATGCAAAATTTCCCTATGACTACAAAGCTACAATGAAGTTGTGCCCAAGTATGTAATCTTTCCTTTCCCTTTCGGTAATATATATAAACACACATTTTGTTTACCAAAGCATTTATTCATAATGTAGAAACTAATGTCAGTAAGCCTACTTTGCAGCTATCTCGACTAGAACATTGTGGCTTTTTCCAAATTCAAATAAACTCTACCCCGAATGACTGCACCCTGTTCTTCGTGGCAGCATTCGATATTTTCATAAAGTACAGTTGTGCTCAACGTCATCAATCAGTCAGTTGACAGCAGGTAGTCCCCATTCGATCTTTGACTGAATCCACTTACGATTTCCCGGGCATATTTTCGGGCATTTTTCTCTCGCAGGTAGCCAAATGGAAAAGTCCAACAAACTGGTTTCAACCGGTTAAATGAAAAACGATTCAAGTAAAACTCTATTTGATGAGAATTCGAGAACAATATTCCTCGTCAACAGTTAATAAGTTTGTTTTTCTGGGCACGCGACTTTAGTGCTCAGTGTGATTAGCGAAATTGAACAAATTTGCCTGAGAAACCTCAGCGACGCCGAGTTGGAATTGTTTGCCAAAGCACTTAACATGAAAGCTGCGCATAGTTCCAGTTCCAGTTCCAATTCCAAAGGCAAAACAAATGGCACTCAAGGTGTTAATTGAAAAAGCCACAAATGTATCTGTTGACCAAGTGTTTGTTTCAAGTGTTTGTTGCTTGCTGCCCGGGCAATCAGCCGTTGAAAGGAAAAGTGCCACAGCCTGAAAGATCTTTCTTTATAGAGTGCTGCGCTAAAGTGCCGCTAACGCTCAATTATTATGTGTGCACATACATATATATGCATATACATTTATATATATATATATATATATATACATATATATAATATACATGTGTGCTGAATATACGATCAGCATTGCACTTTCTTTTTTCCTACCACATTTCTCGACGGTTTCTGCGGCTACGGTTTCGGTTTGTCTGTTTTTTTTTTTTATTATTTTATTTTTACTTTTTTTATTGTTTTCTTTCTTTACTGGGTTGTTTTTAGCATATGTGTTTTTTCTAGTTGTTTTTTTGTATTATCTGGTCTGTCAATCCGATGATATATTAAGTTGATGATGCTGGCTGGAAAAACGCTGGCATAATTGCTCATTTTCTACGGAAAGTGAACTTGAGAGTAAAAGTCGATGTGATAAGCATAATTAGCTGTATTAGCAGCATATGCTTGAAGAAAGTGCAAGTTGTCGTTGTCGTTGTTGTGATAATTATAAAAGTTTCAAGTCTTAGTTTAATATGCCTCTGGGACAGTGTTAATCGGTGAAATTGACACATTATTTACCTTGACTCAGCTTTGTAAGCAATTACAATGATGTCTAGAAGTCTTTTGATGCACATACTTAGCAAAACCAAGGAATTTGTAATGGCAAAGACACAGTAGTCTCATCTGTAGATAGGCTTTGTTACTTTTACAACTACTGCCTAAGTTTTCTTTACATTCTTAGAGAATCGTTTTTCTTTTAATACCCAAAATTTGAATTCCCAGTCTTCCCGCCATATTTTGGTTTTCTCAAAATTGCACTTAAAAGTAACTCAAAACGATTCGTATCTTATTAATGGAAACTTAACGTATTTAACGCGCTTATAACTGTACTTAATGAATTGCATTAAATGGCATTTAAACATAAATACACTTGGCCTTTCCATTTCGATTTTCACGTCGCTTTCGGCCTTGAACATAATTGGGTTTTGCTCGAACAACAAAAACAATTGATTAAGACTTGACCTAAGCGAACCGGTTTCGATATTATTTTTTTGGGCAATTTCACTTGAACTTTCATTAAGCGCAACTCCTTTTTTTTTTTGTTTATGTCTGCGCATTTTTGGAAGCTGCGACTCAAAAGGGGAAGTCACAAATATATATATTTGTACATTACATAGTCCACAACAAAGACAAACCGGATCATATTGACACGAACGGAGTTTCGCATATGTGTGTGTGAGTGTGTGTGCTTGTATGTGTATGTGTGTGTGCAGTTAATGACGTCCATTCGTGAACCGATAACTGGGGGTCCAACTTTATGTAATAACTTCAGGTCGTATGTTCAAGATGCAAACTTATGAAAATTGATGTGTGTGTGTATGCGTGTATGTGTATGCGTGTGTGTGTGTGTGTGTGTGTATTTGACTATTGCCCAATGTTTGCTATTGATTTTTGGACCCGTTGTTGCCGTTGCTGTTGCTATCTTGACTCTTTCCGCTTCATTTTGAATGCCAATTTGTTGTGGCTTTAAGTCTCAGGTGTTGCTGGCTCTGGCAATGGCCAAAAAGCGGAGCTCTGGTAATTATATCTGTGCTCCAAATTTGATTGCATTAATTTAACTGTCAACATTTTGAGTTGCCAAGCGAGAGAGAGAGACACGCTGCAGAAATCGGACTTGCCACGCTTGGACTCCATTTCAAAGTTACCTCTTTAATTGCAGTAGTCTTTGCATTTAGTAATTTAATTAGGTGCGAATTTGTTTGGGTTTCGGTTAGCTTCTTCTTTATTTTCGTATGTGGTTTAATAAAAAACTTGATGAAACCACATTCAATGATAATCTTCTTTAATATGAGTGTCGTAAAAAAAAGCCATTCACAAATTGCGTTAAACAATTCGGGAAATATCAACCCCCAAGAAAAGGCAACCCCCTCCACAAAATAATCACGCATTTTGCGACATATTGAAGAGGAACCAAACGAAAATTTGGAAATATATATATGATATAGCTTACCTTGTCGTTGTAATATTCGTTCGTTTAATATCCAAGTTTGCTCAATTTCTAAAAGTTATTCGTTTTTTTTTTCAGAAAAAAAATCAATTGCACTCTTTTTTGATTCGTGTGTGTCGCGTATGATAATAGTGATATATTCATACATATATATATGTATTTATTATCTATTTATGTAAAATTTTTATTGATAATTTATTGAACACCAAGCACACGCGTTACCTTGTCCGTCATTTTGTATCGAAATATATGTGTATATATTTCATGCGCACTTGATTGACCGTTAAGAAATATTCGAACCTTCGATTCGATTCCAACTGCGACGATTGACGGAGCAAATGGGCGACCGTTGGCTTTGAGACCGTCTCGCGGACTGAAAATGGAACCCCGTTCGTTGTGCTCGTGTCTCCGACTCAGTCTCAGCCTCAGCTTCAGCTTCTGTTTGTGAGAGAGCTCAACGCACTCTCGCTCTCTCGGGTGCTCAGTGCGCTCAGCACTTGTGTTACTCACCTGTTGCACTCATGTAACGGCTGCTTTCTCTCTCTCTCTCTCTTTCTCTTCATTTTCAGCTGTTTGCTGCATCTGCGCACCGGTTTACAATTTTATTTATTTTTTTGGGAAAAGATCATTTTCCTATACCTGTTTTTCAGCCACAGGTACTAGCTCAGATCCGAGGTTGTTGTTGTTGTTAAAGATGTTGGTGTGCTATGCTCTCAAAGTCTGAAGGTCGCATTTTCGCTCATTAATCGCCACTTCGCCACTTTCTTCAGCGATGGCAATCGCTGCTGCGACTGCGCGCAGATTTTATTTGCTATTGTACCGATTAACGGTGTCATGGTGTGAATTTATTCATGTGCAAGCATGTGTGTGTGTGAGTTTGTGTGAGTTTGTGTGCGCGTACCTTTCTGAGAGTTTCAAGTGAATTGCGCGACAGAGTGACCATAAATGTTTATAGAATAGACTTCTTCGCTGGAAAAATCAGACTGTGTAGGTATGTATATGAAGATACACCTATCCATATATATATTTTGTTATATATGCATAGACTGCATCGGTGTAAACTGTATTTCTATAACCCTTTGCTTGCAGAAATTTGATGTTGCAAAGGTAATTTGTAGCTAGCATTGAAAGAAACAGAAACTAGGGCACTGTACCCCTACAAGGTAGCAGAAACAGGAGCGGTTGAAGTCATAAAAAGAATTGGGCCAGCAACAAATTTTACATAGACAAAAAATTATGATGATTAAATGATGTAGCCAAGAATTTTGAACTATAAAAAGAATAGATTTGTATAAAAATTAAAAAGAAAGACAGACAACGACATAGAAACTACTAGTAAAAAGAAAGCGCGGGTGCTTCATCAACCTAAGCCATAAAAATAAACAAATTTGATCTCTAAAATAAAGAAACGCTTAAGAGCTAATAAAAAATAAATGCCAAGACCTTCAATTATTATTAGACAATAGTCTGAAACTAGACGACTATTTTCCCAGTAGCTCACATCCCAAAATAGAAATGCATAGTACGAAATAAATTTTTAAATTCCAAATGTCAGGAACTGAAAAAAATGTTCTAGAAAAAACTTTTGTTGCACATATCGGTGTGTGAGAAATGTTGTTGAAGAATTCGTCAAATTCTAGTCGCATAGAGAAAGAGTACAAGTGTGTTAGAGACATAAACACACACACACCAACACACACCAACACACACACACACATATATAAAAATGTTAGAGCGGAAATTTTAATAAAAGTTATATACAATTTATTTCAAACAGTAGAAAATACACACACACTAACACACATGGAATCATTTTGTGGGCTGCTGCAGAATGGGCTACAAGTATTGAAAGTATTATATGTATGAGTCTGGTGGGACTGGGACTATATAGAAGGCGATCCGCCGAACGAGAGATGGTATGGTTACGGTGTGTGTGTATATATTTACCAGAATGTCAGATGAGCACGTTCAACTCGGCCGAGGAGTGACGGCCCATTCAATTGAGTAGGTGTATCTGTATCTGTATCTGTGCCTGTATCTGTATCTGTATTTATATCTAAATCTGTGTCTGTATCTACAGCTATATCTGTACCTATATTTGTGTCTGTATATGTGTGTCTGCATCTGTATCTGTATCACTATCTGCATCTGTATAAGTATCTGTAACTGTATCTGCGATGCTGCGAATCGTGTATAGTTGAATTTAATTCTGTGCAATCAGCGACGTTTAACGAAATTCTATATATATATATATGCATATAAACATATGTACTTTAGATTTACATGTGTGTGAGCTTGGGTAAATATCGCAGCATTAAGAAGGCGTTGATTGGATTTTGAATGAGACTGCGAATGTGTCGGACCTTAAGCAACATAAACGCCGCACACTACACTGAACGAAAACACTGTCACATACGCATGCTGTTCACTGCTACATCTTCTTCTAACTACATCAATGTGGCAACACTTTTTTCATTTCTCATTATCTTCGAAATTTGGCTGCGGTTAAAACCAATTCGATTCCCACTTTGAATTCCAGCTGGAATCTATGCATTTTTTTTGGCAGTGTGCTTTATGCAAAATTTTGATTTAATAAATGCTAATTTAAACTCTTAGAAATGTGTGTGTTGATGTGTGTGTGTGTGTGTGTGTGTGTGTGTGTGTGTGTGTGTGTGTGTTTGCTGCAGAATGGGACGAACTAATTGCATTTGCTGTGGTATGAATGAACTAAAGGAATTTTTCCCGAATATTCTTTTCACCAGACGAATTACAGTTCAAGTTCATAAACCACGTGTCGCAAACTTTTGGTAATTATTCATATTAGGCTTTAGCCATAGCTAGATTTTTGTAATCACGGGCCTTCCCGAATTTCTAAGTAGTAAATGTATATTGAGTGCTATCAGCTCTATGTAATTAGCTACTTACTTGAAAGCTTATCAGTGAGCGCCCTATCTCAGATCGCAAACACTCATAATTATCAATGTTTGTTAATTAGTATTATACTAATAACCTGCCAGAGGGCATATAAATCTGAACTATTTGTCTAACATATATATATATATAACAATAATTACACAATATATTATTATTTCAAAAATTGCTGATCAAATCTTCTGTTTCTAGGCAAATTTAAATAAACTAATGTTGGTTTTGAATTTCAATGAAATATTTGAATCTATTATCACAGTATCATTATTAAAAGTGTGCATTTTGATGTATATAGATAACATCGATTAATATCGATTTTGCAACATGGCCAAGTTCATAATACCGAAAATTTTCGGAGCATTTCGAGACTTATGCATATTATGATCGTTCGGATATCAAGGACCAGTGAAGCACCCGTGTCCTTCAATAAGGCACAATCGCAATAATAGGCACACGATCGACACACCGTTCGCATAATGACTTTGTTCCTGATGACATCCACGGGTACGACCGCCTCACACTTCGAGGGCAGGGTCCAGAAGCAAATGTGTTCGGTAACATTACCTGGGGAATACACAAAATACAATCAATACACAACATGCTCTTCTTAAAGGGAATTATCCATATATATATGTATACCAGAGAGTATATAGCCATGATTTACACATTGCAGATTTCGATGGATAACGGTGTCGCCCTTTTTCAGTTTTCTAACCAATGTCAAATCGGTTCTACCTCCCATGGGCACCGCATGGCCAACACTGGTCACATTACAGATCCCATTGTACCGATAACAATCGGTGCATGCATTCGAACCACCTGTTGAGTGTTGTGCAGTGCAATAGTTAATGCCCAATGAATGAAACCGTACTTTGTACTTTCACTTACTGCATATTGAATTCCTTAGATAAAAACTGAATAACAAGACGGACGTAATACTTAAAATTTGAATAGTCATTTCCAGCACAAATAAAAATATATAAAAAACAAAATGAAGTAAAACACAACCCAAATAATACAAAAGGAATCCGAGTGTTAGACCAAATTTAGGTTCCAGTTCCGGATCTGATACGGAAAGTATAAAGATCCCGGTAGAGATTTCAGTATTTGTCTAAACTATCTTACGATAATCGATGCATCAAATTCAGAACAGGAACCTTTTTTTTTTTTTTTTTTTAATGTAGCAATTTAATTTAATATTGATCAACCTACTGAAAGGTTATAAAATATTGTTTTGAAGGTTGAATATATAATAACATGGAATTTAAATTAATAACATAAACAAATAATTGGTTTTAACGTATTACAATATTACGTAACATCAAATGTAAGATTAAATATAACATTTGTGCTAACATTAACGAAAAATATTAACGCCCAACAGTCCAGAGGTCGCTGGTGTGGAGCCGCTTTAAGCGTCTGCGGGTTGTATTCGACCCTAGTGTCGAAGCCAATGGGTTAACATGGTTATGTAACCGGTCATTATAACGACTTGTGTGTCGGTTTATTTGGCTGAAAACTGTCGGAACACAGAAGTCGTTGTGCAGCGTCATATTGCGCACATAAGGTGGAGCTCCTGAGATATCTCTTAGCACCTTGTTCTGCAAGACTTGAATTTGGTTAACCCAAGATTTTGCCGCTGTGCCCCAAAATGGAATCCCATATGTCCATGTGGGCACGATGATGCTCCTATACACCAGCAGCTTGTTGCTCAAGCTGAGTTTGCTGGATGGCTTCAGCAACCAGTTGAGTTTCGCCCTTTTGGATCTTCACACTGCTGCCGTGATCTGTATGTGTTTGCGCCAGGTAAGTTTCCTGTCCAGATACATACCCAGGTAGCGAACATGGTTCCCCTGAGATATGGTTGTGTTGTTGAGTCGGACTGTTGGACAGTTACCACTCCTGAGCGCAAACGTACAGTGCTGAGACTTGTTCTCATTGATGCAGATGTTCCACCGGTTGGCCCATGTACTAAAACCATCCAAGAACCTTTGCGTAATCGCTGCTGCTCTCCAGGCAGAAGAGGAGTTAGCAAGGAACACAGTGTCATCCGCGTATGTGGCAAGCAGCGTGTTTCTGGCTACCGGAATCGGCAAGTCCGCGGTGTACAATGTGTACAAGGCAGGTCCGAGGACACTACCCTGCGGTACACCCGCTCCGATGCGGCGTATGTTTGATCGCTCGCCCCTAACTTCAACCATAAAAGAACGGCCAAGCAGGTAGGACCTCAGCAGTAAATACAGCGCCGATGGTAGTAGGGACTTAAGCTTAAAAAGCAGGCCATCCTGCCATACGCGATCAAACGCTTGCTGGATATCCCTCACTTTTTAATATAAGATGAGTTTTGACGAAGTTATGGCATTTTGAAGTTTCGACCTATGCCCATATATCGATCTATCGATTTTCAGGCTATAATTTTTACTTGTCTCCCGACCTCAAATCACGTTTTCAACTTTAAATGTACGATTGATTTAGGGGCAAAACTAAGATCAAAAAGCCCTCGCTTTTTAATCTAAGTTGAGTTTTGACGAAGTTATGGCATTTTGAAGTTTCGACCTATGCCCATATATCGATGTATCGATTTTCAGGCTATAATTTTCACTTGTCTTCCGACCAAAAATTACGTTTTCAACTTTAAATGTACGATTGATTTAGGGGCAAAACTATGATCAAAAAGCCCTGGCTTTTTAATCTAAGTTGAGTTTTGACGAAGTTATGGCATTTTGAAGTTTCGACCTATGCCCATATATCGATCTATCGATTTTCAGGCTATAATTTTTACTTGTCTCCCGACCTCAAATCACGTTTTCAACTTTAAATGTACGATTGATTTAGGGGCAAAACCATGATCAAAAAGCCCTCGCTTTTTAATCTAAGTTGAGTTTTGACGAAGTTATGGCATTTTGAAGTTTCGACCTATGCCCATATATCGATCTATCGATTTTCAGGCTATAATTTTTACTTGTCTCCCGACCTCAAATTTCGTTTTCAACTTTAAATGTACGATTGATTTAGGGGCAAAACTATGATCAAAAAGCCCTCGCTCTTTAATCTAAGTTGAGTTTTGACGAAGTTATGGCATTTTGAAGTTTCGACCTATGCCCATATATCGATCTATCGATTTTCAGGCTATAATTTTTACTTGTCTCCCGACCTCAAATCACGTTTTCAACTTTAAATGTACGATTGATTTAGGGGCAAAACTATGATCAAAAAGCCCTCGCTTTTTAATCTAAGTTGAGTTTTGACGAAGTTATGGCATTTTGAAGTTTCGACCTATGCCCATATATCGATCTATCGATTTTCAGGCTATAATTTTTACTTGTCTCCCGACCTCAAATCTCGTTTTCAACTTTAAATGTACGATTGATTTAGGGGCAAAACTATGATCAAAGAGCCCTCGTTTTTTAATCTAAGATGAGTTTTGACGAAGTTATGGCATTTTGAAGTTTCGACCTATGCCCATATATCGATCTATCGATTTTCAGGCTATAATTTTTACTTGTCTCCCGACCTCAAATCACGTTTTCAACTTTAAATGTACGATTGATTTAGGGGCAAAACTATGATCAAAAAGCCCTCGCTTTTTAATCTAAGTTGAGTTTTGACGAAGTTATGGCATTTTGAAGTTTCGACCTATGCCCATATATCGATGTATCGATTTTCAGGCTATAATTTTCACTTGTCTTCCGACCAAAAATTACGTTTTCAACTTTAAATGTACGATTGATTTAGGGGCAAAACTATGATCAAAAAGCCCTCGCTTTTTAATCTAAGTTGAGTTTTGACGAAGTTATGGCATTTTGAAGTTTCGACCTATGCCCATATATCGATCTATCGATTTTCAGGCTATAATTTTTACTTGTCTCCCGACCTCAAATCGATGCATCAAATTCAGAACAGGAACCTAAACTGGAAGCATTGTTTAGTTATTATATAGAAGGCAACTCAATGTCGAAAATAATATTAAGCCATAATCTCGAATCGATTCCATTTGACATCATGCTTATTGGAAAGAATTGCAATATCTTTTCTGCCACTCAATTTTCAGTTCCCATAAAATGTGCTTACATTTCCAATTGCTTTAATCACTACACAAAAATGGTGATGATCACAACAAAGCATATAAGAAGAATATATTTGCGATCCAAGACAGACGATGTGGGTGCATTGCTGCATGCGCAATATGAGGCACAATCACTGCAGATGCGCTTCATCAGGTCTCTGTTTTGCAACTTGTAGTGGGGCACAACTGCTTCACATTTTTGCGGTTTCTTCCAAAAGCAAATGTACTCGAAGACATCACCTAAAGAGTGCATCAAAGGTGTACATCACACACGAAAAGAAAGACGGACGGAATTACCTGTTAGGCGATATTCTTCATTGATGCAGTGGTCCAATTTGATATGGGGGATGTAGCCATATGGGCCAGTTCGTGCAACCAATGACTTGTCACCCAGGGCATGCGGGGGTGCTGCCCAACCCTCTGTGTTAACTTGGCATTCGCCATGTGGAAAGCAATTGGAACAGGCATTATCCCCATTTGCGACTGCTTGATTATTTATTATATATATATATATATATATATATATGTAAATATATGTACTTACAGTTGATTGCGCAACCTATTAAAAGTAACCAAAAGCTAAAACTTACAAATTTAAAAGTCATTTAATTTAAACCAACACAAACAGATCCAAAATAAAATAAATATATAATATATATAAATAGGAATACAATCTTTATTGTCGCAGCATGCTGCATGCTCAGAATATTTTTCAAATTATGCAGAGAGAGTTGTCATATCTATATAACAACATAATTTTTATTCGATTTAAGTAACAATTCTGATTATGATGAAGCCCATGAGGCATATGATAAGTAATAGTTGATTACCATTCAAAATGTTGGACAAAGATGATTTTTTTGGAGCCTTCCCACGACAACCACACCAATATGCACACGACTCACAGACTCGTATTGCTTCATTTTTATCAGCTAGTTTAGTGAATGGGACGACGGCGCCACACTTGCCCTTTTGCCTCCAAAAACAAATGTACGAACGAACAAAACCTAAGAAACAAAGAAAACAATGAAAATATGACAAATGAAACATACACTTTGGTGCCAGGGTATCAAGCCGAACTTAGATACCGATAAGTAAGGAATTCTCTGGCAGAGATAGTCTGAGAATTGAATCTGAATTCCGTTTCCGGTTTGACACCCTGACTAATGCAATTATTTACCTTTTATTGCATATTTGGTACCAGTGCAGTAAAGTAATTGTGTTTCCAAGTTCTGCGACTCGGTAATCTCATAAACTAATCGCAGATCGTAACGGTTGCTAGTTGGTATAGAATACCCATCAGATCTGACATCACAATACGGGTGAGATGTTTCTCCGCATCTGAGGCATGTATTCTCTTTGAATGCTGCAGCTCTTGCACCTCTCATCTCGGAGTTGGCAGTGGCCGTTGTAGCTGTCGATTCACATGTACACATGGATTGTCTTAATGATGCCTTGACTTACCCACCTTTGTCCACTTACTGTTCAATTCACCCACATTTATCAATAGGAAACCAACTAGCCATAAAGAAATTGAACTAAATTGTTTCATTATAGCCAACAAAAAGTAAAATTTTGAAATTTTGTAAAATCTCCAACAATTTCCAAGTTACTGACATTTCAAACTAAGCAAACTACAATTAATAAATTTGAAAAGTTTCTTAAATTTGAAAATGAAACACAAATACGTTCACATGAAGATTTACTCAATGATATTTATTAAACGTATCTGCAAAACCAAGTATTACTACAGGCTGAGCTTTGAGTCGACATGGCGCTGGTCATAGATCTAGAACGAGCATTAAATAGATTTCAATAATCAGAGCCCAGCTAATAATGGAATTATTAATTGTACCAGCTTTAGACTTAGTCGGAAGATTGCAACCACAATATTTGGCACACGTCTTACAAACTATGGGGTGCATGCGATGTTTATTGAAAACATCGCTTCTGGCGGCTACCTGACAACCCATATAGGGGGCCCAGAAGCAAATGAATGTCTCGATTTGTCCTGCAGATAGAGTTGACTTTTAAAGCATTGATGGGCTTGGATTAGGTTAGCAACAACAATTACCATTTATAGCATAGCCATCAAGAACACATCGGGCTAGATTAGGATCGCCATCTCTGTACGAGGGCAACTTGACAACAATGTCCTTATCGTGCATCGAATGCTTGAAGGGCGCCCAGCCCGTAGTTGTCATTTTGCAGCGACCCATATATGGAGTGCAATCCACACATTCGTTATTGGCTCCATCTATAAGCTCTGCAATTATCCCAATTATTCAACTTTAATAACTATAATCATATATATTTGTATATATATCTACCATATTTTAAAAATAAAATCAGTAAACCAGAATATATAGTTAGACGAGCGCTTCGATTTTGTAGCATTTTAAAATTGGAAATCGACTGTATTCTATGAATGAAACTATAGAAACTGACGGAATGTGTACATTTTCGTAGATTCTGTTTGCTTTGTTTTTCGATTGAGCTACTTGTTTTGTTCAGTAGGTTAAACCGAATCGAAAGCTTACAAACTTCTTTCAGTCTACGGTTATAGTACTAATAACATTGGTTCCTGTAAACGGTTCTTTTTCATTGTTGTCATTATTCTCGATCTTACAGCATTTATTTCAAAAAGGAAAAACTTCACCACATCAAATATAGAATGATAAGAAGCAGCGTCAAGGACATGGTCAATTGACAATCCAGTCCGCAGCTGGTATCAAAATGTGTGCTTAATATCTTACATCCGCAATGTCTACCACAGATGGTACAAGTTATTAACCTGGCCTTTTCATTTTTCATGACCCTCTCATTGCCAATCAAATTGCAGCCCAAATTGGGCGACAGAGTACAAATCATTGACTCCAAGCCCTCTAAAGTAGGTAATAAATTCAGTTTCACTGAGATACTTGAGATACTTCAGTTATTACCCGTTATCACGTATTTTTCCGATAGGCATTTCACCAATTTTTCGTTGTGCTTGTCTGTTGTACTATTGAAAGGTCGTACTTTGTGTCTTTCATTTTCGGGAACTTCCATGCCTTCCCTGTTCACATAGCAGTTTGGGTCAAAATGATCCGCGCAGTTCACGCAGATGGTAAAGTCTGGAATGGGAGTGGATTGTCCATTTGACACTGTGAATGTCCTCTGTTAACTTTATCATGACACTTATTCGCAATTTCAACTTACTGGTTAAAAGGTTAAGAACTAAAAGGAATAAAAATGTACATAAAATTTTCATTATTAAAAATGTCTTGGGTT
This sequence comes from Drosophila neutralis, assembly GCA_035044385.1. NCBI lineage: Eukaryota > Metazoa > Arthropoda > Insecta > Diptera > Drosophilidae > Drosophila > Drosophila neutralis. Next base: position 22,343 of record JAWNME010000429.1, on the reverse strand, counting down.
GATTTTTGGGTTAGAAATATGTCAGAGATGTCTACGATTGTCATTGTGAAAAACAGTATGCTTTAAATTTCAAAATAAATTTCTATGAATCAGATTATTTTCGGTTAACGATTTCGGTGTCGAACACCCGGGCCAGCTTTGTAAGCTGTAAGTAATCGATATTTATCGATAGTATAATAGTATAAGCTAACTAAATTGAGTTGACAGCCAATGTTGATTAGCACTCTATATATGAGATTAGCCATCGTGAAGCGCTCTTAATTTATGCCATATGTCAGCAGGAAGTATAAATTTGGTCAGGTTCTCTTAGCAATGTGGATCAATCAAAGCCGCACAATCAGCGCATACATTGTCAGTCTGCCCATTTGATGCTCTTTTTCGTCTTATTATCGATTTCATTATTTTTTTTGTCTTTAATCTACAATGAATTAGATGTCCTCTCTTTCAAAGGATTTCTGTAGCGCTTTTAGCGCAGTAAAAGTTTTATGTAAATACGTTTTACTACGTTTTATATATAATTATTATATATAGACACATAAGCTTTGTGTTGCATAGAAAATGCGGGGAACCCGCTTAGTACAAAGCTCAACTTAGAGCCGCAAGTCGTGATAAGGGAGATAACGCCGCGTGTGTATTTTCGGAGAACCGGACGGCCGCGTTATCAGCGTTATAGCAGCTTTGGGACCACCCAAATATAGCGATGAGATAATCTCACGTACTGCGAAGCCCATGCGATAAGGTCTGCAGATCGGTTCAAGGCTGTAACATAAGCTCCCGAATTCCAGATCTCAATGGTAATCAATTAGTAAGAAACGATTGTAAATTAGCAAACGCTGACAGTTCGTCTCTCTTTCTGTCTCTCTTTCTGTCTCTCTCCTCCCCCCCTCACACTCGCACCCACTCTTGCCCTCTCTCGACAACTCTCTATCTCTCTCTCGGTGTTGAGCTTATCGCCCTGCGCCCATGTCAAGGGCTATCAATGCGCCCTGAGCCGGCTTCTCGGCACCGGCTGCACTAGCTGGCCTCTATCTGAGTTGTCATTATTCGCTCGCATCTCAGACGTCCAGCAACGGTCCCGCTGAGCGGTTGGTCGGACGGACGTACGCACCCAAGTAGTATTATTAAGTAGGAGAAGGAATAGATCATGTTCCCAATCCTGTTGAATCGGTCCGTTGTCGTGGTCTGCCGCTGCTGTCTGGTGGAGCACCCGCCGCTCAGCCACAGCATCGGTGAAAAACAGCAATTGAGCACCGAGCTGCTCGAACTGGTGCCCAATCTTGAGATCAAGCCCAGCGATGTCATTTGTCAGCTGTGCCTGCATCGGCTGCAAGACGCTCTCGACTTTCGGCAGCGCTGTCAGGATTCGGAGCGCATTCTGCGCGCCCGCCACGAACAGGCCCTGGATGATGCCCTCGAATGTCTGGAGCGGGAAGTCGGTTGTCTGGAGCAAGCCAAATCCACGTCCATGTCATCGCTAGTCGATCCCGTCGATTTCGGTGTGTATATTCTATTGCAAAACGGAAGTTGAACTGATATTGAAACCAAGACAAGCAAAACAAAAGCACAAATAATTAAGCACAAACTGAAAACAAAAATCGTTTTTAATTTTTGTAGGCACCTTGGATCTGTCGGACACATTTGAGAGCAGCTATGAACCAACAAACGGGACAACATCCACCGTCAGCTGGGACTCGGGCATACTGAACACACCCATCCATTTGCCAGCAACGCTGGAACAGCTGGAACAACAGCAGCAGCAGCAACAACAACAACAGCAGCAACAAAGCAACATAATAGAAAAACCTGTGGACAAACCCAAGCGGAAGCGAGGTCCGCGCAAAGGAGGGCCTCGCGGTAGGCCGCTCAAATCGTTGAGTCCTTGCCCCGAGTGTGGCAAGAAGTATAAGCGCAACTCACATTTAAAAACGCACATGTTATCGGCGCACAGCGGCGGTCCCCCCCTCATCTTCGATTGCACGGTGTGCCCAAAGAGATGTGCTTCGCAGCACGGTCTGCGCTATCATGTGAGATCGTGTCATTCGATGGAACGTCCATTTGTCTGCGAAATCTGCGATCGTCGTTTTGTGCTGCGCACCCAGCTGATCTCGCACGCTCGCATGCATACGGGCGAGCCGAAGCCGCGCATCTTCAACTGTAATATGTGCAAGAAGACGTGGCCAACGAAATCGGGTCTACACACCCATATGCGATGCCATGATCCGGACAAGTCCAAGCGCAAGTTCAAATGTGATAAATGCGAGAAGGCATTCTTTTCGCGGGGTCATCTCGATTCGCATCATTTGGTGCACACCGGCGAGAAGCCCTACATCTGCACATACTGTGACAAGTCGTATCAGAGTATTGGCAATCTCAACGGTCACATGGCTCGACTACACACCAAACAGGTCAAGGATCACCAACAGAATCTTAACTACAACAGCTCGATGGATATGGAAACGTGAAACGAACCAACACTGGGGATTCGAACCAAAAATATATTAGGTTTGCCTTTTCAATTATTTACAGAAATTATTCTAATCTCCAAAACAAAACAAAAAATATATATATATATATAAAAATACTAAATAAGTTTGAGAGCATTTCTACTTGTTTTTTTCCATTTCTTTTTTTGTGTATACATAGTGCCCGCTATCAACGCCTTTAATCAAAACAAGTGCCCGGCTGTCTGATCGTAAACAAACAGAAGAGAGAGAGGGAGAGAGAGAGGAGGGGCATCCAGAGCAGACAGAGCAGACGCTCAGTAATGATAATTTTGATTGTGGGCCGCATTTGCTTCAATTACAAAACGAGCGCAACAACCATAAACAACAGCGTGATATGTCATAATTATGGGCCTGACTTGAGGCACACGGGAAAAAAAAAAACAAAAATGGAATAAAAAGAAAAGTGTTAATCCAATTAAGTTTGATTTAACACCGGGAAGTGACCGCTGACTGGCCTAGGTCAGCGTTTCGTTTGCGGACAGAGGAGCCAACAAGAGCAAGAGCAAACAAGAATGTTGGGACGCAAAGAGCTCGCCAACTGAGTCACAAACGATAAGCGACAGCGGGACGTGATAACCCTGTCACCTTTTTAGGTAACAGCAAAAAAAAATAAAAATAATAATAATAATAAAAAAATGCAGTTCGATGGACATTTCTTTATATCATTATTATTATTTGCATACTTACACTTGCATATTTGTATAGCATGTGCTGCACTTCCTCACTGTCTCAGCGCCCTGGCCAATTAGTCATAAGGCGAACGAGTACGAGAACGTGTCCTCCTATCCCTCCGCGAAGTATAAACTCGTGTGTGCCCAGACATTGACCCAACCCAATGTTATACCTTATGGTCCGCTAGCAGCCTTTGTCTCTGGACCATCACGTCACTCACAGCTGACGTCGGGTTCTGGCTACGTGATCTGTGCGTTCTACTTGGGCTTGGTCTTATTGTTCCTCGAAATAAGGCGAGATAAGGTGAAATTCATTGAAATTATTTCCATTTGCAAGATAACCAAATACCTTATAATTTGATTACTAATCATTGGTAATAATTTCCTGTTATTTTCCATATTACCATCTAAAATTTCACTTGTATAAGTATATAAGCACGCATAGGTTTATTTTTAGAACTCTTCGCCTGCTGAAAATAATCTCAATATATATATTCCTATCTGGGTTATAGATTATGTTTTATTTTTAACATATTGTTCTATATACGTCCCTTAGATTATCGGCGAATCTTCAATTTTAATTAACCGATTATTAATTTTTTGTAGAAAATAAATTGCATTCGCTCTAACTAGAAATTATTATTATTATTATAATTGGGGATATATAGCACTGCGACCTATAAGGTCTATTGTGCCCCCTTACTGAGCCTACAGCTCTTCCATCAATCCCAACTCCTGCACTAACTAGAAATTACTCAGAATAATATTGAATGCTTCAATCTTATAAGATTGCAAGTTGAACAAGTAATTCACAAGTAGATATTGACACACACCAACTATAAAACCTTGATCTAGGCATACGACTTTCGCCAACGACCATACTACGCTGAATACATCGGTTCTCGTCCGATCACCGAAATTAAGCAGCGTCGGGCGCGGTTAGTACTTAGATGGGGGACCGCTTGGGAACACCGCGTGTTGTTGGCATCGTCCAAAAACACTTTTTTGCTTGTTGGCTGTGTATCACAGCAAAATTCTCAACTTATCTTCTTCCTAACTTTATCTTTTGAATATTAGCTTATATTTTGTACAGAAAATCTATATCTTTTTATTTTACTTCATCACAGCTTTAGTTTTAGCCACATTAATTATTTTGGAGCAATTTGTTTGTAACTACCATGACTATGTTTGCGGCATGGGTTCAAACTTCCCTTTTAACGTCAATTGTTTATGCAAAATAAATTTGTTTTCCATAACACCAAGGATTAAACGTTCTTCGCTCATTTATTTACAACATTATTAACAACAATCTCTTTTTGGTGAGGGATTTCTCTTATTTCTGGTTGAAGAGCAGTCGACTCAGCTGCGCCTGTTGCTGGGCATAGTAGCTCGAGTTGGACGGCTGCTGGGTGTCGAGGGCTGATTCGGGTGTCACAGACTGACGCACCAGTTCCCTGAGGCTGGCCGAGATCTTGGCAGTGCGAAATCGGGCCTCGTGTCGCCGCTGGCGGGTGTCGACAAATCGCTGCGACTGCTGTCGCTTGCGCTGTATGTCGTGCTGCAGTTGCTCCCGCTTTAGGCGCTCCAGTTGCTGTCGCTCCCGCCAGTGTTCCTCATGCTGCAGCTGCTCCACTTGGTTATCGTGCTGCAGTCGCCGCAGATATCCTCCGAGCAGCTCATTGCGCAACTCATCCGCTCGCCTCAAGCGCTCCGTGAGTCGCATGCAGGTGTCCCTCTTCCGCAGTGTTGCATCCAGCTGCTGTTCCTCCTGCTGCAGGGTGACGGCCTCACTGCGTCGCGACTCCTCGTAGCGACGCTGGCATAGCATCAAATCCCGTTCCAGTCGCATGGCCTGCAAACGCTGCTTGGCCGCCGCATCCTTGGCATCGAGTGCTCCGCGCAAGCGACGCAGTTCCGCCAGATCCCGCTCAGCTAGCGCCTGCAGACGCGCTTTGGTCAGCAGATAGTCCTGAAACTGTTTGTCGTGCACCGCCTGTTTGTACTCCTCCAGTTGCTCACACTTGAGCAGCTGTTGCTCCAGTCGCTCGTTCTCCCAGTACTTGCGCGCCAGCCAGGCGTGCTCCTTATCCGCCGCCTGCTGGCTCCTCTTCACGGCCATCCGATTGAGTATCTTCTGGTCGTGCTGCGGCACCTTCTCATAGGCAGCGCGCACCGTCGGCGCCAAACACAAATTGGCCATGGACGCGCACAATTTCGACTGCGACTCGGATTGTCCCAGCGGCACCAGCGCCATATTCTCCTGAGATCTGGACTTGGCTCGGCTGCCGCGTATCGCCAGCGTCGCCGATGCATCGAGGCCGAAAACAGTCTGCAAGAAATACGAAAATATATAAATAAAATATGAAGTTGGGCAACTCTTCTAAGAAATTCGTTGTACAAAATGCCAGGCTAAGCTCTTGGCTTTCGCCAACGACCATACTACGCTGAATACATCGGTTCTCGTCCGATCACCGAAATTAAGCAGCGTCGGGCGCGGTTAGTACTTAGATGGGGGACCGCTTGGGAACACCGCGTGTTGTTGGCATCAGTCCAAAACACTTTATTTTTGCAAATTTTTAAATTTTATTGTATTTTCCTTTTTTCTATAATTACGAATGTTTCTAATGTCCAAGAGCTCTTGTAATTTAGCTTAATTATTCTATATTTAAATATGTCAAATGTCAATAGCCAAAATGACTTGGATAACTCACCTGCAGCATTTGGCAATCTCGCAGTGCGCCCGTTGGCCGCCTTCCACGCTGCTTAAGCTGTGTAGTTGTTGTTGTTGTTGTTGGCTGCTGTTGGGGTTGTTGCTGCACCTGCAGTTGCAGCTCCTCCTGTTGTTCCTGCTGCCTGGACTGACTGCGCTGGCTGCCCGCGCTCTTGGACCGTCTGGCGCTGGAGCCGCGACGACTTTCCTTTTTTGTTGCTTTGGCCTCGGTTGGCGATTTGGAAGCACTTCGTTGTCTGCTCAAAGTTCTGGACTTCTTTTGGGCACTCTCGCTGCGCTGCAGTTGCTCCAATTCGCGTATCTCTAGCTCCAGCTGGTGCAGCTCCTCGCGTCCGCTGGCATTGCCGCTGCTGTGCGAACTGTAGCAGTCGCAGTGGCAAATGTCGCAGCAGCTATCCGCCAGCTCCAGTTCCGCCAGCAGCTGCTGATGTTCTTGCTCCACCGCCGCTCGACTTTTGCTGCGTCGCTTTCGCTTGGGCGTCATTTTCTAGCAGGCATTGCCTCCTCCCTGGGGATGCGGGTCAAACTTGAAACTGGCACAAATGTCTAGGCATTACAAATGCAATTGGTGTGCGGCTCTCCCTTTGTTTACTTTATTTACTTTGGATTTTTCTTTTTTCTGTTGGCTTTATTATGATTTCGTTCTTTGGGCGCTTCTCGTCAATGCGCTGCTCGTAAACCCAAATTCCAGCGCAGCTCTGCAATAACATTTTTCCTGCTCAGCATTTGGCTCATTTTGTACGTTTTGTTTACTTTTTTATTGATTGCCCGCCCGTCCCGTTGCCCAGGACAACTAACAACCAGGGACAGCCAAGTTATTGGAGTTATTTTTGTTTTGACTTTGGGTGGCGCTTTTTGGCAACTAACATTTACCAGGTCGTCGGTTAGCTCCTCGTTTAGACCGATTAATGCCGGAAATTAGCTGTGCCAATTAGAAAAAAACAAAACAAGTGAAAAGTGAAAGCTTCAACGCTGCGCAGCAAGAAATGCAGCAAGTTTTTATCAAGCTGCTAAAACTTCACACACGCAACGCAAATATGCCACAAAATTTCGCCAGTTTTTTGCTCACTCTTTAACGAAGATTAATATCTGAATTATAAGATCATCTTCGTCTTTGAATGCAGTCAAAATCCATTTAATATATGTATATATATATATATATTTCAATTAAATTAATTAATTTGGTATACAGTTGTTTTGGATTTACGTATATATCAGTATATGATAACATTATGCAATAAATAACACACGAAAAACACTTAAATTCCATTTCTCCATAAATTCCCATCACAAAATGCACAAACTTAGATATATGGATATATATATATATCATCATCATCATCATCATCATCATTATCTTTTTTAAGGAATGAATCAAGAATTCTCTTTAGCTTATACATGATTATGTTTACGGAAACATTTTGAATAGGGCTAGCTAATAATTTACACACACACACGCACATAATTTACACCATCAACGCTCTTGCCTTAATACTGGACAATAACAACTGGAAATCATAGACAAAAACAAAGAAAATTCAAATCAAAATCGTCACTTTTAAGTCTAGTAAGTAATATTGCTCTTCAGTTTGAGGTTAGAGTTGAGGTATGATATATGTATATATGTAGACATATAAAAGAATGACAAAAAACAAATGCAACTTTCTGTTGAAATGCGTCTATTCGAAAACTAAAGGTATCGAGGTAAATGGAAGCACTGGACACGACGGCTCCAACTGCAACGACGTTGAAAAGCAATCAGCGGATGCATTAAAATCACCCAAAGTCTGCATCACTTGGCCCAAAGCAAACCTGTTGATATACGAAAATTGTTATTATTATTATTACCATATCTTTGGCTAATCATTTACCATATCTTTGGACAATTTGGATCCAATTTGGCTGCATCTTTGAGCATCTTTTCGGCCAAACGCGGTTCGCCGAGCATTAAATGGGTTTCGCCCAAGGCGCGCAAAGCTTCCGTATGATTTGGATTGGCGGCGACGGCGTTCAGGAAACATTGTTTGGCCTCCCGCCACTGCTCCAAATAGACATGAATCTGACCACGCTGCAAGCAGAATGTTGATTAGACAATTTTACAGATTAGATATCAGGTTGACCCACCATGAACATTATTTGATGAGAGAGCGGATAGATTTGCGTAGCTTCGTGTATACAATTTAACGACTCATTTGGCTGATCAATTTGCATATAGACATCAGCCAGCAGCAGCCAAATCTGAAGAGTACAAACTCAAATTAACATCACTTACATATATATATATATATATGAGATCTAACTAACCTCAATTTGCAGCACCCAGGGTCGTCGTGGTCCCGGACGCTGTGTGAAGGAGCTCAGCGAGCTGGCTGCCTCGCTCAAGGCTTGCTCCACGCGCGACACTGCAGCCAGCGAAGCGGCATAGACGGAATCTTGAGGAGGCGACAACAAGTTGAGAATTACAAAAACAGTGCAAAACGCAACAACAATTTCAAAATGTAACCATAAACATAACGGTTGAAATTGTGTGTTAGCCAAAAGTCACAAAGTGTATCAAAATTAGGGAATCAGAGAAAAGGTTAGTTTATGAAAATCATGCGTAAGGATGCAAAGTTATAGGCAGGCAAGAGAAAAGGTAGAAGAGAAACTACCAGAGAGAGATAGACACAGAGAGAGAGAGAGAGAGAGTAAGACCAAAAGAGACAGAAAGAAAGAGACTTAAAAGCAACGCAAAGCGTAAATTGAAACAAAAATGTTTTATACACTTGCAAAGAAATTTTCCATTTTCCATTTTCAATTTTCAATTGTATTTTTGTAAGATTCTTAAAAAATTTCGAAATTTCTTCCTTTTTTTTCTATTTTCCTAAAAATTCTAAAGAAAAATCGAATTTTTTCCTAAATATTGTATATAAAATTATTTAAACAATATTTTAAACTTTTAAGTTTGGTTTCTGGCAGCTTGAAGGTTATTTTAGGCCATAAAATACTTGGGTTTGAAAATAATTGAGAGTTAGTACAATCAAAATCTTTCCTGATCTTATAATCGATTAATTTAAATACTTTGCAAGGGTATAATTAAGTGCGGTGCGCCGAACTTTCAAACTTTTAATTAAATTCGCAGTTGAGACTTACAATTATGGTTTTTAAGAATTTGGTTTTTTTTTTTTTTTTTTTTTTTTTTTGAGACAGACACATTCCGCAGAAGTTGGGTAGAGTTACATAGATGTCATAGATGTTTGTATATATATGTATGTATATATATAAATGTATGTGTGTGTGTGTGTGTATGTATAGAACATATTGATAGGCATTATTAAGAGTCATGAGTTTCGATAGGTAAAGATTTTGGGATGCGTTCGCAGGGCATAAGAAAACTTACTCGAATCCTTGTCGGACATTTGGGATGAGTGCACCAAGTGGACACCGCTCTTGGTATCCGAATGCTTCTCCTCCTCCCCGGCCAGCTGTGCCTCGTACACATCCCGCCAAACGGCAAGCATATGTTGCACCGTGGACAACGCCGTCTCCGCATCCTCCAGATTCAGCTGCAAGTGTGCCTTGACATGCAGCAACTGGAGATTATCGGGAAACTCATGCAGTGCATCCTCGATGACGCCCAGTGCCTCACGCGGACGTCGCGAGGCAGTCAGCAGCAATGCGAACAGATGCAGACACGGGGCATGCTCCATGCGCAACGCGAGAGCAAAGCGTATGTGACTCAAGGCATCGGCCAGCTGATTGAGCAGCGCATATTGCAACGATAGATAATATTCGGCCAGGTGATCGTTGCCATCCTGCTGGACGGCACGCTCCAGCGACTCCAGCGCTAGTTTATTATACGCATCCCGTTCGCTCTTCAATGTGGCCTGAATGGCCAGCTGCTGATGGCCAATGCCCACAAACAGCTGACTGCGCGATGGACGCAGACCTGGGCAGGTTGAAGTGGGAGATTGTCATTAAATGGGATCAACTTTAATATGGATTCACATGACTTACCCTTCACCTCACGCTTGAGCGCCTGCTGGGCATAGTCCAATCCCTGCTTGACTGTCTCCAGGCTCTCGTAGCACAGACGCGACGCAAGCAGACATGGCAGCGGATCACTCGGCGTCAATTTCATCGACTCCTGGAGCACACGCAACGCATGCGAATGCTTCTCGGCTGCCATCAAACTGAGACCGTATTGTCGCCAGACATGCTGCTCCCCAAAGCTGAACTTCAGTGCCTTCTCGAACGATTCGTTCAGCAGCTGGACGAGACCCCAGCGTATGGTGGCCAGGGTGAGCAGATCATAGACAGCGGTCACATTGCCCATGGCATGTTGGCGAGCCGAACGAAACTCGGGACTCTGGGAGAGCACAGTGTCACGCACCGCCAAAGCCTCGGCAATGAGTAGCAACAGAATTACCTCCTCCTGCTGGTTGCGTGGCATGAACTGCTGACGCGTCTCATATTTGCGTGGCTTCCACAAACGCTTGGACGTCGAACCACCACCAGCACCACCACCCGAACGTAAGGTGCTGCCGCCCGTTTTGCTGGTGAAGGGCGGTGCATAAATTGTGCCCGAGACACCGCGGAGCAACACCTCGGCCAGCTGGCGAGCGAGTGTCAAGCGCAACGATTGCGTTGCTGGCGTATCGACAGCATTTAGCATAATCCGATAACGTTCCACAGCCAAATGCAATTTCCCCGACTTAATTAGCACAATTGGGGCACGTTGCAAGGCCGTCTCCAGTATGACACCCATGCGTCTGTTGCTCTCCAATGTGGCGCTGCTGCTCGCCATGCTGCTGCTGCTGCTGATGGCAAAGCTACTCGTCGACTGTTGCACGCCACTGTTCACATTGAGCGTGGAGCCATGCGTCGAGTTGTTCGACGAGTTCGAATTGTTGCTTAAGCAAAATATCTCATATTCCTGCAGATAAAGCAATCCCAAGTCCGAGGCACGCTCAAAGCAGGAGATCTAGTCGTAAGAATGGGACATTCAATATAGTTGAGTATTTACAGATCACATTTGATGCACTCACCATGTCCGTATCCTTTTCGGCCTTTTTGAACTTGGATGTGGGCTTGGAGGACTGCTGTTCCAAGCACAGACCCTTAATCGCATACGATTCGGCCAGAATCTTCAGACTGCGTCTGTTTAAATAAACAAAAATGTAATGAATGAATGAACATGCTACAGTCCAGATGTATATATATGCATATAGATATATATGTCTTCACTTACAGGGTCAACACTTGTTCGGCCAGCGTATTCAGTTCGGCTTTGACAAAGTTCTCCAGGCTCTGCTCGTATTCGCCGCAGGCATAACACAATTTGGCCAATAGCAAATAGGCATCCAAAGCGACGCCCGCCTTTTGGCCACTTTCGCCCAGGGCCAAATTGAGATAACGTCTCGCCTCCGATAAACTGCTTTTGGCGCGACCAAAATTCGATTCGGCGGCCACCGCATGCTCCTCCAAATAGCTTTCCAGACGCGCTTCGCCCACCAGAAAGTTTGCGAGGCTCTCTAAAAAAATAGTGGGGGAAAGAAGTGGGGGGGGTAAGCAAATACTGTATGTAACATGTCATTGCCATTTGCTCTCTTATTGAATTTACCGTTTTGTGGCGATCCCGTTTTGAGCTCATCTGTCAGCTCGATGACGCGTTGCCATTTGCCCTTGCTGCGGCAATTCTCGATTAGCGCCTCGCCTTTGGTGGCATTGCGCGTTCGATTGGACATTCTTATCTAAAGGGAGCACGTGACCACGCACACGCTTTCGCTTCAGTTTTCAGTTTTTCTTGTTCCAATTTTGGGCTCTACAAAATTTATATTATTAATAATTCGATTAACAATTTTTCGCAATACACGCACACAACGCGACACACACACACATGTGAGTGTGGCTAAAATGAGCAGCGTTGCCACCCGATTCGATTTCAAGGTTAATTGTAGAGTGCTGTGCTCACTGCTCATTATTACAAGTTTAGCATATGCCATATTAGTGTTTAATAACATACAAGTTCAGAAAAATCAAACTTTCTGCACTTAATACTCACATTCAATGTACACACACAGTACAACACATTAAACTCATGACGCAAAGCTCTCCCAACAACTGAGTTACTCAAATGCATGTGCGCAGAGAGTTACCTTACAGCCAGCACCATGACAAGGCTGCCACTGTGCAAACAGCTGATTGGCAAGAGCTTGGCATTTCTAGTCATTTACACTAGAGATATGGTAGTTTTTGGTACTTTTTGTGGTAATTTGTTGCATGTAGTGTTCAGTCACACCGTTTGCAGTTTTAATTCTGTTGTTGTGCGATACGCACGCGTTTGACTCGAGTTTTCAGCAAACAAGAATTTAAAGCAAACAGAAGTGCGGCATTTTGGTGAAAGCAAACAAAAAAAGAATGGTATTCAAACGTGCTCTGTTCGTAAATTGAACAAAACTAAATAAAGCGGAACTAAGAGTGAATGAGAAGTGAAGTAATTGTAATTCGAGATTGCTCTTAATTGGTAGCCATAAATTGTATTCGCTGGCCTACAGTCGTTTAACTAACGGTAAGCTATTAGCGTCTGTTTATATTTTGTAATTTAGCTAAAAGCACCAATACATGCGCACACGCCCCAAAAGCGCAGTGTGACCAATCGTATAGTGTGTGTGTGTCGCGTGTGTGTGTGTTTGAGTGCCGCCGTTTTGGCTAACGCTCAGCTGTTTAGTTAGCTGTTGTTGTTGTTGTGGACGCCGCTACAGCGACACACGAGCATATGCATGCTTGCGTGTAACTGTGCATTTGCCAGTGTGCGTGTGTGTGAGAAAGTGAGAGTATTTGTAACAGCTATATTAAATGCAGCACGGCACTCACACTCACACACACACAAGCAACGCTCTTTCTAATTGGAAAGCTGTCACACACACACAGTCAGATGCTTGAGCTTTTGATTTGCATAATTTTACTGCTCTCCTCGCTGACATCTTGTTCAAGTTCAAATTGCAGTTAATTTTTTATTTTCTGCCAATTTTACGCTCTATTTGAGCAGTAACACAAAAAAACAGCTTTCAGCATTTATCGCGTGTCTTGTCAATCGTTAAGTTAATTGCCAAGTTTATTTTTTTGCATGTCAACTGGCCGCATGGTCGCCACATTAGCTATTCATTGCATGCCTTAGCAATAAAAATAACAAATTATTACATAAAACATTTAAATGCACATATAAAAGGCACAAGCAAATAAAAACTCATTAAATTGCAAAAAAAAAATAATAAACAAAAAAGAAGAAAAAAGCAAGCAGAGCGCGCCAAATTAAAATGTCAAAGAATTCAAGAAGAACGGCAACGCCACCGTTTTGGTTTGTGTGTTTGATTGAGAGGGGAAGAGAGTAACAGCAGCAGCGATTTCGCATGCTTATGACGTAATGACAATAATACACGGCGAGCAAGTGAGAGAAAGAGCGAGAAAGATGTAGTCGAAAGTATTAATGACAAATAAAGACTGCGCACAGTGGTGCGCTTCTATGCTAACAACTGTTGAACCTTTAAGTGTAAATGAGAATTAAGACGCTAAAAATACGAATTAACAAATAACCACATAATGTATGTATGTGTGTGTGCATAAAGTATGTACTAATGTTATTAACGAGTTGTGCACAATGCGAGACATAGAATGGTTTGCTTTTCGAAAATTTATTTAAAATTTTACAGAAATAATTCTCAATGCTGTTGCTGCACTGTGCAAAAAGCAACTCTCATTTTGACTGTTGCTTTGCTCTGCATTGTCAGCAGGTGGCTGCTATGTTTGTGTGCGTCTGTGTGGTTGGGTGTGGGGAGGAGAGTGGGACAGACTTCAATTGTTTGGTGCTTAGGGGCGTCATAGCGGCCATTACAGAAAAACATGCATGCTGCGCTTAACGGTATATGCTCGCCTACGGTTGCCCTCAAGCGCAGGCGAAGATGTGGGACACAGAAAAAGTACAAGAACTGATGTGCGGCAGACTGGCAGGCTGGCAGTCAGTCTCTGCATAGCGTGTGCTAAAACGTTTGCGAATCGAAACATGTTTGCTCGCTGTTTCTCCCAATCTCTTCATCTATGCTGTATGAAACATTTGGTTTGTGAAACGAACATTAGCCAGCCACGTTTTTAAACTGTGGTCGGTTGTTGTTGTGACTGCAGCTGCTGCTGCTGCTGCTGTGCTTTGCTCTGCTCTGGTCTTGTTCCCGTTCTCGTCAATTGTGCGCACATTTCTTGTGACTTTTGCGTACACTTGTTTTGTGTTTTGTGCGGCGTTTGTTTACATTTTGTTGTCACGTTTTGTGGCTGGAGCGTTTTTTTTATTGCGTTTAGCATATATTTTTATTTGCTTGCTACGTTTGACGTTTGGTCTTTGCACATTTGTGTTTTTATTTGCTTGTTGCTTTGTTGACAGGTAGTTCAGCTTCACTCTCTTGCTCTGTCACGCACCCATCCACCACCTCAGCCACTCATTAAGCTTATGTCCTTAAGTGCAGCTGTTCTTTGGATTTGCGTTGGCTTTACTTGTATACCCTGCAAACCATTTTTAGAAAAGGGTAGCACAAATGCAGTAGAGTAAAAAATATTATAATCAAATATTATTATTATATTAAAATATTACTCATTGTTTAACACAAAATTTAATATCGTTACAGTATATGATCGGTGCATCATATCATTTACCACAATGATATTGAAATTCGTGTAGATATTATATGATTGTAGATTATATAATACACACATCATCGACTAGTCGAGAATGCTCAACATTTAGTTATTTTCCATAATTTTTTTTTTCTCTTCTTTACCTGCATTTGCTTTTCAAGTCACGCGCTCTCTCTCACTCTGAAGTCTTTAAGGCACGTAACTCTTTATATTTTGCGCATCTTTTTATGTGCTTGCTTTGTTAATGCTGCCAAACAAGTCCTCTCTCTCAGACTCACTCTCTCGGCTTAGCAAATTACAAGATGTCAAAGGCTTTAGTTTCGTTTAGTTAGTTAGTTCCTTTCTTTTTGTTTCTCGGTTTCTGCTTTTGCTCTTTAATCTACACTTTTCAAGCTAAAGTTGACCTCCTTTTTTTGAGGTAGGGGATATCTAACGACCCCCTCCCCCACATAAACACACTCTCCACGAGTAGTGGAGAGCAACATTTGCTGATTTTGTCTTCAATTTCATAGGACTTTTGTTGAGAAATTTTTTTTTCTCTGATTTTTTTTTTTATGCGTCTCGTCGCGTCTCATCTCTTTTCGTCCCGTTTCGTTTCTTCTGCCCTTTGCCCGTTTCTTCAAACATCATAAACATGGCATACATTTTACTTACACACGTGTATATATGTATGTATGCGTGTGGATGTATTTATGCGTATGTGAGTGTGGATATCCGTATATATATGTCAGCATCTTGCTTTCTGTTTGTAACGACCACACCCACCCACCGTGTACCGCCCCCTCTGCCACCTCTTCACCAACACTTTTTATTGCATACAGCGCGACTATCAATAAAGTTCGATTTCTCTCCATCCCTGTGTGCTCCTGCGTATGTGTGTGTGTGTGTGCAAGGCTCATAAATCAAGTTAAACTAAACAAAAAACAAAAAAAGGAGAATGACCAATTATGGGTAGACGATTAAATACCCTTGCATTAGGGCAAAATGTGCGTTGTTATTTAATATTTATTTACCACTACTTATTTTGAAATTAAAAAAAAATTAAAAAATAATTTTTTTACTGCAATTATTTGCATTGCGTCAACGTGATTTCTTTTTATAAAATAAGTACAGGGTATTGGCTAGAATAATAATAAAGGCAGCAAAACCAAACAAATAAATTTATGTTTGGCACTTCTTACAACGCTTTATGCCAATATTTCTGCCAGCGCCCACCTTCTATATCTTCTCTATGATCACATCTCTCCCGACCCGCTCGCACCCATTCGGCTTCTATTAGAACAACGAAAAAGCGCTGGCAAAGCACACAACGACAGCAACAACAACAACAAGAAATGATGACGACGCTTCACTTTGACGTCGCTGCTGCTGCTATCTTTTTTACACAACTATTTATAACAGCAGCAGCAGCTTACTCATCCATACATACTTACAGTTACATATGCTTGGCTTTCTGTGTGTGTGTGTATTACATTTAAAGTTAAAAACTTTTTGTTGTACTTTATTGCTTAATATTTCATAGTGCCCTCCCCTCAACCAACACCTTCCCTATGTGCTGTCAATAAAAAAAAAAGTTATGACACCCCTTTTTTTTCTCACTCACATTCTCCGCCCATCCGTCTTCTCTTGCTCTTTCACATTCAATTTCTTTTGCAATTCTTTTGCACAAGCTCAATTTTGTTGTCGTTGTGGTTGTTGTTGTTGCTGAGTTAAAGTTGCCATCGAGTTTTGGGTGCGAAAGAAGTGGTTAGAAGAAGGTGGAGAGTGGGGACGAGTGACGAGATATTTGTAACTCAGCTAAAAACTTTTTATAGCTTTACAATTTTTAATAGCAATCTATAGCTATTATTCGTGTATAAAAAGTATTTGGACAATTCAAGTTGCTTACATTCCGTGTGTGTGGCTCATTCATTATTCGCATACATAAATTCCAAAAAATGAAATGCAATATTTGTTTTTTTCCCCACATTTTTGGCAGTTTTTTTTACTTACTCCTCGCCTAAAGTTTTCCATTTTATTTCTAAATAAATGACATCAACAACATTTTGTACATAATTTATAAGAACAGAAAAACAAAACGAAAACAGTAAAAACAACAACAACTACGCGAAGAAACATGAATGAAAAGCAGCGGAAAACTAAAAATACGAATTTATATGCAAAACACTTTTAACTTGCTTGAATTTCTAACATTTTTCGCCAGCTTCATTCCTCTGTGTGTGTGTGTGTGTGTGTGTGTGTGTGCTGTATCATCTGCTTACATATTTACATATATAGACTTCATTTGTGTATGTGAGTGCTCAAAGCTCCCACTGAGCAAGCAAGCCTGCAACGATAAATGACATTTGACTGCGTCGGCGGCATTCGTTCGCTGCTCGCCTATGGCTGTGTCTATGGCTATGTGTTTGTGTGTGTGTGCTCACCGCTCAGTTGCCGCCTTCCATCTCCCATTTGTCCCATTCAGACCGCAGTTGTCGCCCCACTTAGCGCTCTCCCACACAGCGGCGTTTTTTTTTTGGGTTTTTTTTCTTTGCTTTTTATTTAGTTTGCTTGTTTTTTTTGTACTCGCATATTCATTTGCATTTTTATGCGTCGACGTCGTCGTCATCGTTGTCATCCGTTGTTGCTATTTTATTTACTCTACATATTTTTGTGTACGTATTTCTCTTGACTCTTCCTTTGTTTATCTTTATTTGTTGCAGCTCAATTGTAGTTCTTATGCTGCTTAAGAAATACTCCCATATTAAATATTATTTTCATAAGTTTTTAAATACAAACACATGTAAATCGAAAGATATAAAATTGTACATGAAATGCATGAAAGTGAAACGCAGTGGAATTGACACACTGACAGCCACTTGGGAGGGAGGAACGAGGTATATGGTATTCAAATGAAGTCCTTTTTATAAATTCAATGCATTCTACAAATGTCAAATTTAGTTTATTCGATTTCCTTTTACACCTGTCTTCGTTTTTTTGTCTGATTGCAATTTATAAAATGCTATGCAGAATTAATTACCGTGCTTAAGTGCCAATTAATTTTAATTAAAACTGGCAATGATTACTTACAACTACTTTTATATAAATAATACATTTACACACATATGCACACACACTTACTTATGCATATATATGTTTATTTGTATGCACTTTCATAGCAAGCAACCTTTGTCCGTCTTCGTTTTGCACATAGTTTCACTTTGAAATTTTTGGTTGCCAAACGTAATTTACCGCTGTTCCATTTCGTTTTCATTGTGCGCTGAAAGAGAGCTAGACGATAGCATGGCACTGGTAGGCAAGAGGGAGGGGAGGGCGAGCAGAGCGTGTTTAGAAATTTCAGCAGGAGCAGCAGCTTACTGCTTTTACTCGCTTTGTTTTCCGCTACTGCTAGTGCTGGCTGTCTGAGTCTGCTTGCTTTTGCTTGTGCCCGAGTCGTCTTTTGTCTTGTCTTTTGCATAGTTTTTAATCCACGTTAGTGCATCTGTCACTGCCGCAGTCGACGTCTCTGCCGGCGTCGCTGCGCACCATTAGCGAAGAGCTTTTGCTGTTATTTTGTTTTGTTTGGTTCGGCTCGGCATTGTTTTCCATTCGTGCTAACAAATATGCCAAAAAGAGACAGATGGATGACCTTGACGCCATACAAAAGCAAGCTGCAATAAATAAGTTGTCAAACATACATACATATAAATATATATTATAGGTTTTATATCAAAATTAATAATTGAACAAATAATGAATAAATTAATAAATTAAGTTATTAAAAAATAAAGTTTAATCTATAAAATTTTATGTGAACTCATTTTTTTCGTGTGTATTTAATAACAGATCGTGACAGTGCATTTATGCCTCTCATCAGCTGTTGTTGGCGGCTGGTCAACGAACCTGCGGCGCAGCAATTGCTTTGTTAACAAATAACAGCAATAGTTGTTAGTTTTTATTATCTCAACAAATTGACAACAACAACGACTATCAATAGCAATGAACTGACAACTGAAACTACATGCGAGCGAGCGCAATAGTCATGTCATGAACATTTTTAACTACCGACGCCCAACTGATGACTGCACCGTGGTGCAATGTGTGCTCTGCGACTAAACAGAATTATTAACTAAAATGATTGCAAAAAAGGAAAGCCTTCGTTTTCAATTTTGGGCCTTATTGGGGCATTTGGCGATGCAATCGACTCTATTAACATGCGTTACACACATTTTCAATTTCAACGAAAACCAACAAAAATAGTAAAAATCAAAAGCAAACACAGACGCACACCACACATGCACAGATGCGGTCGCACGCACTTACACACATACACACGCGCAGCAACTAGAAATAAGCTGGCAAAAGCAACCCGTGAATCGGCCGACGACGAATTTGAAGTTGGAGTCGCAACAATGCACAGTGGTCAAAGCACATGCAAAAATTAAATAAGAAAAAAAAATATATGACATTTGTTTATTATAATTATTTGCGAATTCAAATCAGCTCTTCTGCCAAAGTGTACATTTCAATTAATTTGTAATCAATATTTTCATTTATATTCCGCTGCTATGTGGCCCACTGTGTGACCCAACTTTGTCGCTGCGCCGGCAAGTCGACGACTACAACTACATCGTTGTCGAGTATGTGTGTGCGATAACTTTGACAACGATAAATTGTGTTATGCTGGCTGCCGTCGAAGTCGACGTCGTTCGTTCGTCTGCTCTTTCGTTCAGTCGTTCGTTCGTTTACATGGGAAAGAAAGAGCGAGCGAGATAGATAGAAGGAGTGCATGGGAGGTGAGGAGAGTCCGTGCAAAGCGTTTTGTCGCCGCTCGCATCAAATTCGTTTGCATTGCAATCTGTGTTCGTCGTCCTTCTTCTTCAGCTCTTTACTTCTCTGCTCTCTTCATCCTCGCTGCACTTGTCGGCTTATGCGTCTGCTTGGTTCACCTCAGCCAAAAACTCTCCATGTGGCAATAGCGACTACTAACTGAGTGCCGTTCAATGTGCGCTTATCACATTATATTGCTATTTATGGTTTTCCTTGCAATATTTCCTTTTCTTTTCTGTTCTTTTTCGCTTTTCGCTTTGTGATAACATAATACGTACTCAGAGCGAATACATACATAAACACACACAAACATATAAACTTGCTGTGAGCTGCGGTTATTGTTATTATTGGCTAGTGTGTTGTTGTTGTTATTGCTGCTGCTGCTGCGACAATTCTTTGCTGAATGTGAACGGAATGTATGCACACTGATTCGAGTTACACTTCTTTTTAGATCTACATTAAATCCAAATATTTTCTATGTCTCTTTATGAAACTAAAATTTGGTGCTGAAGTTACACTTTTATTTCACAAATAAAAATTGTAAAATAAAAAAAATGCGTATCATTCTCATTTTAGTCACACCGTGCGCTGCTGGCTTTAGCAGCTTTCGCTTTTGTCGTCATTCGCTCGCTGGTTCGCTTGCTTGTCAATAATGCAATCAATTGAGTAGTTTGATTAAAGAAATATTATTATTGTCGGTCATGCATTGTGCATGTGTATGTGTATGTGTGTGTAATTTGTTATTCATTTGATTTGTTTTGTAGTTTGATATGACTTTGTATGCAAATCCAATAAGCTTCTACTTTCCTCTCCGATCCTGAGAATGTGGCAACAAGTTGAGCCGCCGTAGCAGGGAGCGGCGCGCCATCTTCTTCTTGAACAAATTTGAATATAATAAAATTGAAAACACTGATCAATTTCTTAACAGCATTTACTTTCAAATAAAATGAGTACTCCAAGAATTATTTTATTTATTTTGCAGCGCTGCATTAAATTCTGGACCACCCATTTAGTTATGGTTTTTTTTTCTTTATTTTTTTTTTGAAGAAGAGGTCTTCCGCAAACAGTGATTGATAACGGTAAGTAAACTTTTATATTTCACAGTTGTGTTGTTTCATTTACTTTATTGACTTTGCAACGTTGCAAAAAACCAACACACTTTTTTTATGTAACATTGCTCTGCCGTTTTTTAGCTCAAACAAAAGTTTTATTATCCCATCAATTGTGGCAGCTCAGAAAAAATAAATAACTCACATTTAAAGTGGTTTGAATAAATGCCACAAAAAGTTCAAACACAACGTTTTCAAATATTCAAAGTTTTTTAATATTTAAAAAATCATTAATTACAACAAATATCGAATTAAATTGTAATTGATTTCAAATTCACACAATTTGCTTGCTGACGGCGTTGCCAGCCATAGTGTGCAAATGAGCTTTGATGGCTGCCCAAATAGCAAATAACGGTAATAATTAACTTTGAGAGACGTGTAACGAAATTAGATGAAACCCAATTAACCTGATACGTTGTTTATGATCAGCAGCGCCCAATGTGAAATGTGCCATAGGTAAAATAGACACAGACACACACAAACACACACGCACACAGGAACTTGAAACCTAATCAAAAAACTTTTGCTCCATTACCCGAAAAATAATCCAATTAGCTGACACACGGTAAAAAGGCATAAAATAACCACAAAAATTATTATTGCAAGCAACACGTAGAAAAGGGGGAGTTGTAGTTGTAGTTACGTGTTTGTGCTTTGTATTTGTGGTCATAATTCATAATGCATTTTCGTATGCAGCAAAGTGCAACAATAAAAGCATTAGGAACTGGAATAGATGTCATGTTGTCCTGGAAGCAACAACAACAACAACAACAATGTAGACAGAACCACCGCTGCGACGCTTTTGGCACACAAATCTCAATTTAAAACAATCAAATGGAATGAAAAAACATAAACCAAGTGAAAAAAAATACAACAACAGCAAAGCAGACCAGCAGCAGCAGCTACAAAAAAACAACGCAAAACAGTAAACAAACGAAATATGCACAACTACAAGCACACAGACAAGTGGTGGTATATATATACACACACACTCACACGAAGCACAGCAACTGCTGGCGATGGCGCAATACAAATACACACGCCCATGCACAGGCTTATTCACTCACACACACTCATATAAGGCTAGCCTAGCCTGTTTGTTCACCACACTCCAGAGCGTTGGTCTCGCCGAAATGTCTCACCATCTCACCGACCGACCGTCGTCTCGTCGTGCTCGCTCTCTAGTCGGTCGGACGGTCGGTCGTTTAGTCAGTCGTTCGGTCGCTCAGTCAGACGGTCGGTCATTCGGTCGCTCAGTCGGTCGGTCGGTCGTTCGGTCAGACGCTGACGTTTCGTCATGTTCTCATGTGTTCCAGCAACGTTGTTTCATTCTATAATGCAAACGTCGTGGCAATGAAACATTTCAGTTTCTGTTTAAACGCGAACGTGTGCGGTATGCCGAAGTAGGGAGTGTTTTGAAATTTATTTCTCTGCTCAACAATCATATGCGAGCGGCAAACACGAACGCGCAACAGCAGCTGTAAAAAGACCGACGGCAAAACACACAGTCGAACAAGAAGAAGAAGACAGCACTAGTCGTGCGTAACCAAAAAAAAAAAAACAAGTGACTAAAGAGCAAGACACGGCAAGGCTAATAAAAGTAAATAAACAAAACCGAAAAAAAAGCGCAGGCAGCGACAATTGGCCAGCAGCCAAAATTGTGCTATTTTCTTACACATAAATACATGCTTGTAAGTATATATATATATATTGTTCGTGTATGTGTTTACATATATATACGTATTAAGCGCAAGTGTCAAAAAGCAAAGCAGCAACAATCTGAGTTTAAATAGCGCACAACCAACAACAACAACATCAGCAAATTAAGAATATTCGGTGTATGCGCTGCTTTGCC